>JAHRHZ010000034.1:30733615-30767544 GCA_024137785.1 Ginglymostoma cirratum | reverse complement strand
GGTCCGGTGACCCTTCCTCAGAACTCAGGAAGGGTTCTGAGGAAGGGTCACTGGACCTGAAACGTTAACTCTGCATTTGCCTTCACAGATGCTGCCAGACCTGCTGAGCTTTTCCAGCAACTTTGTTTTTGTTCCTGATTTACAGCATTCGCAGTTCTTTTGTTTTTTTTTGTCTCGATCATTAATATGTACCAGGAAATTGACCTGGCATCAGGGGATCTCTACTACAAACCCTACCTCAGTTCAAGAAACACCCATTGATATTCTTTGTCTCCTATCAATCAGCCAATTTTTTATTCAGAGATAGCAAGAACTGCAGATGCTGGAGTCAGAGTCAATACAGTGTGGAACTGGAGGAATACAGCAGGTCAGGCAGCATCAGAGGAGCAGAAGAGTCACCGTTTTGGATCCTGATGAAGGGACTGAACCTGAAACATCGACTCTGCTGCTCCTCTGATGCTGCCTGACCTGCTGTGTTCCTCCAGCTCCACACTGTAATTTTTTAAAATCCATGTTGCTACTGTTCCTTTTATTCCATCAGCTCTAACATTGCTTATATACCTTATACTGGGATTTGTTTGTACAAACGCTCCCTTTCAAGGGAATGTACCTTGATGGTGCCCAAGCAATCCCTACATTAAACTTGATTCCAATTTATCCAAACCAGATCCATTCTTATCCCATCAAAGATGGTTTTTCCCAGTTAATTACTTTTACTTTGGATTATTCATTATCCTTTTCCACATTCTGCTTAAATCTTATGATACAACAATCACTATCCCCCAAAGGTTTCCCCATTGTCACTTGATCAATTGGTGCACCTCAGTTCCAAGAATCAGGTCCAGCAGTGCTTCCTTTCTCAATCAACTGGAAACATATTGCTCCAGAAAATTCTTCTGAATGCAGTGTAGGAATTCTTGCACTTCTCTGCACTTTCCATTATTATTATTCCAGTCTATGTTTGGATAATTAAAGACCGCCATTTTAATTTACTTGCTAATGTGTTTCTTTAAATCCTTCCTACCAGTTTGTGGCTTATAAACACTAAGCATTGTAATTACATTTTTTTCTTCCTTACCTCTAGCCAAATCAATCCCTTAAACCGTCTCAGAGGCAACACATGTTCTGTCTGTCCACAAAAACATTTAGAAAGCACGACAGTAATGAAGGTGAGTATGGTATCTGCGGAAGACATGACTGGGGAATTGACTGGAAACGGGAAAATATCAAATAATTTAACCAATATTTTGCATTGGCCTTCATGTTTGAA
Source organism: Ginglymostoma cirratum (assembly GCA_024137785.1). Classification (NCBI taxonomy): domain Eukaryota; kingdom Metazoa; phylum Chordata; class Chondrichthyes; order Orectolobiformes; family Ginglymostomatidae; genus Ginglymostoma; species Ginglymostoma cirratum. The sequence goes on along the minus strand of JAHRHZ010000034.1, from coordinate 30,766,274 downwards.
GACAACATAAACATCCCAAAGATAATAAATGAGCAAGAGGCTAATGGAAGGAAAGCTCTTAAAACTGTCTCCATTACAAGGGGCAAAATACTTGTCAAACTATTAGAACTGAAGGAAGACAGGTTGCTAAGACCTGATGGCCTGCATCCAAGAGTTTAAAAGGAAATGGCTGCAGAAATAGTCAAGGCACTGTTTGAAATATTCAAGATTTCAGGAAGAATCCAGTGGATTGAAAAATCACTAATGAAATGTCCCTGTTTGAAAAGGGAGGGAGAAGAAAGCAGGAAACTATAGGCCAGTTAGCCTAAAATTAGTCATTGGGAAAATGCTAGACTGGATTATTAAGGAAGAAATAGGATTTTTAGAAAAGCAGAGTTAACGTTTCAGGTCCAGAGACCCTTCTTCAGTGTCCAAACAGAACACTGGGCCTATGTAACTCTGACTTCTCTTCACAGATGCTGCTAGACCTGAGTTTTTTCAGCAATTTTTGTTTTTGATTTCTAACATCTCCAGTTCTTCGTTTATTTTTATATTTAGAAATGCTATCCACTTAAATGTCTGCCTTGCTTCTCCATTCACCTATCCCTTAAATTTGTCAATATTTCTTCACATCTAGCTTTGTTCAGCACATTTGATAAACTGAATATGATAAGCTGAATATTAATGGGGTGGGCTGTGGCATTTAGCAAGCTTTAATCCCATTTAATTGGTAACTTACCAGAAACTTGCCTTACCACCTACAAAAGCTCAGAACTCCAACATTAAGACTGCTTCACTAATTCTGCCACAAAACCCGCCATAGCCCACATCAGTCAGGTCTCTATAAAATTTTGCTTTTGGTCTAATTTCACACGTCCATTCGCACCCTTATTCATACTTTATAAGTGACTGCCTAATTTCCCTTTAAAATTATTTACAACCTCTGCTTCAACAATGGTTTAATGTGGAGAAACACACACTCTAACCAGCCTCTATAAAAATATCTATTTTCCAATCTTTATTCTGGATAACCTCAGTCAAAATTGAACTTGGAATCTGACTTTGAAATCATTCTTTTCTTTTCAATGCCTTAGGCAGTGAGGCTAAATGTAACCTATTAGTAATATTCAACTCCGATTAGCTAATTGAGCACAAATGAGGGATAGAACTACAGCCCCAAATGATTTGCAACACTTCAAACTCATACCATTCAGTGAACTAATGCTTAAACTATAAAGAATGTATTGCCCACTCTAATTAACAAAATGGCTATGTCTAAAATGCTGAACTCGTATTTACATAAGATGGACTGAATGTAATGTTTTAAAACAGGAAAAAAAAATGATCAGGGCTCTTTCTACCATATAAATAACATATTTGCTAACTGCTTCTTTGACAGCTAAATCTTTGTTGATTTGCAGAAAAAACATGTTTTTCTTTTACCATTTCAGAAAACCCCTAGAAAACCACAGAGAAGGCGTTTCTTTCCTGTTTCACAAAAGTCTAACAGCATGTCTATACTTCCTGCACTGACATTTATCTTGATAATTCAGGTTTCAGTTATATGTGTTAATGTACCTGACTATGCTCACACAGTTGTTTATTTTGTGCTTTTAATAGGAACTGTGGATCAATTAACTTGTCTGTACAGCCTTTGGAATAACATTCAGGTATGAATGAATTGAATGGTTCTTTTTTTAAAAAAGCTCCATTTCCTCTACTAAATGTAAATTAAATCAAATTTAAATTGTCCAATATTCCTAGGCAAACTTGGACAGAAATATTGCTAGGTTACTCAACTGGAAGAAAACATCAATGAGGAACCTGCATTGGCCAATTTTTGATAGGCACACTCAGTGATTTCACGCAGACACCGTCTGACTAGCAATCAGAGTTAGGAATCCTAATTGATTTTACTCTCACTCACGTATCTACATCCAAGGCCACAGATACTGCATTCCCCACCTACCTGGAAAGGAAGACATTTGATAAATCTGGGCCATGACTTTCCAGAAAATTCTCCTGGTGTTCTACCATAACCCTAGTGGAAAACTAACATAGTTCTCAAAGGAACAGCTCTTTGCCAATCTCTCTTGCCTCTACACAAGATGGCACAAAAAACAGAATGTTACTTCCAGAAATTTCAGGTAACTCAGCCGATAAGAAGTTAGCCATGGAAACCTGATTAAGAGTTCAAATATTTCACCAGCATACCTGTTACTCCTACCTTGTCTAGCTTATACACCATTCAAGTGACATGCTACAGTAAATATGTTTTCAAATAATCTATCAAGTGAAACATTACAAAATTAAGTTATTACACCTCAAAATGACTTCAGTGCATCTAAGAATAGGCAATTGATATGGTCTTGCTAGCGTTGCCTCCAAATGACCAATCTTTTTTTAAAAACTGCACTTCTGAAGTCTTTGATGTTTCAGTAGAATAATGGATCAATCCCATGTATTCCTTTCAATAACATTTTGTATGAGCAATTCTCACCACAGGCCATTATGTCGTATGACGTTATCTGGACAGTTGCTTTTCATGGGTCAGGTTTGCTGCCCACATCCATCGTTAGAAAAGGGATCTTACAGGGCTTGCGTGGTCTGATGGGGTAGAGGAAAATAGTTTGCTAGTCTAAGGGGTGGCACAGTGGCTCAGTGGTTAGCACTGCTGCCTCACAGCGCCAGGGACCCAGGTTTGATTCTAGCCTCGGGTGACTGTCTGTGTGGAGTTTGCACATTCTCCCTGCGTCTGCGTGGGTTTCCTCCAGGTGCTCCGGTTTCCTCCCACAGTCCAAAGATGTGCAGGTTAGGTGGATTGGCCATGTTAAATTGCCTGTAGTGTTCAGGGATGTGAGAATAGGTGGGTTACAAGGGGACAGGTGTGGGTGGGATGCTCTGAGGTTCGGTGTGGACTTGTTGGGCTGAAGGGCCTGTTTCCACACTGTAGGGATTCTATCTATCTAATGAGAAAAGCCTCATGTCTTAAAAACTTAATGTCATTTATTTCACATTAGCAAACTACACTTATATGATATCCTTTGTGATAATGTCTAAGATGAGGACTTCAATGGCAGGTCTTTAGTTCTTCTGGATCTTCAGTAATTCTCCCACCCTGTCTATATGACATCATCATAGCGCATGATGCTAAGGCACTTCTCAGTATTAACCATTTCCTTACATCTTGTACATTTTTCATCAAGCTTTTGTTTCCTTCATTAATTTTGCAAGTTACATAAATACATTTACCACTACCCTTATCTCCAAACAAATCTCTGATTTCAACATTCTCAGGCAGTCTGAAGGTTTCAATCTTCTCCCAGAATGCATTCTCTTTGGTCTTGAAATACTGTTGACTTTGATTCTGTTTCTGACAGTGAATTTTGAAAGTACCTTTCATTACGACATTCCTCATATTGGATTCACCCCAGTGAAGCAGTGGTGAATGACTGATATGCAATGGAATGAGATTTTTGCAGGTCCTACATTCCACTCCCTTTGCTACCGCAAGAATATAGAATTGCTGCTGTTCTGCAACTCCTTGAATGACTGTACCTTGCCTGCTAAGGTCTTGTATCCACATTTTTTGCTTTTGGCACTAATATGTTAACCATTTCTCTTGCAGATGCTCATTACTGTATGTGGCCTGCTGCATACACAGAATCATAGGGTCATACGACACGGAAACAGATCCTTCAGTCTAACTCATCCATGCCAACCTGACATCCCAAACTGACCTTGTCCCATTTGCCAGCATTTGGCTCATATCCCTCTAAACCCTTTCTATTCATATACCTGTCCAGATGCCTTTTAAATGTTGTAATTGTACACACCTCCACCACTTCCTCTGGCAACTCATTCCATACATGCACCACCCTCTGCGTGAAAAGTTACCCTTCAGGTCCTTTTTACATCATTCCCCTCTCATCTTAAATCTATGTCCTCTGGTTTTGGATTCCCCCTTCTAACTTATATCTTAATTGTTCCATGGATGGAAATATGGAGTTAACTTCTTTGGTAGGATGGCTGTTGAGTATTCAGCTTTCTGCCAATCAGCCAATCTGATAGTGGATGACGAAACTGGAATGGAGCAGATCAGTAATTTAGCAAAGCCATATAGAAGTTAGTGTTTTTCTTCAGAAGTGAGTTGATTGTCTGGACCCTACACTTGGCTACCCTATTTGTCTGTGGTTATCTTGGTGAGCTTGTGATACACTCAAATCCAGAACTGGCTGCTAATTGGCTGAAGCACTCATTAACACACTGCAGTCATTCTCCAAAACTCCACAGCAGGGATACCATCATTGCAAATACTTCCTAAGAGACCCTGATAACCCATTCTGGTTATACATGGCATCTTCACTTCTATCCATTATGAAAAATAGTTCATGGAAATAAACAGGGCTGTGTCCACATTCTGCCATGCTTTAGTGGAGAAACTGATAGACATCAGTGGCTCTCATTGCTCTGCCTACGAATAACACAAGCTTCATAGTCTCTTTGGAGATCCCAGGTCACAACACTGATGATAGAGTTCTGGTCCTGCATTTGGTGATCATCACGTTCTTCAGTGTATGGGATATCTTCCCAAAGTGAAGCTGTGACAATCAGCCTTTCATCATACACCTGCAAGTCACCCATGATTGTGAAACGTTGTCAATGCTCAAAATACGGTTGCATGGCCAGCCCATAAGGTGTTTCGTCTGGCCAACCTTCGACATCATATTGATGAATGGTGTTAGGTCTCTTTGCTGCTTGTCCCATATTTGGTTTCGCCGTTTATGTCTTGCTGACTACTGCAACAGCATTGACTGAGTAAATGGTTCAATTTCATGAACAAACCCAACACCTTCCCTTTCCTTATCAATGGTACATCTCAGTCCTCCATCTCATCCGCTCCCAAGACAACTTGTTGAGTGCAATTGTACAGCATGTAGCATAGCATAACGACACAAAACACTATTTCTGGGAATATTTCAGTGCATTGCTTGAGTGGTCCAGCATCTTATTTGTCTGTATCCTATTGTCTGCTCAAAGAAGATGCTTATCAAGCCTTTTGGCTGTAAAGTGGGAGAGGGGAGTGTGCAGTGGAACCTGGGTATCCTTGTGTACCAGTTGCTGAAGGTAATCATGCAGGTGCAGCTGGCGGTAAAGAAGGCAATTGGTATGTTGGCCTTCATTGCGAGAGGTTTCGAGTACACAAACAAGGACGTGTTGTTGCATTTATACTGGGCCTTGGTGAGGCCACACCTAGAATATTGTGTGCAGTTTTGGTGTCTTTTTCTGAGGAAGGATGGCCTTGCTCTTGAGGGAGTGCAGTGAAGGTTTACCAGGCTGATTCCAGGAATGGCAGAACCTACATATGAGGAGAGATTGACTAGGTTAGGATTGTTTTCGTTGGAGTTCAGACAAATGAGAGGGGATCTCATAGAGACTTATAAAATTCTAACATTCTAATTCTAAATTCAGACAGGGTAGATGCAGGGAGGATATTCCCAGTGTTGGATGTGTCCAGAGCCAGGGGTTACAGTCTGGGGATTCAGGGTAGACTATTTAGGATGGAGATGAAGAAACATTTCTTCACTCAAAGAGTGGTGAGCCTGTGAAATTCATTACCACAGGAAGCAGTTGATACCAAAACAGTGAATGCATTCAAGAGGCAGCTAGATATAGCACTTAGGGTGAATGGGATCAAAGGTTATGGGGAGAAAGCAGGATTAGGCTATTGAGTTGGACGATCAGACATGATCATGAAGAACGGCAGAGCAGGCTCAAAGGGTCGAATGATCTCCTCCTGGTCCTATCTTCTATGTTTCTATATGTGCTACATTGTATCTCTCCGCAATGTCAGTCTCGGGATTCCTCATTTGCAATTTTTCTGGGGTGCTATCAGGTCGGTCATGGAAGGAGTTGATAGCAGGTCTGGCAAAGTTGAACAGTGTTGGATTACAGTTTGCATAATTTGACGAAAATTTTATTAGCTTCAAAGGGACAGGGTAATAAGGGGTATTTTCTGGTTGGGGGGAAGAGTCATTAATGGTAATCCAGGGGCACAAGAAAATAGCTACCCAGGAATAAGTGCATGCATTAATCCTCTAACATTTCCTGGGTAACTACTGAGCTTGAAGGAGTTGAAACCCTTCGTATTCTCCTTACAATGAACTTTTTCAGAGGATTCCAGACACAGGTGAATTGCCCATCAGAAAATTAATTTTCCATGATTCTGCATGGTCCCAAAGGAAACTCCAGTCTACACTGCTCCAATTATTTGGCCATTAGAATATCTGGGCCAGCAAACTTATTTATTTCACCAGGGTGCTACCTGACCAGTGGAGTAATTTTTACCTTCTGTTTTAATCCTCTTTAGCTTTTCTTTGTTGCGTTCTCTTTCAGTTTCAATGAAAGGATACCTACATTTTTTTATTCTCTTTGCAGCTGTTGAGTTGTCTTGTGTACAGCCAACATTGTCTGTTTTATTTCCACATAAATCTTGTTTCACACTATAATCAAATAGCATCTATTACACAGTAGTTAACTTTTTGCAACCCATAAGAATTATGTTACCCAGATCAGTGGGGAACTTCAAGTTCTAATTTGAAAAGCGCTCCTGCATAATTTCCATCCATTTAAACTGACAGATAGGGATTGAATTAGCATCCCAAACATTGGTGCCTTTGGCATTTTTTTCAGTCTTGCACTGAAATCGTAAATGTTCATTCTGTTCATGCATCAGACATGTGCAGCTTCATTTTTGCCAGGTTTGCAAAGCTGGGCTACTATATGCTGTGACATATGCATCAATATCAAAATTTATATATAAGAGGTTACAACATACAGGATCAATTTGCTTTCTTGTACATTTGAGTTATGATAGTACATAAAATATTCAGGGAGGAAGAGTAAAATTTTGAAAACTGAAAAAAAGGAACCAAGAGCCCATATTAACTTCTGTTGCTACCACATTTCACAGAGCTGCAGTGGGGAATTGCCTACATCAATATTTGTCTTGGGTAACTGCTGCTATTGTCAAGAGATAAGTTAACTCCATCTGTTTCCTGTTTCCAAAGGTCATGGTAATCTAACGTGCAGTAGACCATGTGCTCAGAATTTACAATTTAGAAAACCATAGTATTCAATTAATAGTTTAATTGGCCCTAATTATTTTGCTACAGTGTTATTGCAAAACAATTAAAGATGAAAAAAGAAAGTTTTAGGAGCAAAATCTAAACAGTGACCAGTCATCCACAGCATGGTCTCACCAAATTTAGATATATTTCTATAGAATTATATTCCACCTCAGAGATTCAAGAAAGAAACTGACTACTTGAAATAAATGAGATATATCTAGTCAGAGCTTGTAACTCAGAAGGCCTAATCAATTTTGAATAAACTTTTGGAGAATTTATATGCAAGTAACACTTGGAAAATAAATAAATAAATAATGCTTTTTATACATAATTGCCATTTCAATTCAGATTGACATCCATGTTCTTCTGGTCAATGTACACTTGCTGCTCCCAAGTTGCATTGTTCAAACAATCTAGATTTACTTATAGATAGTAAGAACCGCCAATGCTGGAATCTGAGATAACACAGGGTGGAGCTGGAGGAACACAGCTGGCCAGGCAGCATCAGAGGAGCAGGAAAACTGACGTTTCGGGTCGGAACCCTTAGAAGATTTACTTATACATCTTTGTTGCAGTGGGTGGTGGTAATAGTGGGTTATTTGGTCCTTTAAAAGCATTCATGCATACATTGAAATTCATAATTATATCTGAGAAACTTGAAGAAGTCTGCAACGATGAACAATTTGTGTTTAAAGCATTAGTAACATGAAAACCGCCCATCAGTCAATTTAAAGAAAGGCAACTGAAGGGTAAGGAGTGAGAGGAATAAGTATATTACAAATGTTAAACTCCAAAAGCATTTTATCATCCACAGAACACCAAAAACTGTTGGAAAAAGTCAGGACAGCCTGACTCACAATTGCGTAATTTCACCAGGTTAGACCATTAGATCTTTGACCAGGAATACCATGTCCTCAAGAAGAGCATCCAGAATTAAAAAGCAGTAGACACACATATTCCTTGTTCAAACACTGGCTGGTTTTTAGATGAGTTATGTAAAATAAATTGGAATGTTTTGAATCACATTATTTTGTACACAAGTGACCAACCATATTTAAATATAAGTTTTACATGTTCTTTTTGCAACATGTTAATAGACAGAATCTTAACCCTGAAAAACTGGTGAGTTGCAGTTGTGTCAGAGACTAAAATGCAACGAGTCTGGAATAAAATCAAAATTTCCTGTGTCCTGTAAATTTTCTACAGAAGGTTTAACAAAATTTATTGAAAGTCTAGACAGCCTGGGATTAAAGCAACACTTGAAAATGGAAAAGATTCAAACATACACAATGAATTCTCCATGTTCTACGATTTTCAATTACACTTACAAGGAGAAAGAAATATATAACAGTACAGTGTAGCAACAGTAGCACACGTGAAATTGCATTATTGACATGTTGCAGCAATCACATATGAGTAATATTTCTGTGCATCACCAATTCCAAATTAGAAACTGTTAAGTGAGTTGACAACTTTTTTTATTTATTCATAGGATGTGGGCATCACTGACAAGTGCAAAATTTGTTGCCCATATATAGTATGGCTGAAACTGGGATTGAACCCATGTAACCCACGCTGTAACATTGATTCTATGACATATCTTCTAATAATGTTGATAATTTGTGCAGCAAGTGGTAGGGTTCAAGCTTCCTGACATGACTCTGCACAGAGTAAGCCCTTGACCAATTTAGTTAGAAAAATTAATGTCCAAAGTCGGTTTCTTCATCAAAGGACGGAAATACAACAGGTGAGTCACATGGGTCTCTTCTAAACCACACAGATGTACTGGAATGCAGTAGCAAGCACATGAAAATTCCTTATAATTCAGAAATGTTTTGAAGAATGATTAAAGTGGGGGGAGGGGGTGTGGGGTTCTCAATGAGTAACATGACTTTTTAACAAAGCAATAAAAATAGAATAGGAAAGAAAAACATGGCTTTTTCTTAAAATTAACCAGCCAATCTGGAAGATAATGCTAATTCTCAAAATATCATGCAGGTAGAGTACCTCACTTGGTTATTATGTTTAATTTTGTCCCAAATGCACCAAAAAACATTTATATTTTGTTTATTCTACTTTTCTGAAGACGTTTGCAGCACAGGAAACCCAATACGCCCATCTTGGCTTTTCCTTTTTCTTACTTAATTTTACTTGAGTAAAATTATCATTTTTTTTGCAGTTCTCCTGTTCTAAATTTTTGACAGATTGGCTCTTTTGGTACTCAAGGAAAATGTAAGGAAAGTGCATAAGAACTGTAATGCCATAGTCTCAGAAAGGAGCTTGTATTCTGTGCTTGAAGAAAAGTGGTTCATTAAGATGATGCAGCTCATTAAACTGAATTAAACTGGACCAAGTAATCCAAATTTAGCTAGTTTGTAGTTGTAGCTAACATGATAGTTGGAGGGTTAAACTAACTTGGTAGGGATGTGGAAACCAGGAGACAATACTGCAGAGGAATACCAAAGTGCACAGAATATTGGGAAGACAGCATTTGAATAGGAAATAGTAATGTATCAGGTAGGTTCAACGTAAGAGGGGGAAAAAAACTAAACTCTAAATTAGGAGTACTATGCATGTATATAAATATACAAGTCTGATAAATATGATTTGAGAGTTGCAGGCACAGATAGCTATGTGAAAATATGATGTTGAGGCAAGAAAGGAAACCTAGCTCAAAATAAAGGCAGAACTGAGCATTAAATATTCTTACAATTTACAATTCCTACAAGATGTTCAGAAAAGAGACAGAAAAACTAAATGATGAGGAGAGGCAACGTTTATTAAGGAAAATTTTGCAGTTCTGCAGAGAGAGGACGTCCTGGAGGGATCAGAACAGAATCTTCTCAGCTTGAGTTAAAGAACAAAAAACAAAATGACAATGTTGCTCAGTGTAATTCATCAGCCACCAACTATGGTAAAGATGTTAAGGCAATTATAGAAAATTGAGATTTATAGAGACGTTATAATGAAAAATTTAATTATCAAAATATAGACTGATTAGGTAGTAGTGTAAAGCATAGGCTGGGAAAAAGCTCCTAAAGTATGTTTAGGAAAATGTTTCCAACAAGAAAGGAGATATTGCCGGACCTGGGTTTTGGGAAAGAGGTGGACCAAGTGGATGAAGTCTATGTTAAGTGAAAATTTAGGGGATCAAAAAGGGTTACATTAATCATGGAAAAGGATAAGGAGCAATCCAGAGTAATAATAACTAACTTGGGAAAAGCTAACTTCAAAGAGATAAGCATGGATCCAGAGATAGTAGGAACTGCCGATGCTGGAGAATATGAGATAACAAGGTGTAGAGCTGGATGAACACAGCAGGCTAGGCAGCATCAAAGAAGCAGGAAAGCTGATGTTTCGGGTCTGGACCCATCCTGGATAAATTCCAATCAAAGAATAATAGGTCAATCTGTAAGTGAACAGTGGGATACCTTTAAAGAAGCGAGTTTGGATAAGTCAGAATTACTCTCAAGAAAGAAAAAGGGCAAACAAATCTGGATAACAGAATTTATAGGAATTAAAATAACGCAGAAAAAATCTACTTACGACACATCAAGTGACAAGTAGGCTGAATATAAAGGGTTCGAATGAAAATTGAAGATGTATACAAAGAAGCAAAGAGGGTGGCAACTAACATAAAAGGAAATCCAAACATTTTCTACAGGGATACAAATAGTGAAAGGCTGGTAAAATGGGGAGTGTGATCAGTAGGGATCACACGCAGACAGGAGTCATGACTGAGGTACTAAATGAATACTTTACACCTATCTTTAACAAGGCAGAAGATGTTGCATGTCATTGTAAACGAGAAGGTATTTCAGACATTTCAGGGATTAAAAATTGATAAGGAGATATTCGATAGACTATCTGTACTTAAACTTGTTAAGTGCCCAAAAATTCTGACACAAGTAATAGGAATCTTTTTTATTCATTCACGAGATATGGGCGTCACTAGCTTGGCCAGCAATTATTGCCCATCCCTGATTGCCAGGGGGCAGTTAAGAGTCAACCATATTGCTGGAGTCTGGAGTCACATGTAGGCCTGACCAGGTAAGGATGGCAGATTTCCTTCCCTAAAGGATATTAGGATGGTGGAGGAAGACTGGAAAAATGCAAACATTATACACTTCTTCAAGAGGAGGTGTAAAGATAGGCCCGACAGGTCAATACAGGTCAGTCCAGTCTGAAGAAGATGCAGAACAGAGTGTCCTAGAAGTAAGAGTGTAAAAATAATTGAAGATGGCAGATTGAGACAGCAGTTAATGAAGCATACAATAGATATACAATAGAAGGATGTTTTTCAGATTGGAGATCTGTAACCAATTGTGTTCTGCAAGGATCAGTACTGGGACCCCTTTTGGTTGTAACACAGATAAGTGATTTGAAGGAGAATGTAGGTAGCCTGCTTAGTAAGTTTGCATGCGACACAAAGATTGGAGTAGTGAGGAGGATCGCCAGGAAATATTGCAGGATACAGATAAGCTAGAGTTTGGGTGGTAAATGGCAGATGGAGTTTAATCTGGATAAATGTGAGGTGATGCATTTTGGGAGATCTAATGGATGGAAAGTATACAGTAAACAGCAGAACTATTAATAGCATCAACATGCATATATCTATGTGTACAGGTCCAGTTTCCTGAAAGGGATAAGGTGGTCTAGAAGGCATATGGCATGCTTTCCTCCATCGTCTGGGCATAGACTATAAAAAATTAGCAATATTGCAGCTGTATAGAACTTTAATTAAGCCGCATTTGGAATATTACATACAGTTCTGGTCGCAACACTATCAGAAGACTATGGAGGCTTTGATGAGGGTACAGAAATGGTTTACCAGGATTTTGCCTGATTTGGTTGGTACTATTTATGAGGAGAGATTGGAAAAACTTGGTTTGTTTTCATTTGAACATTGAAGGATGAGGGGCGATCTGATAGAAGTTCACAGAATTACGAGAGGCATGGGCAGTCAGAGTCTTTTTCCCAGGGTAGAAATCTCAACTGCTAGGGGACATAGGTTTAAGGCAAAAGAAGGTAAGTTTAAAGGAGACGTGAGAGGCAGGTTTTTTTTACACAAAGTGCCTGGAATGTGCTGCAAGAGAAGGTGTTGGAGGCGGATACAATTACAATGTTTAAGAGGCACCTTGATAGATAAATGAATAGACATGGAATAGAGGGATATGGGCACAGTAGAAGCAAAAGCTTTTTAGTTTAGAAAGGCATCGTGTGCTGACACAGTCTTGGTAGGTGAAGGGCATGTTCCTGCGCTGTACTTTACATTGTCCTCACGTCTTAAACCAATTTACACATGGTTTAGGTAATGATCCAGAGATTATTTTTGAAGTTCAGTTTTCTAATCTATTGTTTATCTCATATGCTCTCAACGCAGAACCTCTTTCCTAGTTCTACTGCGTCATTTGTAATTGCAATAGGCCACTGCAAGGTCCTTTCCAGTCCTGAACAAATTTCCTGAACCCTGGCACTGGGCAGGCAACACAGCCATCTGGACTCTTTTACGCAGAAAATGGTATTAATTCTCGTCAATATGTTATTACCTACTACTACTATTACATTACTTGCTGCTTCTCCCACCTGAATGGCTTTCTGTACTATGGAGCGATGGTTAGTTTGCGTCAGTTTATTGAAAGTGGTATAACTGCCTGTTGGTACAAAGATTTCAAGCAACTTACTCACTCCATGTCTGCAGTTTAGTCTCCATCTCATAAACTCTGAGTCAAAGTTGCTTGAACTTCAAACTCTTACTGTGGATGTGTTTGCCATACATCACAATTATATCCAGGAGAGTACACATGCTGCAGTCTTGTCACATCAGCCCAAAGCCCATTCTTAAGAGAACTTTAATTATTTAAATACGTTTTCACTTTCATTGCTTTTGATATATTTTGTTAATTTTACCGTCAAATTTTATACTACGTAAAAATTGAAAAATGGAAAATAGCTTAACCGCTTACCCGAGATCTGCCAAATAGATAATGCCTTTTTCTGCAGTGGAGCAAGAACCAATTTCAATCAGCTCCAATGAATCAACTTCTTGTCTCTCGACTGCCTGCCACAGGGGACCCTTTCTCACTGTTTTTTCAATTTCAAAAATATACTTTATTCATACAAAATATCTTTATACATATATACATAGTCATACATGCAGTTTGATTCTATACAGAAGCATATGGGGAAATAAGCACTGGAGTTTGACTCTATCCAACAAACAAACCAAAGACATCAATTACTTCTGCAAGATTATATATATACATTTTTTTGAGGCAACCAAGTGAGTTCAATAACAGAAGAGACCCCCATTTAACTTTGGCGGAAAGACATCAGACTGTGGTCTTTCCCCAGGGTAGCTGCCCCAAGCTTTAGTGCATCCCTCAGCATCTAGTCCTATACCTTGGAACGTGCCAGTTTGCAACACTTGGTCAAGATCAAATCCTGTTCTGGAAGACCAACAAGTTTTGGGCAGACCAAAGAGGATCCTTCCCCGAGTTAATGGTCCTCCAGGCACACTCAATGTTTGTCTTGGTTTGCATCCTGAGGAACAGACCGTAGAGCACAGAGACCTGCATCGCAGAGCTGCTCGAGATGAACCTCAACAAAAACCACAGCATGTTTTACCAGACTTTCTTTGCAAAGGCACATTCCAAAAGATGTGGGACAGTCTGCAGCACCAGGCCCCGACACAACCCCCGGCACCCCTTTCGAGGGCAATGTGTGGTGCTGCACATAGACTAGGCATACAAGAAGGATCTCATAACAACATAAGAAATAGGAGCAGGAGTAAGCCATCTGGCCCCTCGAGTCTGCTCTGCCATTCAATAAGATCATGGCTGTTCTTTTTGTGGACTCAGCTCCACTTATCTACACTCACCATAACCCTTAATTCCTTCACTGTTCAAAAATCTATCTACCTTTGTCTTAAAAGCATTCAACAAGGTAACCTTAACTGCTTCACTGGGCAGGGAACTCTACAGATTCACAACCCTTGGGTGAAGAAGTTCCTCCTCAACTATAAGATACCCCCTCATTCTTCTAAATTCCAATGAGTATAGTCTCAGTCTACGCAACCTCTCCTCATAAGACAACCCTCTCAACACCAGAATCAAACTAGCGAAACTCCTCTGCATCCCTCCAGTGCCAGTACATCCTTTCTCAAGTAAGGAGACCAAAACTATACATAGTACTGCAGGTGTAGCCTCACTAACACCCTATACTGCTGCAGCATAACCTCCCTGTTTTCAAACTCCATCCCTCTAGCAATGAGGATGATATTCCATTTTCCTTCTTAATTACCTGCTACACTTGGCAACCAAATTTTTGTGATTCATGCACAAGGATACCCAGGTCCCTCTGCACAGCAGCATGCACCAATTTTTCACCATTTACATAATAATCCATTTTGCTGCTATTCTTACCAAAATGGATGACCTCACACCCACCAACATTAAACTCTACCTGCCAGACCGTTGCCCACTCACTTAACCTATCTATATCCCTCTGCAGACTTTCAGTGTCCTCAGCACACTTTAATCTATCATTCATCTTAGTGTTATCTGCAAACTTTGACACACTACCCTTCATCCCCAACTCTAAATCATCAATGTAAATTGTAAACAATTACTGTTCACGACACTGATCCCTGAGGCACACCACTAGCCACTGGTCGCCAACCAGAAAAATACCTATTTTTCCCCAATCATTACTTTCTGTTTGTTAAACAATCCTCTATCCATACTAATACATTACCCATAATGCCATGCAAAATTATGTTATGCAGCAGCGTTTTGTGTGGCACCTTGTTGAATGCCTTCGGGAAATCCAGATACACCACATCCACTGGTTCCTCATTGTCCACTGCATTTGTAATGTTCTCAAAGAATTCCAGTGAATTAATTAAACATGACCTGCCTTTCATGAAGCCATGCTACATGTGCCCAATGGGATAATTTCTATCCAGGTGTTTCGCTATTTTTTCCATGATGATAGATTCAAGTATTGTCCCCACTACATAAGTTAAGCTAACAGGCCTAAAGTTACCTGCCTTTTGTCTACGTCCTTTTTTAAACAGTGGTGTCGCAGTGCTGTTTTCCAATCTGCCCCAGAGTCTAGCGAATATTGCAAATTACCATGAGCGTATTTGCTATTTCTCCTGCCATCACTGTGATGCATTCCATCAGGGCCAAGAGACCTAGCTATCTTTAGTTCCATTAGCTTGCCCACGCTACCTCTTTAATGATAATGATGACTCCTCACTTGCCATAGCTTCTTTGTCATCAATTACTATGTGGAGGTGCCAGTGTTGGACTGGGGTGGACAAAGTCAAAAGTTACACAACATCAAGTTATAGTGCAACAGGTTGATTTGAAATTACAAGCTTTCGTACTGCCGCTTCTTCATCAGGTGAGTGATGAAGGAGCAGCTCTTCAAACGTTTGTGATTTCAAATAAACCTGTTGCACTATAACCTGGTGTTGTGTGACTTCTGACATTGTCAATTATTGGCAAGTTATGTGTTTCTTCTACTGTGAAGACTGACACAAAATAACTGTTCAATGCCTTGGCTATTTCCTCATTTCTCATTATTAAATCTTCCTTCTCGTTCTCCAAAGGACCAATGATTATCTTAGCTACTCTTTTTTGTTTTATACATTTGTAGAAAATTTTGCTATCTTCTGACAGCACCTTCCAAACCCACGACCACTTCCATCTAGAAGGACAAGGGCATCAGACATATGAGAACAAACCACCTCCAAGTTCCCCTCCAAGTCACACACCATCCTGACTTGGAAATATATCACAGTTCCTTCACTGTCGCTGGGTCAAAATCATTGAATTCCCTCCCTCATAGCATTGTGGGTCAACCCACAGCAGGACGACTGCAGAAGTTCAAGAAGACAACTCACCACCACCTCCTCAAGGGTAAATAGGAATGGGCAAGAAACGCTGGCCAGCCAGTGACGCCCACATCCTACAAATGAATAGAAAAAGAAAGGTACCACACCATCCTACAAAGGTGGCCATCAGGATTAGGGTGGCATCTCCATTTCTCCACCCCTTGTCCAGAGTTTTGTATACGGTGTCCCTGCAGACACAGTTCATCTTAGACCTCCAGACGAAGTGAAAGATGGCTTGAGTGCCTGCAGCAGTGCAGTTTCGGGGAATGGTCTAGACCTGCATCACGTACGACAACTGAGTGAGTGCCTCACACCTGATGATCAGGTTTTTATCCGTAATGGAGAGGGAACAGTGCTCCCAAAAGATCAGTTTCTGCTTTACCTTGGCAATGCACTTCTCCCATAATTTTGCAGTCACCTGCTCCTCTTAAAAGTCGAACTTGGTGATGCTGACTGCCTATGTTGGGGTGCCCATCTCATCAACTCCTCTACGTAACACAGGTGTCATAGGTCCTCCTCTCATCACTCCTGTAGTTGTTGCTGACTAGCTGTCTTGGGATCGTCCACTTGCCTGCTCCTTTAGACACCAAAACTTCCTCGAACATAATTCCTTCCAGAAGTGAGGCAGGGCTGAATTTCCATTGAATTAAATGTATGAATGATGACTCTGCTAAAGTTTTCAAAGTCAACCTCAACAAAATATACATTACAAGCTGCTAGAATGGTTAAGATGAGAAGGCAATGGCATTATTGCTCGACTATTAATCCAGAAACTCAGCTAACGTTAAATAAAAATATGGGATTAAGAGTCTGGTGATGATTGTCAAGTCGTTACCTATTGTCAGAAAAATCAATCTGGTTCATTAATGCCCTTTAGGGGAAGAAATCTGCCATTCTTATCCAATCTCATCTATGTGTGACTCCAGACTCACAGCAATGTGGCTAAAACTCACCTGCACTCTGGGCAAATTCGGCAGTAAATAAAATGGGCTATAAGTACTGGCCTGGCCAGCAACATCCACGTTTTGTGAATGATTTTTTAAAACATTCTCTGATTTGAAATTTGCTTGTTGAGAAGCAGCAACTGGCACGTTGTTGCAGGATTTAAATACATACGGCATCTTAATAGGTCGGGCATCATCAAGAGATTTCTTTTGAAAAGCAGGATTACAAACCTTCATAGAAAATAGAAGTGGCATTTATCAAAATCTGTCAACAGGTTCTTTGAATCAGTACTGCTACTGTTCTTAAATACAGCAAAGGATGGATGGCTTATTTTAAGTCTCCAACGTGGCAGCGGAGTAGGACTCCTTAGCTGGAGCTCATCTGCTCCATCTGTTTCTTTTCATTGTTTTCCTCTTTTGTATTCTTTGCCCTTGTTTCTTCTCAGCGACATACTGAACTCGCGGCCTCAGTATGAACTTGGACTCCTGGCCTCAGACCAGACCCAACGTGGCGATCTCTCAGGTAGGCATGGCAGCCTCTTGTCGTGGCATGGCTGACTCCCAGCCCAGTGTGGCAATCTCTTGGTGGCCTGGTATGACGGTCTTTTAGCCCAGTGTGGCCTCAGCATGGAGTTCCAGCCTCAAAATAATTCCAGAGCAGTCTCGCAGCCTTGACGTGAATCACAGCACGGTCTGCAGTCAAGGCCTGGCGCAGACTACAGACGAGGTGTTGCCATGGACTGGGTTGGAAGGGCTATTATTCTGAACTCTTTATTTCCTTATTTTCTAATTTATTCTTATGATTTGTAATGCTAGACTCTTTATTTCCCTAATTTTTTTCCCTAAGAATTTGCACTTAAGAATCTGCACTTAAGAATCTGTACCTTTGTACCTAAGATGTGCTGTAAGTGGTAATTTGTAAACTTTTCACTCTACTCATTTGAGTACGTGACAATAAAGCTAATTCTAATTCTGCAAATGTCCAATTGTGCCAGATGGCACCACAATGATCTCATGCAAAACAACTCGGAACTTACAATGAAAACTGTCAGCACAGACATTTTTGATTAGTCTGGTAATTGGTAATAACCAGAACCACCTATAATTTATACCTTATGACATACCAATGGTAAGATTTTAAAATTTAATCAATTTTATTGATAATATACATTACAAAGACAGTCAGTTTTATTTAACAACACTTTTAACTCTTACAATATCAGTTCACACGAGGAATGTGGAATTACTTGGCCAAATGATTAAAAGCCAGAGACTGGGCCACTTGCAATTTCTGGTCCTCCTCCAATTTATTTTTATCGTTAAGAGGAACAGCTGACACGAAGTTCTCTAGCCCATGAAGGAGGACGGGAAGAATATCCTGCTTCCTCAGCCTCTGTCTGCTTGTTAAAAGGATGACGTAAAATTTTCTGCAGAAGGTGAACCTGTCATTAAGGCCAAGCAAAGAAATGATTTTTCAAATTGGTAGTGGCATTTCAACTTTTTAACTCATTTGTGGACATTATGTGAATATAGAATAGAATCTAGTTATTCACTGAACAAATTACGTCACATTATTTTAACATGACCTCAGTTTCTCATTCCTAGTTTTTCATTCCTAACTTTATGTTAAAATAGAAATTTGATTTCTCTAATTCAGGCAACTGGAAGGAAAGATCATTACAAATCCCAGAACGTTCATACCATTCAGATTGGACTTAATAGGCCTAGGAATGGTTAAAATTGCTGCCAAACAGGAACTGTGCTTTTGGAGAACTTTTTTGAATTTATTGTTCCTTCTGAGTTCTCTGCCTAAATACGATTATTGATGATTATTCATTGAACCGCAGTAAAGTGCCACAATTGATTTTACTGGGGCAGGACAAGGAGGCAAGCCTCGAGTTCACCTCAGTCAGAACAAGAACTGAACCCACATTGGAGGTATTAATCTCCCCTACATGCTAGCCATCCAGCCAACCAACTCTCAATTCTTAGGACTTAGAACAGATTTTCATATATTTCAATTGGGATTGCTTTTAATCATGTAAACAAAAAAGGAAGATATGGTATCAGGCTGCAGGGGCCAAATTTAATGAAGAAACTACTCTTTTATATTCTTTCATAGAATAAAAGCATCAACATACGTTGCTCATCCTTAATTGCTCTTGAAAAGGTGGTGGTGAGTCACCTGCTTCAACTATTGCAGTCCATGTAATATAGGTACACCCACAGTGCTATAAGGAAGTGAGTTCAAGGATTTTGACCCAGCAACAGTGAAAGAACAGCAAAATAGTTCCAAGCCAAAATGGTGCATGGCTTGGAGAAGATCTTGTAGATGGTAGTTCTTCCATGCATCTTCTGCCTTTGTTCTTCTAGGTAGTAGAAATTACAGGTCTTGATGCTTGAAGGGAGTCTTGCTGAATTGCTGCAATATACTTTGCACACAATACACACTGCTGCCATTGTATATTAGTGGTGCCCTGAGTGCATGCTTCTGGTGGTGAACAGGGTGGCGATGAAATAGTCTGCTTTGCCCTGGGCAGTACCAAGCTTTCACCACGCACCTAACTTGTGTCTTGTAGATGATGGACAGGTTTTGGGAAGTTAGGAGGCAAGTTACCCATTACAAAGTTCCTAGTCTCTGACCTACTCTTGTAACCACTATAATTATGTGGCTGGATCAGTGCAGATTCTGGTCAATATATAATCCTCAGGCTGTTGCTGATGAAGGATTCACTAATGGCAATGCCATCAAAGGTCAAGGGAGATAATTATATTCTCTCTTTTTGGAGATAGTAATTGCCAGGCACTTGTATGATGCAAATGTTACTTACTATTTATTAGCCACTTATCAGGACACTGATTGTTGTTATGGCTGCTGACAGAAGGTTTGTTCAACTATTTCTTCTGACCAGTGGTTGACTACCACTTTCTATCACTGTTGTTACCTACTCCCTCCCTCTTCTGAGAGCAGCATAATGATACCAAAGTTCACATCAAAATTATGGTGCGTGCATAACAAACACAGTTCTACACATTCATATCAGAATAATGACATAAAAAATAAGTTCTTAAATACACAAACACCTTTTTGGGTATAGAAGGAACAGAGATGGTAATAGGACTAAACTTGTGTCCCATAACGCCCCATCTCCAGACTGACAAATGGCAATTTATAATATACAATCTTTGCCTTGTAAACAGAACACCAGGCTAAGGAAATTAAGATGAGGGGATAATACTTAACTTTTACCTCAACTAATCAAGTAAACCACAATGCAATGAGGTTACCTCAGAGAAGTCATTTCTTTCGCTCTTTTTGATTGCTGATTCTGCCATCCAGTTGCGAAGAATGTACCTAGGGTTGATATCTTCAAAAGAAATAATGACAGTTAAGTCATTTTAAAATTATTTTTACAATGAAATTCATGGAATAAAGGTTATATTAAGAAAACAATTTTAAAAAGCCTTACTTTCCATTCTGATTTTACGTGCTTCATCTGAATCCAATTTGTTCCTGTAAGAAAGAGTATTTGTAAACACCTCTCCTCTCGGGAATATTGTGTACATCACTTTATTTCAAAACAGCTAATTTAACATTATTAAAAGCATTTTTAGGAAGTAACTGGCAATAAGAAAGGGATTCCCCCAGCCCCATGATGAAGTTGCAAGGGATTGTGGTGTGCAAAGTAGGATGGAGCTATGTCAGGATCTCTTCGCAGTGTATTCCCAGGGCAGATATTTGAGGCAATTGAGACCAAAGTGGGGTAATGTTATGGATTCTCTGATATTGTGTTAGCAATGAAGAAGACACTACAGTGTGTTCCTTATTCTTTCATGTAATATGGACTCTGCTGTTAGTACCAACATTTGACGGCCATCCCTAACTCCCCTTGAACTGAGTGACTTGTTAGGCCAGACCAGGTATGAACAGCAGATTTTGTCCCCTAAAGGACCTTAATGAACCAGACGGGGTTTCACAAAAATAAATGACAGTTGTCATGATCAAGATTAGCTTTGTATTCTATTATTATCTGAATTTAAATTCCACCAGCTGCCACAGTACAATTTGAAATCATGTCCCCAAAGCATTAGCCTGGGTTTTTGGATTACAAATCCAACAACATTAATACTTAAATCAACATCATGCCGCACTGTATATGGAAGCAGGTAGCTTATTGGAGGAGCTTCAATCATGAAGGGCCACAATTGTGACTAATCCCGATCCAACAGTTCCTGATCTGTCCCAGCAGCAGCCAACTCTGGGTGTGGCTGTCCAATGTCCAGAGTTGAATGTGGCATGAATATTACTTGTCAACTTAAATTTGGCATTGTGATAGTGTCAGAAACACAATGCAGGGTGTCCTCAATGTGAAAATAGCACTTTGCCTCTAAAGGACTATGCAGCAGTCACTGCCACCAATACCAACACGAACAGATGCATCTGCAGCAATCAGCTTGTTGAATATAAGGCCAAGTATGTTTTTTCCTCTTATTGGCTCCTTCACTATCTGCCCCAGATCCAGCCTAGCAACTATGTTCTTTAGGTCACAACTAGCTCAGTTAACAGTGGTGTTGCTGAAGTCACTCAGTGATGACAATGAAGTCCCCAACTAGAATATTAATACCAACAGACTCTGTTGGTATTGCTAGTCATTACACTTATCAATAAGAAGACCAGTTGCTGTTACTAATGTAAATCTGATATCCTCACTTCATGAAAGGTAAAAAAAACTGCTCCAAATTTCCCCTACAGCAACTTTTGTGATAAGTCAGTGGTGAAATAGTGAACCTCCATTGGATTTGCTGCATTTTAGAAACAGATCCCTGGATCTAGGATTTATGAGCAATTTCATGGAGCCCACTCCCTTATAAGGACTACTAAATTGTCACACATCCTATAAATGCTCTTATGAGCATCCATCAGTATCCAGTCAATTCTGCATACTGAAATGTGACTGACTGCACCTTTTCTGTGCTTCAGTATCCTATTTGGCAGCATTCAAACAGCAATAAGCTGCAACTTGAATACCTGTTCAGTACACATCATTACATAATGATTAAAAATGCATATGTGATTTGGCCATTGCACTGATTTACGTGCCACTGTGTTCCTTTGATAAAAGCAGATAGCACACAAACCGTTCCAAAAACTGAAAGAACTGCAGATGCTGGAAATCAGAAACAAAAACAGAAATTGCTGGAAAAATACAGCAGGTTTGGCAGCATTTATAGAGAGAAGAGTTGATGTTTGGGGTCCAGTGACCCTTCTTCAGCCAAACTTTTCTGTTGTGAAATATGTGGAAACACCTCTCCCTGTGTGTGTCTCTCTCTCTCTGACACACACACACACACACACACACACACAGCATGAGAGATGAAGTGTGAGAGAATTGTCAACCTTTGGCGCTTGCAATCCGTTATATCCTTTGAAGATGCTCTACAACAATATGACTACAGTAGGTGTTACATAAAATCTTGACAGGCACGGATTAGGGGAATAGCCAAGGTCTTTTCCCCAGGGTAAGGGAGTCCAAAACCAGAGAGTATAGTTTTAAGGTGAGAGGGGGAAGATTTGAAAGGGATCTGAAGGGCAATGTTTTCATACAGAAGATGGTGCATATATGGAACAAGCTGCCAGAGGAAGTGGTGCAGGAAGTATTTGGACAGGTACATGGATTAGAAAGGTTTAGAGGGATATGGCCAACTGCAGGAAAATGGGACTAGTTTAGCTTAGGTAACCTGTTTGGTATGGACGGGTTGGGCCTAAGGGCATGTTTCCATGCTCTATGACTCTCTAAGTGAATATTTACTAAAGTGGTGTGTTCACAAATTGATTGAAAACATGTGCCATGGCCATGCACTCAGATATTTTAAACTTACCTTCCCTCCCATTATATCTAGGTGCAGGCCTAATGTCTGCAGCTGGGGTGGAGGTAGCCTGCTTTGTGGAACATTCTGGTGACTTTGAAGACTTGGAAAGTCATCCCCTGGTGTCTTATGGCCCAGACGTCCCAAGTCTGCTGAGTGTCTCCTGCCTATACGCAGGGTCACCAGCCTTGGCTTGAAGTGCTGTGGGCATTGGGGTTACAGGCAGTGGTGGTGGGGTTAGACAGAGAGAGAGACAGAGGTACAAGGTGCCGCTTAGGTCCCAAGAATAAGCCAGCACAATGCCTGTCTATTACTTCTCGTCTATGTGGCTACTTCCTGATACCACACTGTCCTCTTGAAAGGAATGAGCACCTGGAGTGTGGCCAAGGTCAATCATCCACTTCTTGCTTTGCCAGAATGCTGAGTATGCATGGATAAACCAGTTGAGTTAAGGTCCAAGCGTATATCAGACAGCGACTGAGCATTCTGCTGAGTCCAGGTCTCCATGACAGCTGCCACCCTCTCCTTGGACAGCATGCATTTGCATAGCAGAGCCGCTACCAAGGAACTCTACTGTGCAAGACAGACTTGCAAGAAGTTCCAGTGTATGCAAATTTTGGGAACAATACAAAGGCATTTTTTCTGCATTCAGCTAAGCAGGTGCCTGGTCTTCAGCAGTACTCTATGAGTGTCAGAGACCTGGTGCATTTCTTGCTCCACCAACTGTAGACTCATGTCAATGGTATGTTCAGCAGATTGTACCCCTGAATCTAATCCAGCTGGAGTGCCCCTTTAGATGACTGTCTCTGTGCTGCTGTAGAATGCAAGTGAATACTTTGCTTGTACATCCTCTGAAGGGTCACACATCTCCTCAGAGATGGCACTGGCAATGAGTCTGTGGCCTCTTCTAGCCTAAGGTTCCCAGATGCTAGTATTGCCTGTCTAAGAGAAGTAATTAGTCGGTGAAGATAAAGAGAAGCTTTTTCAGAGCAATGTGCTAGTGTTGGTCCTTATCTGAGCTGTGCACCATAATGCTCACTGGGTTGGTGGGCCATTGGTGTCTCTGTATTCCTGCAATGAGATAAACAGAAGACTCGAGTATAATGAAAATGGGCACAGGAATAGTTGGTAATCAAGTGTAATCATATAAGGTGGTGAGCGTTCCCAGTGAGTGTGTAGGAAATATCATGGGCAGGAAGGTTTATTGTTTAAGTACATGAAGTATGTACGACAGTTTGAGAGGACATCAAGAATATGATGCTGAAGCTTCCAGTCCATCACCGTTGGTGAGATGCATTTTCAATTGTAGAGTTAAAGTGAGTGATGGCCTATGAGTGAGAAATAATACAGGGACTCCATTGGGGAGTGAAGGAAATCATTTACTTTAATCTGATCCCAATGTTGTTATGGCTACTGCACTAATCCATGTTCAGATTTATTCCCAGGTTGGTGCGTTGGTGAGCTGGCTGGAAGAGGACTACCCTAATCTCAGTGACCCTGTTGAGCAACACCTGCAGGGCAGTATCCGTAAAACTTGGGGTCAGTTTGTTCTTCTTAAGACCCATTACTAGGGGTCGCCACCGCAGTCTAAGGGCTACTTCCTGGCTTGCAACATCTAAAGAGTGATTCAGCTGGCCTTTAAGTATGATGCTGTAGTCTTTGAATCTGGAAATTGTCAACAGTGACAAGAACATCCAGCTCACTCACCATATAATTCACTAAGTAATCATGCAATATCTTGCTTTCTCTGGATGAGAAATGGTGCTTATGTGAGAGAATTGACCCCAGTACACCGCCCAATTTGACCCACCCAATTCTTTAACTTCAAATGGGTAAATTCCATCCTATTTGGTAAAGAGGATTGGTAGATGCATTTATTGATTCAGAAACTGGATTTGCTATAGTCCCAATTGTGTCTCTGCAAAAGTACTTTAAGAGAGTTTGGAAAGCAAATAAGCTTTTACCTATTCAACCTTGACAAGTACAGGTTAATCCAGTATGAGAACTTCTTATGTCTTGCAAGGTCTTGAATGGCCCAGTATTCCTATATCAGAAGAAATGTCGTTTAAGTTATAATGGTTTTAGTATATAAATATCTGCAATAATAATAGAACATCATGTTCTTCTAACCATATTTTAAAAATAACAAAGTAAGAAGTAGGAACAAGCATACGTCAAGATAGATTATTTGGTCCTCCAAGCCTGCTCCAACATTCAGGATAATTTTGGGTGATCTAACTTAATTCCATCTTCCTACACTACTTCTATATCCTTAATTCACGTAGTATTCAACAATCTATCAACCTTACCTATCATAAATATGCTCAACAATTGAGATCCACAGCTCACTGGGGTAGAGAATTCATAAGAATCATAAGCTGGTGAGCGAAGAAAATGCTTGACATCTTAGTTCAACACAGACAATCCTTTGTCTTGAAACTGTGATCCCAAGACCTCCATTTCCGAGTTTCTTGGCATATAGCCTACAAAGCCCCTTAAGAATATTTCAAGTAAATCACCTCTCATTCTTCTAAACTTGAGGGAATACAGGCCTACATTATCAATCTGCAATCATAATTCAACCCTTCATTCTAAGAACTAGGTCTTGTGAATCTTTGCTGCAATCCCACAAGGGCAAGTAAATGTTTCCCTAGATAATGCACTCAAAACTGCACACAGCACTCTAGGTGTGGCCCCACCAATGTCATACACAATTATAGGAAGACTTCCTTTCTCTTTATTCCAATTCTTTTGTAACTAAAGCTAATGTGCCATTTTTAAAAAATTTTTTGTTGTTGCTACATGTTAACGTTTTGTGATTCATTACAAAGACGCAATGTCCCTCTGACTGCAAGCATTCTTGACTCAGCAATAAAAAAGATATCCTTGCCATGTATTTTTCCTATCAAGATGGAGAAATTAACATAACCGTTCTATATTCCATCTGAAATGACCTTGCAATTACCCATTCTACATGTATCACTCAAATTCTTTCCATCCTCTTCACTGTCTACTTTCTCACCTAACATATAATCATCAGTAAATGTATATACATTACATTTAGTCCCCCATCATGCAAATTCATAATGCAATTTATGCTCTTTGTCATACCATGCCAATTACAACCTTTCAACCGAAAAATGTCTAGGTTATTCTTACTGTTTTCTGTTTGTTAACCATTTCTGAACAAAAAGGCTCGGAGGGCATATCAGGAGCAGCACCAGGCATACCTAAAAATAGTGAAACCACAACAGACGGCTACTGGTATGCTATATGGTGTATGCAGCATGCATACTAACAGATCAGATCAGATCTAACCTCTGTAGCTTACCATATCCAGTCATGAATGGGGATGGACAAGTTAATAATTAAGATGAGCTGGTGGCTCCACAGATATCCCATCTTCAATGATGGGGAGCCAAGGCATCCTTGTGAAAGACAAAGCTGAAGTATTTTCATCAATCTTCAGCAAAAACTGCCTCCTCCTTGGATCCCTAGCATCACAAATGCCAATCTTAAACCAATTCCAAATCAAATTAAACCAAATCAAGAAACAGTCATACAAACGGACAAAGCAGGAGTAGACCAAGTCAGCCCCTTGAGCCTGCTCCATCATTCATTGGGATTATGGTTAATCTGACTGCAACCTTAAATCTGCATTCATGCCTGCCCCTGATAACCTTTCAACGCGTTTCCGCCTTTGTCTTTAAAATACACAGGGACTCTGCTTCAGCTAACTTTTCAGGAAGGCAGTTCCAAAGACTCTCCATCCTTAGAAATGTTTTTGCCTTAGCTTTGTTTTAAATGGTGACCCCTGATTTTTAAGCAGTGTACCCCAGATCTAGATTCCCTCATACGAGAAAACATCCTCTCCACATTTACATTGTTAAGACCCCTCAGAATTTATAGTTTCAATCAAATCACCGCTTATTCTTCTAAATTCCTGGGGATACAAGCCTAGACAGCCCAATATTTCCTCATAAGACAAACCCCAACACCACCCCTTTCCAGGTATTAATCTAATATTTTATTATACTAGAATAGGACCAGCATCCTTGCAAGGAGGTTTGTTAGCACTGTTTCGAAGGATTTAAACTAACTTGGCAGCGGGATGGTATCCTGAGAGCAGTTTCAGCAGAGGTAGATGAACAGTCAAAATTAAAGAAGTCAGCAAGGAAGGAAGTCAAGAAGGCATAGAAATTATAGGTGAGTTAAGGCACAAGGGACTGTTAAGTCTGCTTTCTTTCCTCAGGTGCTGCCAGGTCTGCTGAGCTTTTCCAGCAATTTCTGTTCTTCTTTCTGATTTCCAGCATCTGCAGTTTTTTTTTGTTTAAGGCACAAGGAAGTTTGGCAAGGTTGGATAGTACTTATTTTAAAGCAAGGAGTGTGACAAACAAAGCAAATGAGTTGAGGGCTCAAATTAAAATAAGGGGGTATGATGTTATTGCTATTATTGAGACACTGTTGAGACAGTGGAAGGAATGGCAGTTCAATAGTTCAGGATATAGGATCTTCAGGTGAGGCAGGGAGTGAGTTATAAGAGGACAGGGTGATGGTCAGGGAATCAATTACAGCAATGAGGCACCACTCGTGGGCATCGCTGGCTGGCTAGCATTTACTGCCCATTCCTAGTCACCCTTGAGAAGATGGTGGTGAGCTACCCTCTTTGAACCACTGCAGTCTATGTGATAGACCCAAAATGCCATTAGGGAGAGAATTCCAGGATTTTGACCCAGCGATATATTTCCAAGTCAGGTTGGTGGTTGGAGGAAAACTTACAGGTGATGGTGTTCCCATGTGTCTGCTGCCCTTGTACTTCTAGATTGTGGTCGTGGGTTTGGAAGATCTTTGACAAATTTCTGCAGTGCATCTTAGAGGTAATACACACTGCTGCTACTGGACATCAGTGGTGGAGACCGTGGATGATTGTCATGTGATGCCAATCAAGCAGGCTATTTTGTCCTGGATGGTGTGGAGCTTCTTGGGTATTGTTGGATCTGCACCCAACCAGACAAGTAGGGAGTAATCAATCACAGTCCTGACCTGAGCCTTGTAGATGGTGGAAAGGCTTCAGGGAGCCAGGTGGTGAGTTACTGGCTTCAGTATTCCTAGCCTCTGACCTGCTCTTGTAGCCACTGTATTTATATAGTGAGTCTAGTTGAGCTTCTAATCAATGGTAACCCCAGAATGTTGATTGTGGGAGAATGCTGGGAATGCCATTGAATTTCAAGGGGCACTGGTTAGATTGCATCATACTGGAAATAGTCATTACCTGTCATTTCTGTGGTGTGATCATCACTTGCCAATTTTCAGCCCAGCAGGTCACCAGATCCCAGTGGACTTGTCAACCTTGGACCCATTAATTCTGCAAGATCAAAACTAGTGAATCTTGCAACCAACTCATGTAGGAATTTAGAATGCAGGTCGCCAGGTCCAGTGGACTTGTCAACTTTGGACCCATTAATTTCTTGAGCATGTTCTTTATTGTTCTGATTTCTTAAGTTTCTGATTCCAACTAGATCCTTGGCTCCATATTATTTCCAGAATGATATTTGTGTCTACTACATTTTGACATTACATCATAAATTGCTCAATAATTCTGTTTAGTTAACCATAAGGGTTTAAAGGTAAAGTTACCACAGTCCTATTAGACCACCCGCAGAATTTTAAGACTCAGTTTTAATGTCTAAGTTAAAAATGCAGCTTGCAAAGCACTCCAGAGCAAGATGCCTGGGTCAGTCTGACCTCAACTTTATGGTCTATATCAATCGCTTGCCGAAATCCACCTGAAGGGTTGCTGATCAACTAGGAGATTATTGGCACGGAGATGATTAGCAAATGGAGAGCATATCCAGGACAGGGTGGTTGGAACCTTTTTTGTAGAAAAATTAGTTTAGCATGGTTTAGCTTTTAGCACTGTAGTCAAGATTTTTCTCTATTTCACAGCTGCTATCAAAGGATTTGCAAGAATGGGCTAATGACAATAGCAACCCAGGGTTGGGGAAGCCCAAGATCTCTACGTAGGCTTCAGAAGAGTACTCCTCTTCCTCAGTTACCTACAAGGTTGACCTTGTGATGAAATCACAATTTCTATATACAGGCTACAGGTTAAAATTTGCGGTTGGGCCTCAATTACATTGCTAGGGATCAATCTGTCAAATTAAAGCAGGAAGCTACTGCTTTCCCAAGCGGAGAAAGTTAAAATTGGTTCACTTGTGTGGAAAGTAAACATGACCATACCATTTACCTTAGAAATACTGTTAGCTGCAAGTTGTTGTTGCGTAATCTCACTAAGCTGACGAAATGTCATCGTGAAATCTGCTCTTGTATCTTCCATCAGCTATAAAAATGAAAGAGTTTATTAAGGTGTTCCCAGTGCAACCCTGTTTATTTTAAAATTCTTGATAGCTTTAAGTTTCCATTTTCAGAGAATTTACCAAAACACAAGAAACTGTGCTAAAAGATTAAATGCTTTTTAAATGCTTTTTTGTATTCTAAAATGCATGAAACAAGTACCCATTATATTAAAGCAAATTGTAGAAAATAAGGATGCCTTGTTGCAATTACTATACAAATCGTTAACACTTTTAAAGAAAAATGAAGTTTCAGGCATCCAAAAGAATTGTGTGACCACAATTCACATTTTAAGATTTTACTATAACAAACAAACTAAAATCAACACAGCCTAAACATCCCTTATTGGGCAGCGTGGTGGTTCAGTGGTTAGCATTGCTGCCTCACAGGGCCAGGTTTGATTCCACAAGTGACTGTATATGTGGAGTATGTACATTCTCCCTGTGAATGCATGGGTTTCCACTGGGTGCTCCGGTTTCCACCCACTGTCAAAAGATGTGCAGGATAGGTGGATTGGCCGTGCTAAATTGTCCATAGTGTCCAGGGATATGTCGGCTAGGGGGACTAGCCATGATAAATGCGGGAATATGGGGATAGGATGGGCTGGGTCTGGGTAGCCTGCTGTTTGGAAGGTCAGTGGACACTTGATGGGCCAAATGGCCTCGTTCCATGCTGTACGAATTCTGTAATTATAGGCAACTAACACTCTACACTACTGAAAAAGTTTTACAGTGTCTTTTGAAAGTCACTTCACTCAGTGTTCTAAGTATGCTCGAACTGACTTCCAGCCAGATTCCAGTAACTCCTTGGCTCTTAAATTTCCAAAAGTTCCATTCTTTCTTCTTCTTTGCAATCAAAAAAATTAACTCATTTTAGCATCCTGCTCTCCCATGCATAATTTTTCTGCTTCTCCAACTAGCAGCACCTCTCTCTCTCTTTCTCTTGCTCTAGGTCTCTACAGTTTGAAAGTCGGTCACAGCAACCAAGTTATCTGGGCCTGTCTCCATGTAAATTTTAAGACAATTTCAGCATCCTCCATTTGAAGACATTTCGGATTGGATATGTAATGTTACAGATGAGTCGCAGGAGTCAGAAAATCTCCCGGCTCAGTGGCAGAGCCTCAGGAAACAGTGTTTCAAAATTTTTGCTCTTGGGAGTGAGGGTATGTTGGAGACAGGTCCACTGCACATAGAAACAATTCAAGGTGGACACAAAGATGCCCCTCCACTCCTTGCTGGTGTTTCATTCAATAAGGGGCCCTCTCACCCTCACCCACACCCTCATCCACTCCCACGCTCTATCCATGATAAACCTTGCTCCATCATCCTCTCTCAAAGGCATCTCATACTCTCCATTTAAATCCATGCATCTGAACAAAGCCAACAGCCCTTCATGTATCCCATGCCAACCCATGCCCCTCCACTACCTCTCAGTAGTCCTGTATAATCTCTGTACAGAACTCTTGAAGCCTATAGTAACAATGGCATGTGTAAAAAAATCTTAAAGTTCAGTGGTTCAGAGCTTTTTAAAAATAAATTGCTGTTACTACAACCCTATGATGGTGTTAGCTGACCAGACATCAAAATATTAGTAGGAGAAGGTACCAGCACCTGACACCTCCATATCTTGTAAAAATAATGAAAATCTTGCAAAAATATTGAAAGAAAATGTAAGAGAAAACGCTATCAATCAGACAATGTTTACCTTCTTCAGCAGCTACTTCAACAAACTAATAGAAGTCCTGGCTCTCTGGCAAGCCTCATAATGCAAGATGCAGGATTATTCCCTGCACCCTTCTACCGCACTAACAAAAATTACTGATGTCAAGAATGGGAATGGAATCACTTTCCATCTGCTACTTTTAAAGGTATGTCGAGTCTCCCTGACTCTGCAAAATCCAGCCCGGTTTTGCCTTAAATTAAAAAAGACAATTTAAAACATAGCCGCCTTATAAAGTCCCGCATTGTAAAAATCTGCAAAGAACAATTTTCTGGTATACACTTAAGCATTGCCTAGCTTTTAGCACTTATAGCTCTATTTCAACAGCCAAGACATTTCTCCTCAGCCTAATTACTGTCAAACATGCGATCTTAGAGTTAGATATTCAGAACAAAGTGCCAACAGTAGCTTTGAACACTACAGGAGGAAAGTTTTAAGAATATCAGCTAACATGTAGGTCAACTGGAAAGTTCATTGACTGTAGTTTAGTAGAAATAGGGTCAAAGTGCAAGAAGACAGTTCCATAAATAAAATGAGTTCTGAGGACTCAAGGTGAGATAGAATAGCAACTAAAGAAAGATACAGCTTCAGAACTTGGTTAAGGTTTGCATGCAGGGCTGTTTGGCTTTTTGTACAAGGGAGGGTGAAAAACAATAGAGGTAGCTGAACGTCTGGTCTCAAATTTACTGAAGTAATAAGCTTACCTTCAACAAGTAGGCAATCAAATAGTCATCATTATTATCATGTCCAATCAAGCCCAACTTTGCTTTGAATAATTTCATTAATCTAAAAATTGATTAGAAAGTAATGAGTTACAACGTCATTGTTAATGACATCTATTTACCAAATAGCACTTTCAGGGAAATTTTCGAAAGCTTTATTACAAGGCAAAGGGACTAGAAACAGAAACAGAAACATGAATGGACTTTAATTTCAACACAAATTCTAACAAGATACAAGCAGTTTCTATTCAGCATCTGAAAGTGCAACATAGTTTAAGGGTTTGTATATTTACAGATGAATTTATTTTGAATTCTTATAAACCTTAGGACCATTTGGAGGGTAGAAAAATCCCTCGTAAGTCAAAACATATTCCAAGGCTATTGTGGGAATTCTCTGGATCTACTACCGCCAGACTAAATGTAAAACCAAATCAATTACTTTATTTTCTTTCCAGGGTCCTCTAGAAAGCTACTCTATCTGCCTAATAGTTTGCTGAAGCAAGAGATTTGGCTTCACAGTGGCTGCATTTCAATAAGTAGTACCATTATGTTCCACATCTTTGGATCAGTACTCCCAACCCAGAGTTTTTCACTGCTTTCAGGAAAGGTGAGGTAAAAATCAATGGAAAATGTGGAGGAGAGGTAAAGACAACATTCAACTTCGATGTAATATGTGAAGATTTAATAGGCTAAATCAGCCTTAACTTGGTGTTTATTTTTATAAGATACAAAGGTGCAAGGTGCTGGTAGTTCCTGCCATTAATACTTCAAACCATGGAGGAATGTTTGTTAAAGACTGGCTCTCAGGGGAGAAGTAAGAACAATGGGCTTTCATTCTTTTTCCAGCTTTCTTCCATGTTCTGCTGAGTGTTCATGCCAGAATAAAGGTGATAATTGCTCTTGACCTCATCTGATCATTCTTCATATGTGAATCAATAGCAGTGACTCGTAACAAAGCTTTCATTCATCTGCAGTCCACGGCTGCCTAACGGGTGCGTGAACTAGCAATCATAACCTCCACACTGCAGGATATCAAGTGGG
>JAHRHZ010000034.1:30705329-30733215 GCA_024137785.1 Ginglymostoma cirratum | reverse complement strand
AGACCCTTCATCAGAAATTTCTGATGAAGGGTCTAGGCCCGAAACGTCAAGCTTTCCTGCTCCTATGATGCTGCTTGGCCTGCTGTGTTCATCCAGCTCCACACCTTGTTATCTCGGATTCTCCAGCATCTGCAGTACCTTTTATCTCTGTGATACATCCATTCTTGCTGGAATTTATGACAATTGTTGTTTTATTTTCCATTTCTTACGTGTCTCCTTGCTATTATGTCAATTTGGCTCACTGGTAACTGTCTTGCTTCAGAATCAGAAAATTATGGGCTCAAGCTCTACTGCAAAGACTTGGGCACATAACCCCAAAAACATTCTGTACAGGACTGAGAAATGGCTACCTTTCAAAACAGCTATTACACTAGGGCTTGAATGCCTACTCACTAGGCATAAAAATGCAAATTATTTCAGCAGGTTCTACTGGTGTCTTGGCTAAATTATTGCTCAAATAAAACAGATTAACTGGTTAATAAACTCCCTTACAGTTGGAGAATTTGCTGCATACAAATTAGTTGCTAAATTACCTAAATGGTCACAATGACTGCTCTGAAAATTTTGACTGTGAATTACACTAGACATTGAGAACATAAAATGTACAGTTTTTAAGTACTTTCTTTGACTGAAAGAATGGCTTACCAAATGTAATACACAAATCACTCATTGTATCTCTTCTTATAAATGAAAATGAACACTTACTTGGTCTGATAAAGATCAGGATATCCTTTTAATATTTGTTCAGCCCTAGAAATCCAATAGAAATTAAGTAAACATTTGTGAGAAATACTGCATGTAAAAACATGAATTGAGTCTTAAAGTGTGACAGACATTTCTGACATTGCTTACATTAAGCAGTATATGCTATTTCCGCTACTAAATAACTGTCTTAGTTGTCTACACATTGTTCAAAGTCTTACTTCTATGTATAGTTCTAATGTCATGTTTTGTCACAGGTTCTCACTCTGTGTAGTTTGGCACTTCCACTGGTGGAAGTAAAAGAAATTGAAATTCTGAGCAGTGCTATCTCCACGCTATCTTACAAACTGGTGAACAATAGTTTTGACTAATTAATGGGAACAAAATCGCCCAGATGTGCTTTCTGATAAATGTATTATGAATAATGACAATACATAGCTGAAAGGAATTTTTTTGTTTTCAATCTTCCTCATGCGGCTTTGAACATTTTGCTCCATTAAGGGGCATATAACTTTTGAACAGATGAAATATCTGGTCAGGAATGCTTGGGAGAAGTACTCAGAGATTGGAATATAGCATGTTAATATCAGATTCAGAACAGTATTAAAATTGGGATTCTTCCCAGCTCGGGGAACCTTTCACCATCAGGACCTTCACCTTCAGATTGGGGTTCACTAGATCAGGGTCATGGGCATCCACCATCAGACTGGGGTTCACGACGCCAGTGCTATGGAAAGGGAGATAGAGTGTCAGCCATCCCCGAGGAGTCCCCAGTGGGCAGAAGGCAGTGAGACTAACCTGCTGAATATATCTAAAGTAGTCTTAAACTAACAGATTCACTCATTAGTTTGCATGTCTAAATTAGATTAAGCTAATTAATTTGCCTTATATCAAAATGCACATGTCTTCTTGTATTCATTTTGATCAGAACTTAAAGAACCTGTTTAGCATTTTCAGTCTAACAACTGGTGCTGTGAAGAAATGCAAAATGTTCAAGAAGGAAAAAGGAGAGGAGGAAGACTGAGGGAAAGTTCCCCAACACTTTGGTTGGAGAGCAGGATGTTACCACCACGATTTGAACGAGACCGAAACATTCCGTGTTGGCAGCTTGTTTGCCCTGTAATATCAGTGAGCCATTGCCAGTTGTCACGGTTGTATTCTTTCTTTTCCTAAATAACTGATGTATCACAGGAGTAACAGTTTAATTGGCTTTAAGTTTGAGAAGCAGCAGCCTTTAATTGAAGTTGTCGTGTCTCTGGCATATTTGAAAATATGACTGATAGATTGTTTAAGGGAAAAGTTAGGATCATCAGTAGTCAGAGGTGTCCTGGAACTTGGAGAAATATGTGATGGTAATTATGAGTGTACCCTTGATAGACATTTGAAATTCGTTATGAAAGGAACAACTGAGTTAGAAACTGTCCATAATAGTGCTTTATAGTTGGATAAAGAAAATAGAAAGCTGTGGGAGTTGGTAAAAGGGCTGCAGGATAAAATTGATTACCAACAGGAAAGCACTGTACCCATTATCTGCAATATGAAGAAAAGACTATGGGTAGACCCAGCAGTTCAATTGGACAAACTGAATATTGATGTTGAAGCTGATGACAAAGTGGACTTCTCCTTTCATTTTGCAAAATCAAAATATGCCAGACAAAAATCTGTCAACAGACTGCAGCTGGAACAGTTATCTCGTAAGGCAAGACAAGTAACCTTGAGAATGTAGTTGACAGCATTTCCCCAACTGTTCCATTCCTGTGTAGTGAGTCAAAGCCAGTGTACATAGAACATAGAACAATACAGCGCAGAACAGGCCCTTCGGCCCTCGATGTTGCGCCGCCCTGTGAACTAATCTAAGCCCATCCCCCTACACTATCCCATCCTCATCCATATGCTTATCCAAGGACTGTTTAAATGCCCCTAATGTGGCTGAGTTAACTACATTGGCAGGCAGGGCATTCCACGCCCTTACCACTCTCTGAGTAAAGAACCTGCCTCTGACATCTGTCTTAAATCTATCACCCCTCAATTTGCAGCTATGCCCCCCTCGTACTAGCCGACGTCATCATCCTAGGAAAAAGACTCTCGCTGTCCACCCTATCTAATCCTCTGATCATTTTGTAGGTCTCTATTAAATCCCCTCTTAGCCTTCTTCTCTCCAATGAGAACAGACCCAAGTCCCTCAGTCTTTCCTCATAAGACCTTCGCTCCAGACCAGGCAACATCCTGGTAAATCTCCTCTGCACTTTTTCCAATGCTTCCACATCCTTCCTGTAATGGGGCGACTAGAACTGTACACAATATTCCAAGTGAGGCCGCACTAGCGTTTTGTACAGTTGCAGCATGACATCACGGCTCCGGAACTCAATCCCTCTACCAATGAAACCTAACACACCGTATGCCTTCTTAACAGCACTATCAACCTGGGTGGCAACTTTCAGGGATCTGTGTACCTGGACACCAAGATCCCTCTGCACATCCACACTACCAAGAATCTTTCCATTGACCCAGTATTCTGCCTTCCTATTATTCTTCCCAAAGTGCATCACCTCACATTTATCTGCATTGAACTCCATTTGCCACCTTTCAGCCCAATTCTGCAGTTTATCCAAGTCTCCCTGCAACCTGCAACATTCTTCCACACTGTCCACCACTCCACCGACTTTAGTGTCATCTGCAAACTTACTAACCCATCCACCTATGTCTGCGTCCAAGTCATTTATAAAAATGACAAACAGCAGTGGTCCCAAAACAGATCCTTGTGGCACACCACTAGTAACCGGACTCCAGGCTGAATATTTTCCATCAACCACCACTCTTTGGCTTCTTTCAGAAAGCCAGTTTCTAATCCAAACTGCTAAATCCCACTCAATCCCATGCCTCTGCATTTTCTCCAATAGCCTACCATGTGGAACCTTATCAAAGGCTTTACTGAAGTCCATGTACACCACGTCAACTGCCCTACCCTCATCCACATGCTTGGTCACCTTCTCAAAAAACTCAATGAGGTATGTATGATGTTACACTCAATGTACGATGTTACCCATGAGTCAGAAGGGGTGGATAAAGAAGTAGGCCACTTTGGCACAGTCAGAGATTAACAAGTCCCTTTCTGCTACTGAATTTCAAGAGCCCTCTGTGAAAACTAGATTGTATTCACAGACAGTTCCCATGACAGTTACAAGGAGGGTATCTTTTATATTTGACTGAAATCATTACTAAAACAAGGACACAAAAAAGATCATAGGTTCAAGATGTTCAAATCTTATTTCATTGAAAGTTTATAAAGTGTTTTTTCTTTAATTGCTATAGAAAATATGCTGTGAAAAATTGATTTAGCTTGTTCTGAAAACATTGAAAGTTTTTGGAAAATATTCAAATTAAACTTAAGAATCTGGGAGGAGACATGGTTTGTCTGCATGCTTTTTGAAGGTGGTCTTAAAAGAACCAACTAGGAAATTTAAAATCCCAGTTTGAAATTATCAGGAGATTTTGACAGTTTTAAATCTTCTCACACACCTTCTGTGCAAGAAGATGTGTGATTTTGGACAGGACTATATTCTGGACATTATTGACCCACAGAGCTTCATCCTGAGCCACAGTGGTTTTGTTTCTTTTTTTGCTTTTGAACAGGTCTCAAGAACAGAGAGAGGGAGCTGGGAGTCTTGTGGAGACAAGGTCTTTAAAAACAGGAGAAACCTCAACTGAATCTTCAATATCACAGCACTGTTTAATACCACCAAGCTTGGATATAATTGTTTCTGAAATCAAGATTGATAAAATTACTTGATACATGTTACAAATTTTAATTTAAAACAACAGCAAATAGAAACAGTCTAGATTATTTTAATTTGTATCAGAATAAAATGGGATACATTGTTAGAAAGAAATTAACTGACCATTAATGAAACCTGTCATTCCAATAATACTGTAGCTGTTCCCAAAGAAATATTTGAGTCTATTGTTGTCAAGTTTGAATTTGGAATAATTTTGAAAGGAGTATAATCTAGCAAGATACATTAGAGACACTGTACATACTTTTTTGTAAGAAAGACCAAACAAACAAAGTTTAATTCACTCAGAGATAGTAAGAACTGCCGACGCTGAAGTCAGACATAACATAGTGTGCAGCTGGAGGAACACAGCAGGCCAGGCAGCATCAGGGGAGCTGACGTTTCTGGTCAGGACCCTTCTTTATTCTTACTATCCTACTATCTCTGAGTGAATTAAACTTTTTTTGTTTGGTCTTTCTTACGAAAATTAGATACAGCGTTCTCAAATGTAACTTGCTAGATTATGCTCCTTTTTTCCTGAAGAAGGGTCCCGACCTGAAGCGTCAGTTTCCTGCTCCTCTGATGCTGCCTGGCCTGCTGTGTTCCTCCAGCTCCACACTGTGTTATCTTAAACAAAATTTAATAATGCTTGAAATCACACAGGAATAATGTTTGCTTGTCTTTTTTAAAGCTATTATGAATATATGTTGTTTTTCTCTCCCTCTGGACTGTAAGCTTTCTCCAGAGTTCCTGAATCAGTTATAATGGCAATTAATGGGGATACACGTAGAATAAAATAATAGTAACAGGGAAAAATTGACACAACACCAAATGCAGATGGGAATGAGTCATTTACATACAGTTAAATGGAATATATCCAATGAAATAGAAGTGTAGACAGAAATCAATAATTAACAATCTTCTCTTCAATATACGCCTGCCTTTACCCATGTGATTGTTTTAAAGGAAGTGAATTGGATGATGTGGCCATTACCCAGAACATTGGGACCGGGCAAGGAGAACACATAGGTCGCCCCCACCAACTTCTGATCTTTCAATAAGATTGCCTGAAAGTCAAGAATGCGTGGCATAATGCTGGGATACCAATGTAAGTGTGCACAGGTGTTTTTACATCAGAAGTAACTGAAATGCAGGAATACGTGGCAAAATCATACTGAAGATCATGTACACCTGCTTGACAAAATGGTTAGTGTGGTCTGGAAGAGTACAAAAACATCATTTAAATGATAAGGCGCTGATACATAATCCATAACGAAACTGACTTTAAAATAATGAAAGTTGTATTGGTGAGAGGGAGGTAAAAATTACAACTAGAGATGAGGGGGGTGCAGAAATACTGAAGAATTGGGTAAAAGTGAAGAAACACCTGGAAAATCTTTTAAGTTCATGCATAACCTGGCACCAGTTAAACATGGGGCAATTTTAAACTTTATCATGTGTATAGTCAGCTTGTGACTATGGAACAACATGTATGTGCTTATGTAAGGAACTGATCATCTGTTCTGAAGATGTCAAAGGGTGGACGGTAGTGTTAAGCTTAAAAATGATATTTCCAAACAAGAAAGTTAACGATTAATCGGACAACACAATAAGTAATTGAAGGAAAATATGTTAAAACAGGCCTAGTGTAAAAATAGCTTGTTTTGGCTAGAATGTAACTGCAATGACCTTATCTCTACATGTTGTCCGGCAGTGACACCTGGATTTGTTTTTTCACAATAGAATGCTTGGCCGAAGTGGTCAAAGACAACAGTACAGAACGTAATATTAGATTCAGAATAGTATTAATATTGGAGTCTTTACCCAGCTCGGTAGGCCTTTCACCATCGGAAAGGGGTTCACCAAACTGGTACAGCAGAAACGGAGATAGAGTTCCACATACCAGCCATCACCCAGGTAGTCCAACAGGCAGAAAGCTGTGAAACTTGCTTGTTGAATATGTTTTAAATATTTCATGCTAATAGATTCCCTCATTAGTTTGCATATGTATAAATTAGATTTGTTGTGATTGTAATGAGTTCAGTCAGCTGGACCTCATAGAATATGAGTTCCCTGACTGGTGCTGTTAATCTGGTCCAATCAGGGAGTCCTGGCTGAAAGAGGGGCGGTCACCAGCATCAAAGATGTCAGAGATGTTGACACTCTGAGAGCTGGTTCTGACGAGGCAGTACTAAAATCCAAGGACTCTTCATGAGTAAATAATGGGTGACTTAGTGAAAGGATACCACCTTCTTATTTCAGTGGTGATGAAAGTAAAGCATGATCCTGAAGAAACTTGTTCACAACAGTCATCTTTGAGTTGGGGTAAGCATTTCTTACATCATGACTTTGTTTAGGAAGTCTGATTTGCTCGACTCTACAGTCAAGGACTGGGCCCATTATGTGGAAAGAATATGTAGTATTTTCTGGACAAACAACAAACATTCCAAACAACATGGGATAAATAATTGCACCTTGTGGGATAATGTCTGCTATACAAGAGTAGTATGTGAAAAAAAAATGATATTGCTGGCATGAAACAGATGTCAAAAATAAATAAGTTTCCAAAATAAAATGAGTTGATGCAAGGGATCAAGTACTTGATTGTTTCTTGAGAAGAAGTGCTTGTACCAAAAGTTTATTGGTGGTCCGAGAAGAGACATATGTAGTGATATAAGGTGTTATACAGAGCATGGAGAATATATTTTCCCTCTTTGCTTTGTTGTGAGATATTGTTCATCCGGGTGTTAGTTAAGTGTTATTTAGTAAAGAAAAGGGCAATCTGTAAATTGTTTAAGTTAGGTTCCTGTACACAGATGGGGATATTCATTGGATAACTACCTATGCACATAAAAAGAGGTACAGATTGAGTTTGGTTGGTGGCAGGTTTTTAGAGAAAATTGTAATGATTCACTTTCTGAATAAATCGCAAACTATGTAAAGATGTCCTCTGGCATCCTCCTTCACCAACTGGTCGTTCAGTGGTTAGCATTGCTGCCTCACAGCACCAGGGTCCTGGGTTCGATTCCACCCTCGGGTGACTGTCTGTGCGGAGTTTGCACATTCTTCTCATGTCTGTGTGGGTTTCCTCTGGGTACTCCAGTTTCCTCCCACAATCCAAAGGTATGCAGACTAGGTGGCCATGCTAAATTGCCCGTAGTGTTCAGGGATGAGTGGGTTATAGGGGGATGGGTCTGGGTGAGATGCTATGAGGGTCGGTGTGGACTTGTTG
Organism: Ginglymostoma cirratum; assembly: GCA_024137785.1. Classification (NCBI taxonomy): domain Eukaryota; kingdom Metazoa; phylum Chordata; class Chondrichthyes; order Orectolobiformes; family Ginglymostomatidae; genus Ginglymostoma; species Ginglymostoma cirratum. The sequence continues at coordinate 30,725,508 of JAHRHZ010000034.1, read as the reverse complement.
GGATGCATGGATTCTATGAACTAAGAGGTTTAACATTTGGAACTCCCCAGGTTAGATTTTCTGAGTCCTTAGATACCAGGAGTAAACTTTAGAAAAACTGTTTGCCAATTGCCCATAATTCTCCAATCTGAACATGTGGTAGATAACCACAAAAAATGAAAATTGAACAGATGCTTACATAATATTACACATTATATGAATGATATATACACAGTGGGGATGAATGCAGTCCCAGATTTCCCTTTCCAAATATCTTTCTTTTGTTCAAGGACCACCTAAGAAGTCAGTTTGAAGCTAACAATCGGATTCTAACAAAAGTGGGATTTCCTACATAATTTCTTAACCACCACTTCAACACTGGATACTTGATTAATAAGAAATTCTTTTGCATTCTAACCTACCCTAAAACACACATTCAGTGCTTTACTTGTCCCTTGGCAGATACTATATATGCGCACTTACACAAGATGTAAGTGTATAAATACAAGTTTCATTCAAGTATAAAACAGGTTGAATCTAGATGAAAGTACCTCCAAGTTGCTTCTTCAAGAATATATAGCTTTCTCCAATGTACAACACTGAGCCTGATATTTACAGGGTCGGTAGTTCTGCATGGGAAACTCCTAAAATACATCCGACTAAAATTAGCTCAACAAACCTTTTCTCACCAGGTCTTCCATCCAATAGCCAGTCTAAATCAGCAAACTGTTCACCATTAGCTGGAAAGCCTGGTGAAATCATGCAAGATGGAGTAGGGAAAGAAATCATGAATGGGTGTGAGAAGAGATATTTTGGTCAGTAGAAAGACATGGTGGTCAGCAGCTTGGTTGAGGAAAAAGGTTGTGCTTAAGTCAAGAGATTCATGACTGAAAAGTGACTACAGTTGAGGGAAGAGATTGCAATCACGAGTGATTACAGTCAATGAAATTATCATGGTCAGAGTTGAGATATTGCAGCAGTGGCAGGGAGGGATTTGAGAGCAGTAGAAGAAAGCAATATGCTCGTTGAGCCTGGAGGAAACATTCTGGCTCTTGCTAACCCACCTTATGGATCAGATCTCCTGAATCCTTTTATGGTAAAGTTATGAATACCCAGACAAAACGGTTACAACTGCAGAAATAGAGATAAGCAGTGTCCTGAAAAGATACCTTAGGGTAAGTAAAATTACCCCACTGTTACATAAATATGGGGCCTTTTCCTTGCTAATTTAGACACTTCTTTTTGAAAAGGATAAGGCTGCCCGAAGCAGAATGGGGCTCCACTTACAATAAGTCAAATGCTAGAGAAGATAAAACAAGAGAGGAGAAATTTAAAAATAAGGAATTGCTGCAGGATGAGAGGACTCAGCTGGAAATCAGTGGTAGAAATAAAGCAAACTCCCTGGGATGAAACGATAAAGCTGGAGAACCCTCAGCAGCAAATGAGATCTTAGCAGCAGACGTTGCTTAGCTGGGTGACTGCAGACAATGTAGACTTCTGGTTTTATTGCAGTTGTGTATGTAAACCACTGTTATATGCTGGTATTTTGTTGAACAAAGCCATCTGCAGTGAGATTGACACATGTGAAAAAACCTGACGCTAAAGAAACAATTATTTAAGCAAAATTATTTATTGATGTGGTGAACCATTCTCAAACCTAAGGCACACAAATTCCCTCTTCCTGACCAATAAACTAGAGCTGGATTCACAAGAGATAGGTCAGTAGGGAGGTACTCGAGACATAAGTTTGCAGATCCAGATCCTATTTTCTTTACAATCTGAATGATGTTCCAACTGTAGCAAAAATTACTTTATCTTAATCACAAATAATTTAAAAACAAAAACAGAAATACAAATGATTGCATAAACAGATCAACTGAAATTTCCATGAAATCTACATTTTAAAAATGTTTAAACTGTGGGACTAATGGTGTCATTCTAGTACTGTGAGCATCTGCTTATCAGAACATTTGAGTTATAAGGCTGATCTCAAATGTGCGCAACCAGACTGAGGCATTTACAATCTGAAATCAAAAGCAAACTGAAGGCTGGAGCGATTAATAGGCCAAGGAAGCTCATCTGATAAAGTCAGCATGTGGTACATCTATGCTGTACATTACAGTTGAGACCACAACAGGTAGTATACTTCATTCATTTAAAACAATGCAGAAAGAGGAACTATAAGTTTAATAACGGTATCCACCATAGGTTTGGTACTCAAGTAGAAAACCATATCAAAAAAAGATGATTCATTAACATTTGAATTTGATTATTTGGGATAAACAACATGATCATGGAGTATGTGGCTTACTTAACAAAAGTTCAGTTAAGAAATCGGTTTACTCAATTATACTAAAATATATAACTTTCCAAAAAATCATGGCATGCAGTCTAACTCTTTCTTGAAGATTCTGGAAGATGGTTTCCAGGTTGTGCAGAGATTTAAGTTGAAAGAGAAGTCACAATTCAAACAAAGGAAATTCCAGACAAAACATTCGAACAAAAACAGCTACAAATAATCTGGATAATTGTTTTCAGTAAAACATCTATATTAATTTTTTGGGAATACCAGAAGTAAATTAGCAACAAAAACATTTTCACTGATCTTTTCACAGAATTCTGACCTATTCTGCATCCTGAATTTCAATCAGTCCACCACTGGCAGCTTGCTTTCTCCTGACAAAGCTTTAAACTCTAGGAATCCCTCCCTAAATTTCACAACCTCTCTCCCTTCCCTAAAACCTGTTTACCTGTCTACAAAACCTTTTGATCTCCTATCATCATTTTTTATTATGGTTAATGGCCTCTGAAATGACTTACAATGTTTTACAATGATAGTCGGCATGGACTGGTTGGGCTGAAGGATCTGTTTCTATGCTGTATGACTCGGTGACTGTCTTTATGATTCTCAATTGTTTTACAATGTTTTATTTAGTTTTCGCTCAAATTAAGCTGATAAAGAGAGCTCTTGGGTAGGAAAGCGGTTCGATGGGTTCCGGAGTGGTGGCGGCGTCTTCAGAGGCGGTGTGGTTACAGAGTCAGCCGGTCTGTGAAGCCTGGAGTGGGACTCTAATTTCTGCATGGAGTGGGCCCTGGTGGTGGCATAGAGTGGGCTGGTGTACCCCGGAGTGGGCACCTGGTGGCAGCACAGCATGGGCTAGGAAGCCTGGAATGGGGCTCTGGCAGCGGCATGGCGTGGGCTGGTGCACCCCGGAGCGGGACTCTGGCAGCGGCATGGTGTGGGCTGGTGAAACCGGGGCGGGACTGTAGCAGTGGAGGAAATGTTGGACTCTCTTTAAGGAGTCTTCTTTATTTTTAAGTTAATGTGAATGGCGCCTATGCATGGCAATGGTACACACTTTTCAATTTATTTTATATTGAATACATGTGACAATAAATAAATGATTCAATGATCAATATAAGTTAAATATAAATACAAGAGGTTTATAAAATCATGAGGGGTACAGATAAGGTGAATGGCAGGCATCTTTTCCCTACCGTGGGGAAATTTCGAGATTGAGGGCATATTTTCAAGGTAAGAGGAGAAAGATGTAAAAAAGACGAAGGGCATTTTTTTGAGTGGTTTGTGTCGGGAATGAACTTCCAGAGGAAGTGGTGGATGCGGGTACACTTATAATGTTTAAAAGACATTTGGATAAGTGGTTTAGTAAGAAATGTTTGGAGGGATATAGGCCGAGCATAGGCAGGTAGGACTAGTTTAGTTTTGGATAAATCGGCTTGGACTGGTCGGACCAAACAGTCTATTTCCATGCTGTATGACTCTATGACTCTCACTCTCTCACTATGACTCTAAGTTGTTATTGCTGTTGGATATAATACATGACACACTTTCTTTAGTTTTTAAACTGGGTTGATATCCCTTAAATTCTCAAATACCCTTACCATTACATGCTTCAAAACAACAGCATCAAGATTACTCCTAATTATAATTCCCAGCTTAATTTAGAGGAAATACTTTTTGTAAACACAACTCGGTGCCTCGTTTTCAAACAGGAAAATACTGGTCAACTCCTGGTTATTTTATTATGTCTGGGAAAACAAACTAAATCCTGTGCTGGATACGTTAGGAAGTCAGCTGGCATTGAAGACTGTAAGCACTACTCACAACAGCTGTTGCTTATGGTTCAATAAAGACTTCAGAGCCTTCCGCAGTTTGTCGAGATTATATCTCCCAACACTGGCTTGGTTCCCTATCTTGTATCGGCCTTCATCATCAGATGTATTTGGCACAAAATCTGGTAGAGAAAACAGTAGTATTTTTTTATGTCAATGTAGTGTGGAGCTGGAGGAACATAGCAGGTCAGGCAGCATCATGGGAACAGGAAAGTTCACGTTTCAGGTTTACACCCTCCTTATGGCTGTTAACATGAGCATAATGAAATAGAAAAAGATTATATTTCTCCCATCTTTTAACCACAGGTAAATTTTTAAAAATGCCTCCAGGAACTTATATCATAGAATGTGACGAGTTCACTCAATGCATAACCTCCCTGCTCTGAACTATAATTTGTTCAGATTTTTCCTCAGATCAGGAAATCAAAACTACATACAATGGTCCACACAAGGGCTGTACAATTGCAGCAAAACATCCCTGTTCCTGTCTTTGTATCCTTTTGTTATAAAGGCCAACATATCATTTGCCTTCTTCACCACTTGCTGCACCTGCATGCTACTCACTACCATTTGCTTTTGCAGCCAAAGTGGATAATCTCACATATATCCATATTATACTTCATCTGCCATGCATTTGCACACCCACTCAACATGTCCGAATCACATAAGGCTATAAGACCATAAGTAACATGAACAGGAGTATGCCATTCGGCCCCTTGAGCCTGCTCCATCATTCAATAAGATCATGGCTGATCCAACATGCCGTATGTCCACTCGCCTGCCCTTCTCCTTAAACCCTGATTTCCCTACTGACCCTTAGGTATACACAAGGACTCTGCCCCATAGCTCTCTATGACAAGGAGTTCCAGAGATTCAGAACTCTGAGAGAAGAAATTCCTCTCCATCTCAGTCTTAAATTGGCACTTCTTTATTATTTTGAGACTATGTCCTCTGGTCCTAACATCCTCTCAGCATTTATCCTGTCAAGCTCCTCAAGAACCCTACATGCTTCAATGAGATCAATGCTCATTCTTCTAAACTCTCAGTAAGCAGAGTCCCAACTTGTTTATCCTTTGCTCATAAGACAACCCTCCATACCAGGGATTATCCTAGTAAATCTTCTCTGAACTACCTATAATTAAATGATATCTTTCCTTAAATACAGAAGCCAAAACTGCTCACAATACTCCACATGTTGTTGCACCAGAACATGTTTTGTTATGTCTTTGTTGGATACTGGTTGGTCAGTATTTATTGCCTGTCACTAGTGGCCCTTGAGAAGGAGGTGGTGAGCTGCTTTCTTGAACCGCTGCAGTCCAGCTGCTGTGGGTTGACTCACAATACCATTTGGAAGGGAATTCCAGGATTATGACCAAGCAAAGAGAGGGAAGGATGGTGTGTGGTTTGGAGGGGTACTTGTAGGTGGCAGTGTTCCAATGTATTGGCTGCCTTTAACCTTCTGAATTGAAGTGGTCCTGGGTTTGGAAGGTGCTGTCTGAGGATCTTTGGTGAATTTCTGCAGTGCATCTTGTTGATAGTACACTGCTGCTACTGACATTGGTAATGAAGCGAGTTGATGCTTGTGAATGCAGTGGCAATCAAGTGGACTGCTTAGTCCTGGACGGTATCAAGCTTCCGGAGTGTTGTAAGAGCTACACTCATCCAGACAAGTGGGGAATATTCCATCACTCCTGACTTCTGCCTTGTAGATGATGAACAGGCTTTGGAGAGTCAGGAGGTGAGTTATTCGCCACAGTATTCCTAGCCTCTGACCTGTACTCATAGTCACTGTTAATGTGGCAAATCCAGTTGAGTTTTTGATCAATGGTAAACTCCAGGATATTGACAGCAGGGGAGTCAGTGACGGTAACACCATTGAATATAAAAGTATCATGGTTGGATTTGTTTTTTTATTGGTGATGGTCATAACCTGGCATTTGTGTGGCGCAAATGTTACTTGCCCCTTGTCAATCCAAGACAGCATATTGTCCAGATCTTGTTGCATTTCAACATGGACTGCTTCAGGAGTTGCGAATAGTCCTGAACATTCATCAGTGAACATCTCCACTTCTGACCTTATGGTGGAAGGATAATCATTGACAAAGCAGCTGAAGATAGTTGGACCTAGGACCCTACCCTGAAGGAACTCCTGCAGAGATGTCCTGGAGCTGAAATGATCGATCTGCAATATCCACAATCATCTTCCCATATGCCAAGTATGACTTGAACCAGTGGAATGTTGGCTCCCTGATACCCATTGATTCCAGTTTTGCTAGGGCTCCTTGAAGCCACACTCGGTTGAAGACATCAAGGCTGCAAAGGGCTGTTATTCTCACCTCACGTCTGGAATTCAGCTCTTTTGTCCACGCTTGAATGAAAGCTGTAATGAGGTCAGGAGCTGAGTGGCCCTGGCAGAACCCAAACTGGATATCACTGATCAAGTGATTGCTGAGCAAGTGCTGTTTGATAGCAATATAGATGACACCTTCCATCACTTTACTGATGATCAAGAGTAGACTGGGGTGGTAATTGTTGGGTTTTATTTGTCTGCTTTTTATGTACACAACGTACCTGGTTAATTTTCCACATTGTCGGGTAGATGCCAGTGCTGTAACTGTACTGGAAGAGTTTGGCTAGGGAGCAGCAAGTCCTGGAGCACAAGTCTTCAGTACTATTGCTGGAATGCCGCCATGGCCCATAGCCTTTGCAGTATCCAGTGTCTCTAACTGTTTCTTGTGTAATACTGGGGATCACCGGAGGAGGCCGAGATGGATCATCTACTCTGCACTTCTGGCTAAAGATTGCTGCAAAAGTTTCAGCCTTATCTTTTGCACTGATGTGCAAGGCACTTCCATCAATGAAGGTGGGGATATTTGTGGAGCTTCCTCCTCCAGTGATTTTTTTTAATTGTCCATCACTATTCATGGCTGGATATGGCAGGACTGCAGAACTTAGAACTCATCTGTTGGTTATGGGATCACTTAGATCTGTCTATCAGTTGCTGCTTATGCTGTTTGGCATGCAAGTAGTTATGTTTGATAGCTTCTTCAGTTTAACACCTCATTTTCAGGTATGCCTGGTGCTGCTCCATTGAACCAGGGTTGATCCCCTGGCTTGATGGTACTGGTTGAGTGGGGGATATGCTGGGCCACGAGATTACAGATTGTGCTGGAGTGCAATTCTGCTGCTGTTGACAGCCCACAGTGCCTCCTGGCTGTCGCTAGACCTGCTTGAAATCTGTCCCATTTAGCACCACGATAGTGCAACACAACATGCTGGAGGTTACTCACAATGTGAAGGCAGGACTTCATCTCCAAGGACTGTGCAACGGTTGCTCTTACTGATACTGTTATGGACAGATACATCTGCAGCTGGCAGACTGGTAAGGATGAGGTCAAATATATTTTTTGTTCTTGTTGGTTCCCTCATCAGCTGCTGCAGACCCAGTCTAGCAGCTATGTCCTTTAGGACCCGACCAGCACAATCAGTGGTACTGCTCCAAGCTACCCTTGGTGATGGACATTGAAAGCCCCTACCCAGAGTATATTTTGTGCCCTTGTCACCCTGGAGGAGTAGTGATTCATCAGCCAAGGGAGGACACCATGTGGTAATCAGCATGAGGTTTCCTTGCCCATGTTTAACCTGAGGCCATGGGACTTCATGGGGTGTGGAGCCAATGTTGAGGACTCCCAGGACAATTCCTCCCAACTGCATGCCACTGTGCTGCCACCTCTGCTGTGTCTGACCTGCCAGTGGGACAGGACATATCCAGGGATGATGATGGTGATGCCTGGGACATTGCCTGTAAGGTATGATTCTGTGAGTTTGACTATATCAGGCTGTTGCTTGACTAGTCTGAGGCAGCCCTCCCAATTTTGGCACTAGCCCCAGAGGTTAGTTAGGAAGACTGCATTGTAACTTCATTGTCAACAACTTCATTGTAATCCCCTTTATTAGAGTTCAGCACAGTTGTTTCTGACCCAAGGTTTTCACTCTCAAACTGAATAATAAATTTAATCATGTTATGAACAGTATTTCCAAGGGAATCTTTTATTCGGAGGGCATTTCACAGAATCAGACAGCTCGGAAACAGACCCTTCAGCCCAACACACCCACACTGACCAGATATTCTAATCTGACCTAGTCCCATTTGCCAGCATTTGGCCCATATCCCTCTAAACTCTTCCTATTCATATGCCCATCCATATGCCTTTTAAATATTGTAGCTGTATTCAACTTTACCACTTCCTTTGGTAGCTCGTTCCATACACGCATCACCCTCTACTTGAAAAAGTTACCCCTCCAGTCCTTTTTAAATCTTTCTCCTCTCACCTTAAACCTATGTCCTCTAGTTTTGCCCTCCCCACTCATGGAAAAAGACCTTGGCTACTCACCCTATCCATGCCCCTAATGACTTTATACACCTCTATAAGGTCACCTCTCAGCCTCCTACCCTCCATGAAAAATAGCCTCAGCTTTTTCAGCCTTTCCCTATAATCAAACCCTCCAGTCCAGACAACATCCTTGTATATCTTTTCTACACCTTCAAGTTTAACAACGCCCTTCCTATAGAAGAGTAATGAGAATTGAGTGCAGTATTCTAGAAGTGGCCCCACTAATGTCCTGTACAGCCACAACATGACCTCCCAACTCCTGTGCACAACGTCCTGACCAATGAAGGCAAGCATGCCAAACGTCTTCTTCACCACGCTGTCTCGCCGCGACTCCACTTTCAAGGAACTATGCACCGGTGTCCCTAGGTCTCTTTGCTTGGCAACACTCCCAACTGCCCTACCATTAACTATGTATGTCCTACCCTGGTTTGCCTTACCAAAATGCAACACCTCACATTTATCTTAAATAAACTCCATCTGATCCATTGTACTCTGAGATAATCTTCTTCACTGCGCATTACACTACCTATTTTGGTGTCTTCTGCAAACTTATTAATCATGCCTCCAATATTCACCGGATGAAGAGCACTGGACCCAACACCAACCCTTGTGGCTGGTCCCAGACCTCCAGTCTGAAAGCAACCCTCTACCACCAACCTCTGTCTCCTACTTTCAAGTCAATTTTGTATCCAGTTGGCCAGCTCCCCCTGGATTCCATGTGATTTAACTTTACTACCACGTGGAACTCTGTCAAACGCTTTGCTGAAGTCCACACAGACACTGTTTACTGCCATGCCCTCATCTATCTTTGTCACCTCTTCAAGTTAGTGAGATACGATTTCCCACACACAAAGCCATGTTGACTATCCCTGATCAGGCTTTGCTTTTCCAAATGTATGTAAACCTTGTCCCTCAGAATTCCCTTCAACAACTTACCCACCACTGACATAAGGCTCACTAGTCTCTACTTATTAATCTTACTTTCATTACCCAATACCAGATCCAAGATAGCCTGCTCCCTGATTGGTTCCATGACATATTGCTCTCGGAAACTATCCCTAATGCACTCTATGAATTTGTTGTCATACCTATCCTCTCCAATTTGATTAACCCAATAAACAAGAAGATTAATGTCACCCATAATTATTGCTCTATTCTTCTTACATGCTCTTATTTGTTGATTTACAGCGTTTCCCACAGAATGGCTACTATGTGGGGGCACGTACACTGCTCCTACATATGTCTTCTTTCCCTTGCATTTTTTTTTGCCTCCACCCAAATGGAATCTACATCATCTGAGCCTAGATCATGCTCACAACAGTCCTCATTTCATTTATTATTAACCAAGCTCCCTCACCACCTTTTCCATCCCTTCTATCCTGCTGGAAGGGTTTAGAGGGATATAGTCCAAATGCTAGCAAATGGAACTAGATTAATTCAGGTCGGCATGGATAATCCAGCAATGACAGGTTGGCATAGACAAGTTGGGCCGAAGGGTCTGTTTCCATGCTGTACATCTCTATGACCCTAAGTGCTCTGCTTTTAAATCTTTTATGATGGACTCTAACATTTTCCCTATTACCAATGTCAGGCTAACATGTCTATAATTCCCTGTTTTCTCTTTACCTCTTTTTCAATTATATTAGCTATCCTCCAATTCATAGCAACTGTTCCAATATCTATACAACCTCGAAAGGTAACCACCATTGCATCCACTATATCTAGGGCCACTTCCTTAAGGATTCTGGGATGTAGATTATTACTACACCCCATGTTCCCCAAAATTTTTGATACACTATTTGTGTCTTCCTTTGTGAAGACAAAAGCAAAATGTACTTAATTTGTCTGCCATTTCTTTGTTCCTCATTATAACTTTCCCTGTTTCTGACTGTAAGGGACCTACATTTGTCTTCATTAAGCTTGTTTTCATACCTACAGAAGCTTTTACAATCCGTTTGTATGTTCCTTGTAATCTCATCTCATCAGCAATCAAAATATTAACCATTTCTCTCTCTGTTAATGTTGCCAGACCTGATGAGTTTTTCCATCACAAACTGTTTTTACTTCAGCCTTCCACTACATATGTAAGTGACTATCCTACATGCTTGGTTAAGATACTGAGTATCAGGTAGTGAAATTAGTCAACTGAGGAGGGTTAGAGGATTGCAGGGCAAGTTGGGGAGGAAACAGGGAGGAAGAACACCATGCCTTATGCACAGTTTATCCATAACCAAAATAATGGCATGCACAATATCTAGAATTGATGATCATTATTAAAAAATCACAAATTAAAGTCCCAGATAATTTTCTCCTTCCTAGTTTAACACCACAAGACAAACTGCAGTGCCCTCATTGCCATAACAGCCAGATGAACCTCATTTTTAAACAATATGAAAAATGTAAATATGCAACAGTATATTTTGCAAGACAACTCACTTGCAAATTTTTTTTATGAGTCAGATATATATGTGGTCCTAAGGTTGATGCGGATCACTATGTTAAACTGTGCTTTTGAGTGCAGTTGTAATAGATGTTTTGAAAAGAAGAAAGAAACTTACTCGGATCATAGAAATCCATAAAGCCAAAAGGACCATAATCTAATGTTACAGAAAGCACACTGAAGTTGTCTGTATTACACACACCTGAAATAGAGAAAACAGAAAATGCTGATCAACAGAAACAAAAGGAAAAAGAGCATGTTGTAGGACTGAGTCTAGAGGAAAGATGGCAGACCACATACTAATGGCCCTCAAGGTTACAATGGCCCTCAATTTCAATACCAGCAGTGGCTTCCAAGGCAATATATGTGACATCCATACTATACATAGGTGCATAAAAGGTAATTGATGGCATATTTAGTGGTTCCAATTACTGTATACCTTTACCACAGAAGGCTGCAACATCACCTGGCACATTCAGTGTCATTGCTGGGTTTCCTCAAGCATAAGGCGTCATCTATTGCACGCACGGTCATCAAAGCTCACAGTGAACATTCTACTAAATATATAAATTGTACCTATTTTTCTATTCAAACTGTTCAGAAATGCTATTACACATTTCTAGTGCAGGTGGGAAATCCTGGGCTCAAATCCCAATACTGCCTATGCCTTATTTAAAAGATCAGTAAATTGTAAATAACTTCAGTCCATCAACACACAATTGGTGCTTGGTCAAGGGACTGAGAAAGGACACCGGACTCGAAACGTTAACTCTGTTTTTTCCTTCACAGATGCTGCCAGACCTGCTGAGCTTTTCCAGCAACTTTGTTTTTGTTCCTGATCTATAGCATCTGCAGTTCTTTTGGTTTTTATCTTAAAATGCACTTCTGCTGTGTTGGCCGGTCTAGAGGGGCTCTGCAATACATACTCAAAAATTGTCATGATTAGTCATGGTCTGCTATGGACTGCACAACTTGGTACTGCAACGTGGATAGATGTCATTAGGGGAAGAGCAGGAAAATCAGACTTTCTCAAGTGAGGAGGATCTGTCAGAGCATGAGGAGGATCCAATAAATCCAAACTAGCCTGTCATGGATCTGAGAACCATGGAGAGATGTACCAGGGACAACCTGATCTACCCAAGGTTTGCACAACAATGATGCTTCTACATGACCATCCAATTCCATCATCAGACTTCCAACATCTTCCTGGGTAGGAATACGGTTGAGTGGCTAATTCTCAACCACTATCATTAGTGCCCACCTCATCACCCCTCCCTCATTCGCAGCCACCCCTACAACTGACACCACTAACCCTGCATGCCCTCTGTGCTACCTATTTACTCAGCCACTTGCATCAAAAGTAATGGCTGTGTCACCCACTTTCAATTCCCATAATACTTGTCTTTCTCTTATTTCAGCAGAAAAACACCCCACAGTAGGGCAAAAGAGTCAAGAATGGTGGGCTGCCAACATTTGGCTCCTCTTCCCTTATGTGGAGAGCATGATGACCCTGGCTGCATCAAGTCATTCGCTGACTGTGTGTAAGATAGAGTGGTACTAGTGGCTGCCGTTGATTTACTATACTGGGACCCCCAGAGAGAAGGCTATCTGTTTTGCCTTAACTGAGGCCTGGTGACAACATGACAAGCTTCTTGGCTTTGCATCTGCGATAAACTGTATGCAATACAGCAGTATTGTGAGCCTTGTATGGCTGCTTGAGGGAGCAAAAGCACAGAAAGGCTAGGCATGCTTGAGCATCCAGGTAGTTTCACAGTGAACAGGCAAACTAACAGGCCAAACACATAATCTGGTCTACTCCATGACCTGAATCTGTGCACCTGAGTGCAGTCTCTTGCAGTAGCATTACAATGATCGATGCCAATGCAGCCCAAGCTGCATCACTAAATTGCAGAAGTGTGCTGTATGTGGACTGGAAATGTGCCTTCAGGGATCTCAAAAGCCAGCACATGTCAGATGCCAATGTCTGTTGATATGGGGTGGGTGTGGCCAATGCCTATGCCAGCGTCCAACATGGATGTCCTTTGGAACAAGTGATGACCTGAAGCAGTGAGGTTTGTACTCTAACTTCCATTCTCGATGCTTAGCTTGAATATTAATAAGTTGTGGAATTAAAAGATCTTTAACAAGCTTTAATCCCTCTTAGTTAGCAACTCACCACTGCCTAACCAGAAACCTATCTCGCTGCTCAGTAAATGCAAAAAAGATGCAACTTACTCCCAATGTTGAAACAGGCCTCATTGGACTTCTTACATGATTCTGTCACAAATCTCGCCATCGCCCACTTTGTTCAAGCCCCTATAAGATGCTGCCCATTGGATCTTTGTGTGTTAATTTGGTATTTTCTAATTTAATTACATTGAACAATGTTTTTATATCATACCATGTGCAAAACCCACCGACATCCATTGTGCGATGAGATATGATGTATCAGTCACAATTTGAGCGAAAAATTCCTGCAATAACAAAATGTTAACTCAGTAAAAATTGTTACTAATTTTCTGAAAAGACAAGAGAAATATGACATTTCAGTTAATGGTACACAAACAATACAAATTCTAATATCATACATTGAAAATATTTATCTTAAAACGTACCAGATACCTGTTTGAGCTGGTTACGTTTATCAAAGGAAAATGTAGTTTTATAATGAAATCCACCAGTTTCCTGAGGAGAAGAAAACAATAAAAACAAATGGTACATGAATGAAAATTGTGACAAAATACATACGCAATAAAGACAAAACCTTTACCACCTAAAGGACAAGGGCAACGAAACCATGGGGATACTATCACATGCATGTTCCCCTTCAAGCCACACACCTGATTTGGAATTACATCAGCCCTCCTTCAATATCACTGGTTCAAAATCCTGGAGCTCAAAATCCTGGAACTCACTCCCTAACAGCAATGTGGGTGTGCCTATGCTCAAAGGATACGGTCGTTCAAGCAGGCAGCTCAACACACCTTCTTATGAACAATTACAGGCAAGCATAATAAGCCAGTTTACACATGCTTACCTCAAGGATGACTAAAAAAAGTGTTTGCACACAGGCAAACAAGTGGGTATCATTTGGACCTTGCTGCCTAACAAGGTGGAAATAGATTCACCAGTACGTTCAAAAGGAAATTAGATAACTACTTGAAGAGTAAAAATCTTGCCAAAGAACCAAAGAATGAAATGGACCACTCTTTGAAAAGTCAGTGCATACTCAGTTGGGAAGTAACTTCTTCCGCTACTGCATTACTAAATGATACAATGAAGTAACTCACAGTTCAGTTATAAGAGCATAAGGAAATCTATGTCAGACACCAGGCACCATTATCTCAGAGGACATTCCATGGGCAAAGAACAAAGAAGAACAAAGAAAACTTACAGCCCAGGAACAGGCCCTTCAGCCCTCCAAGCCTGTGCCGATCCAAATCCACTGTCTAAACCTATCGCCCAATTCCTAAGGATCTGTATCCCTCTGCTCCCCACCTACTCATGCATCTGTCCAGACGCACCTTAAATGAATCTACCGTGCCTTCCTCCACTACCTCTGCTGGCAACGCGTTCCAGGCACCTACCACCCTCTGTGTAAAGTACTTTCCGCGTGTATCCCCCTTAAACTTTTCTCCTCTCACCTTGAACGCGTGACCCCTCGTTATTGAATCCCTCACCCTGGGAAAATGTTTATCTCTATCAACACTGTCTATACCCTTCATGATTTTGAAGACCTCAATCAGGTCCCCCCTCAATCTCCTTTTTTCTAATGAACACAATCCTAACCTACTCAACCTCTCTTCATAGCTAGCACCTTCCATACCAGGCAACATCCTCGTAAACCTTCTCTGTACCCTCTCCAAAGCTTCCACATCCTTTTGGTAATGTGGCGACCAGAACTGTACACAGTATTCTAAATGCGGCCGAACCAAAGTCTTGTACAATTTTAACATGACCTGCCAGCTCTTATACTCAATACCCCGTCCGATGAAGGCAAGCATACCATATGCCTTCTTGACCATGCTATCCACCTGTGCAGCCACCTTCAGGGTACAATGGACCTGAACTCCCAGATCTCTCTGCTCATCAACTTTTCCCAAGGCTTTTCCGTTTACAGTATAGTTCGCTCTAGAATTAGACCTCCCAAAATGCATCACCTGCCACATGTACTCCACGACCACAGACATTGACCTCTGACATATGCCAACCTCTAAGAACCCCTATTGCAAATCTTCAAACCACTAACAGCACTCTTCTGCACTTCAATGCTGCACCAGCAACTAACATTTTAATGCTGCTGCAAGGACTCCACACTATGGGGCATATACCCAACTCATGGACTGGACCAGGTTGCATGTCCGGCCTGTTCATTTTCTGTCATGGCGCTTACTCTTGCTGAGCCTACCCAGATGCTTACAGCATCCCTGCCTTGCATTGACTGGCCTTGCTTTTTTGCACTTTGCCACATCAACCAGATATAACAGGCTCATGACACTACTGTACTGCTGAGAAATCTAGTGCAGATATATACCAGAAAGCGACAGGTGAGTGACAGCAAGTGAGAGAGCATGAGCCTTGGAGAGGGGTGGGTACAGTAGCAGAGAGAGTGCAAGATGTTGGGAAGAAGATTGTGCACTTATACTGGTAGAGTTCTTTGCACATTGCTGTGTATTCCTTCAGACGGCTGTGACTGCTTTAACCTGGGTACAGCAACCTTGGAGCAGGCTGGCATGGTCTGGTGTTGTGGCCACCTCTGCTGGTATAGGGCAAGAGTGGTTACATTTCCCAGGCGTTGCTGAGTCCATTAGCTAAAGGGAGGCAAGGAACGTTGAATCCAAAACAAATGCATTTCCATTTACCTTCTGGATTCATTATACTTTCTTCAACAATTCCCCATGATTTGAAGTGCCAGGAATGTCCAATTTCCTACGCAATCTCATCCCCATGAGGTCTCCCCGACTCCCGCAAACTTGAAGTTGTTAGTTGGTTCACCGAGTTGACTGGTTTTCATGCAAACGTTTCATCTCTCTTCTAGGTGACATGTTCAGTACTGTCTAGCCTCCATCGAAACGTTGTTGTTTTGTTACATCCCAAATTTATATGGTCCAGCCTGTTATGGTGGGTAGTTCTGTTTCCGGTTTTGCTCCATTGTGGTATGTAGATGGGGTCTATTCAACATGTTAGTTTATGGTACCAGTGGTTGTAAACCAGGCTTCCAGGAATTCTCATGCTTGTCTTTGCTTTCCTTGTCCTAGTACTGTTATGTTATCCCAGTTAACTGTTCTCATTTGTCAGAGTGAATAGGGATGAGGGAGAGTTGGTCGTGCCATTTTCCTGTGAGTTGGTGTTCGTGCATCTTGATGGCAAGTTTCCTGCCTGTATTGCTTCCCGCAGTTGCTGCATGATATTTTGTATATCACATTTGTCCTGCTCATTGTGGGTGTGGGGTCTTTCATCTCTAAGAGTAGCTGGCAAAGTGTGGCTGTTGGTTTGTGTGCAATCGTTATTCCAAGAGGTCATAGGAGTCTTGTATTCAGTTCCGATATGTTTCTAATCTAGGTTAGGACAAATGTGATATACAAAATACCATGCAACAACTGCAAGAAGCAACACATAGGACAGATGGCAGAAAACACGCAACCAGGATACATGAACACCAACTCGCAGCAAAATGGCACAACCAAATAAACAATACTAGGTCAAGCAAAATAAAGACGAGTGCAAGAATTCCTGGAAGCCTGGCTTTCAACCGCTGGTACCATAAACAAACATGTCGAAGCAGACCCCATCTACATACCACTACAGAGCAAAACTGGAACCAGAACTACCCACCATAACAGACTGGACCATATAAATTCAGAACGGAACAGAACAACAGCGCTTCAATGGAGGCTAGACTGAACATATCACCTAGAAGGGGGACGAAACGTTTGCACAAAAAACTAGTTAGCACAGCGAACCAACCAACAACTCCAGCCACAAGCCGAGCTACAGATCTTCCCTCAAAAGTCTCTAATCTCTACCATCCCAGAGTCCATAATGTCAGGATCCATACCCTGATCACCCCCTGATCTGGCTGCCCCAGCTTTCCCAGTTGTAAACTTCAATTCTCCTTCTCCTGCACCAGTTACTTCCTCGCTATGGCTAAGTGTTGAAGGCGTGGCCATCTGATATCCCTTTAACTTGAAATAAAAACAAAATGTGCTGAAGATTCAATAGGTCTGGTAAGATCTGAAGAGAAAGAAACAGAGTTATTGTTTCAAGTTCAGATTCTTCTTCGGAACTGGACTCATGCTGAACTTGAAATGTTAATTCTGTTTCTTTCTCCAGAGAAGCTGCCAGACCCTGCTGAGTTTCTCTAGCACTCTGTTTTTATTTCATAATTCCAGCATCTGCCTTATTATGATTTTATTTAAGTCTCTTAATGTGACTGCCTACAACTAGCAAACAGACAAAGGAAACATTTGTCAGGTCCGTCCAGTAAATATGACAGGGTCTTCAAGAAACTCATTCCTTTCAGATTTTCAATCCTGACATCAGCTCTATGGTCTCCCCATGCTCACTTCAAGTTAATATCCAGCCCAATGTCTTCAAGGAGAGGTTTGAACATAAAACATGTCACAACTGATGCAGCTGCTTAGCAAAAACTGAACAATAGCAGGAAGGACAGAGAAAATGGTGTAGCAATGCCTGTTGTTGAAATACTTGTTTCGTGGTGTCACTGTGCCTCTAGGTTTTTCCTTGCCGAAGTCATCCAGACCTTTGTGGCCTTAAAAAAGCCACCTTTTCATGACTGCCAAATTGCCTCAGCAAGGCCACTCCCATGCCCCGTGTGGCTGTATGCAATAAAAATTGATCCAGCATTCATTAATTACTTGTTTATGAACACCTTTTTTTTAAAATTACAACATAATTGAAGCATTCTGAATAGAAGCATCTGCTGGTTACTAATTTACAATATAGTGGTTCATACATATAATGAGACAGTGATTGTATAGTTGTGAGAGTTACAACTGGCGTCTTTGAAAACAATGTGAAATCTTGGTATTTTTAGTTCCGATATGATTGGTTCCCAATAGGCTTCCAGTTTATTGTAAAACGTCCTGGAAATAACCAAGTTAAGCTAAGCTATATATTAACAAAGTAAAATGCACTCTCCAGACCTATTTACACTACTCATGTCCGGTCTAGACTCAAGGAATCTGCCTTGTGCAAAAATACACAGAGCCCTGATTTCTGATCCTATTCCCACTTTGTTTCGCATGGTAAACAAGCACACATTAGGTGTTAGGAACAAAAAAAAGGATGTTTCTTTTAAAAACTACCAAGTCTCTTGAATATATCACTGTCCCTCAGTTGTGAGTCTAACTCTGACTCAATTATTTAGTTCAGTTTCTTGTTAGAAGTAAAAGTTGTGGAAGATGGCAATTTTCTTTGGACTTGCACAGTAAATGAAGTCTTTCATACCAACATTAATACTAAGACATTACCCAAGATTTTATTTGACCACCTAACTTCAAAATCTATTCATCTGTACCATGGAAGCACATGTACAGAAGTAATGTGAGGCAAATTCTTCTCATTCATTTGTATTGGCTAACATACAGAGACTGGTAGAGAATCAATCAGACTTCCTAAGGGTTGGCAAATTTACAGGGCCGCTAAGTGTCAACAATATTGCTGTGAGTAGAGAGTCACAAACAGGCCAGACCAGATAAGGATGACAGATTTCATTTCCTAAAAGACATTAGTGAACCAGACTGCTTTTTTAACAACAATTGACGATAGTTTCGTGATGACCATTACCGAGTTTTCAAACTTTCAAATTCAGACTTAATTGAATTTAAATTCCACCAGTTTCCACAATTTGATCACATGTCCCCACAGCTTATTCTGAATCCCTGCATTACTAGCATAATATTACCACAATGTCATCATCCCTCAGTGAGCCAGATGGTTTTTACAGCAATCAATGACATTTCATGGCACCTGTCAGCACTGCCCATGGTTGAAACTAATTATTAGTTGAGGCAGCAGTTTCCAGTCAGAATCATTGGCTGATAGTCACAGTAACCAGAAAAGATAATGAAGTGCCTCACAGAAATCTTAGTGGGAAAGAGAGAGCTTGTTCTTCAATAAAGTGCAGAAGAGAAAGTCTGATCCCACCATTACCAAAGGCTTTTGAAGTGATTGCCATTACATATTATACATGTGGGTATACTGAAATTAGAAGTGCAATTAACAAACAACTGTTAAGAGATTAGTTGAATTCAGTCAGAAGTCACACAAGACCAGGTTACAGTCCAGTAGGTTTATTTGAAATCCCAAGCTTCCAGAGCACTGCCAGTGTTGGAATGGGGTGAACAAGGTCAGAAGTCACACGACACCAGGTTATAGTCCAACAGGTTTATTTGAAATCACAAGCTTCTGGGGCGTCAGGCGAGTGATGAAAGCTTGTGATTTCAAATAAACCTGTTGGACTATAACCTGATGTCATGTGACTTCCAACCTTGTTCATCCCAGTCCAACACCGGCACCTCCATATCTTAGTTGAATTCCTTCAGACAAATGGCTATAGATAGTAGACAGAAGTCCCCAAGCCATCAGTAAGGGGGATTGAAGGAGTAATGGTATAAAAACTGCGGACCAAATGAAGTATAACGAAGGGTATAAACTGATAACCTCATGAAAGGACACCGGAAAACAGACAGCGTTGCAAGGGCAATTTCAAAACATTACTTAATCATTATGAACTTGGGAAAACAATCACAGCTTCATAAGGTAACAAACAGCATCCACTCTGTATGATGCAGCTGGCCAATATCTAGGAAGGGCCATATTAAAGATCGACCTACCAAATCTCTTGTTAGTGTGTCACATTGTTTCTGCTTGCTCCTGCCCCACAGAGCCATGTCTTCCTACCTTAACTCGATCTTTCCTCCCCTGGTCCAGTCCCTGCCCACCTACATCCGCGATTCCTCTAACACTTTATGCTAGTTTCAGAATTTCCAGTTCGCGGGCTCTAGCCGCATCCTCTTTACCTTGTACATGCAATCCCTTTAGACATCCATCTCCCATCAGGATGATATCAGGGCTCTCTGCTTTTACCTGGGACAAAGGACTAGACCGACCCCATCCACTACCATGGCGTGGGGCTGGATGAACACAGCAGGCCAAGCAGCATCGTAGGAGCAGGAAAACTTGACGTTTCGGGCCTAGACCCTTCATC
>JAHRHZ010000034.1:30693595-30704929 GCA_024137785.1 Ginglymostoma cirratum | reverse complement strand
GGCCTAGACCCTTCATCTGATGAAGGGTCTAGGCCCGAAACGTCAAGTTTTCCTGCTCCTACGATGCTGCTTGGCCTGCTGTGTTCATCCAGCCCCACGCCTTGTTATCTCGGATTCTCCAGCATCTGCAGTACCTTTTATCTCCCATCCACTACCAGCCTCCTCTGTCTGGCTGAGCTCGCCTTCACCCTGAACAATCTATGTTTTAACTGCTCTCATTTTCTTCAGATCAGAGGGGGTTGCCACAGGTGCCAGTTATGCCTGTCTCTTTGTGGGGTATGTGGAACATTCCTTGTTCCAGTCCTATTCTGTACCCCACTCAAAATTCTTTCATCAGTGTATCAATGATATCATTGGTGCTGCTTCCCTCTCTCGTTCAGAATTGGAAAAGTTTAATCAATTTCATTTCCAATTTCCATCCCACACTCACTTTCACCTGGTCCATCAATGACTCCCCCTTTCTCTTCCTCGACATCTGTTTCCATTTTCATGGATAGGCTGGCTACCAATATCGACAATAAACCCACCAATTCCCACAGTTACCTTAAGTATACATCCTCACATCCTGCTTCCTATAAAGACTAATTCCATCCTCCCAGTTCCTCCATCTCCATCACATCTGTTCCGATGATGCCAACTTCAATAAGGGAGCCTCTGAAATATCCACCTTCTTCCTCAACCAAGAATTTCCCAGTACCATTGTTGATAGGGCCCTCAGCTGGGTCCAACCCATCTCCCGCACTTTGGCCCTCACCCCTTTGCTTCCCTCCCGCAACAGCAACACCATCTCCCTTGTCCTTACCTACCATCCCAGCATCCACATGCAGAGGATCATTAGCTGCCATTTCCACCACCTCCAGCGAGATGCCACCAACAGACATATATTCCCACCCTCTCCCTTTTCAGCATTCCGCAGGGCCAGTTCACTCCCAACGCTCCCCCACAGCCCATGGCACCTTCCCCTGCAACCGCAGAAGGTGTAACACCTGTCCATTTACTTCCTCCCTCCTCAATATCAAAGGGCCCAAACACACCTTCCAGGTGAAGTAGGGTTTTACCTACACATCACACAATCTAGTCGACCGCATTCACTGCACAGAATGTGGTCTCCTCTACACTGAGACTACAAAGCATAGGCTGGGTGACTACTTCGCAGAACACCTACATTCTGTCTGCAAAAAAGGCCCTGGGCTTCCAGTTGCCTGCCACTTCAATACACCACCCTGTTCCCTGGCCAACATCTCTGTTTCAGAGATGCTGCAGTGTTCCAGTGAAGCTCAGCGCAAGCTGGAAGAACAGCGCTTCATCTTCCGCTTGGGGACCCTGCAGCTTTCTGGACTCAATATCGAGTTCAACAACTTTAAGGCTTGAGCTCTCCTATGTCCTTACCCCAAACCCCACACACCACAGGCCTTGTTATTACATAGTCTGCTATTACACACAACCCATCGTTAGCCACTAAGAATGCCTATTAATAGCTATCCCTACCCTCCTAGCCAGATCATTATCTATTCCTTTGTCTGTCCAACCATTCTTCTCTCTCTGGGCTCCATCTCCACCTATAATCTTTATCCCCCCGCACCCAATATTCTGCATATAAACCAACATTTTCTTAGCCAGCATCAGTTCTGAGGAATTTCTCTCCACAGGTGCTGCCAGACCTGCTGAGCTTTTCCAGCAATTTCTGATTTTAGTCCAAACACAGTCGGTGGGCAATAGAAGAGCAGATATGTATATAATTCACTGAGGTGTGTAAAAGCAATAAGAAGATGATTATATTTGGGGATATCAACCCCCACCCCCCAACATTAATGAAGATAGTCATAGTGGGAAAGGTTTTAAGGGAGGTAGATTTCTTGAAACATATTCAGGAGAGCTTTTTATGTCAACATATAAAAAGGTCCAGCAAATGGCAGTGCAGTGCTGGGCCTAATTTTGAGGAATGATGCCCGACAGATGTTTGAGGCGGGAGTGGGAGAGCATTCTAATGATAGCGACCACAATACAATATATTTTAAGCTTCTTACAGAAAAGGAAAAAGATGGTCTGCAAAACAAAAAAAGGTTTTGGCTTGGGCAAAAGCAGATTTTATTAAAATAAGGCAGGATCTGGCCAAAGAAGACTAGGAAGATCTAATTCTGGTTAAGTCTACAGCAGAACAGTGGATGGATTCAAAACGGAATTGCCAAAAGTACAGGCCTAAATGTTCTCTTAAGGACGAAATATAGGAGCAACGAGCCCAGAGAAGCCCAGATGTCCAGGAATATTCAGGACTGGATAAGAAAGAAAAGAGAGGCTTTTAACAGGTACAAAGGGAGCAAATCATTGGAGGCCCTTGCGAAGTTTAGAAATTGCAGGGGGAAACTTAAGAAAGAAATCAGGAGGGCAAAGAGGAGGCGGTAAAAGCACTAGTGGATAAGATTAGGCAGAATCTCAAGATATTCTACAAATATATCAAGAGGAAGAGGATAACCAAGGAAGAGCGGAGCCCATTGGGGATCAAGGGAGCCATCTGTGTGTGCATCTAGAACTGGTAGGGCGTCAAACAAATGCATCACATTTATCTTCCTACTGGAAACAGAGGATGTAGGTATAGAATTCAGTGAGAGGGACTGAGATTCAGTTTGACATGGATAGTGAGGTGTTGGAGGTTTGGTGGGCTTGAAGGTAGACAAATCCCCAGGTCCA
The DNA here is from genome assembly GCA_024137785.1 of Ginglymostoma cirratum. NCBI lineage: Eukaryota > Metazoa > Chordata > Chondrichthyes > Orectolobiformes > Ginglymostomatidae > Ginglymostoma > Ginglymostoma cirratum. The sequence goes on along the minus strand of JAHRHZ010000034.1, from coordinate 30,702,241 downwards.
AATGAGTTGTATCCCAGGCAGCTGTGAGAGACAAGGGGTGAAACGACTGGGCTCTGACCCAAATTTTTATTGACTCTCTGGCCTCAGGGGAGGTCCCAGAGGACTGCAGGACAGCTAATGTGGATTCACTTTTTAAGGACGGAAGAGCAAAACCAGGGAATTACACACAGGTGGGTCTCATATCAGTGATAGGGCAATTATTGGAGGACATTTTCAAGGAAATAATTAATCTCCACTTGGAGGGAGAAGGGTTGACCAGGGATAGTCAGCATGGCCTTGTCAGAGGGAGGTTAGGTCTAATAAATTTGCTTGAATTTTTTGAAAAGGTGTGTAGATGAGGGTAGTGAGTTAATGCAGTTTATTTGGATTTCAGCAAAGCCTTTCATAAGGTCCCACAATAAAGAAGGTAAAAGCACATGGGATCCTTGGTAAGGTGGCAAATTGGATCCAAAACTGGCTTTGTGGTAGAAGACAGAGGATGGTAGTAGAACGCTGTCTGTATGACTGGAGGCCATTGACTGTAGCATACCAGACTGTTGGGTTCTTTATTGTTTGTGATATATATTCATAATATTGAAGATAAAGGGGGAACATGATAAGCAAGTTTGTGCATGAGATGAAGTTTGGCTGGTAGTTGAGAGCGAGGAAGGAGGTCTTAGGCTTTGTGTGGATATAGATGGATTGCTCAAATGGGCAGATCAATGGCAGATGGAATTTAACTCTGATAAGTGTGAAATGACACACTTTGGAAGAAGTAACAAGACAAAGGACTACTCACTGAATGGCTGGACATTAGGAAGCCCAGAAGAACACAGGGATCTTGGGTGCTTGTCCACAGATCCCTCAAGGTGGCAGGACAAGTTAACAGGGTGGTTAAGTAATCACACAGGACACTTGCCTTTATCAGTCACGGCATAGATTAAAACAGCACGGAGGTTATGGAGAAACTGTACAGGACTTTGATGAAGCCACAGCTGGAGTACTGTGTGCAGTTCTGGTCACCACACTATAGGAAGGATGTGATTGCACTGGAGAGATGTGCAGAGGAGATTCACCAGGATCTTGCCTGGGATAAAGCAATTTAGCTATGAAGAGAGACTGGATAAGCTCAGAGATAGTAGGAACTGCCGATGCTGGAGAATCTGAGATAACAAGGTGCAGAGCTGGATGAACACAGCAGGCAAAGAAGCATTTGAGGAGCAGGAAAGCTGACTTTTCGGGTCTGGACCCTTCTTCAGAAAATCCTGGATAAGCTCAGTCGTTTTCTTCACAGCAGAGAAGACCGAGAGGGGACCTGGTGGAGGTGTATAAGATTATGATGGGCGTAGACAGGGTGGATAGAAAACAGCTATTCCTCTTAGTTGAAGGGTCAATGACAAGGAGGATAATTTTAAAGTGAAAAGGAGGAGGGTTTAGAGAGAATTTGAGGAAAAAGATCTTCACCTAGATGGTGTTGGGAATCCGGAATACATTGCCGGGGGATAGAGGATGAATTGAGGCAGGAAACCTTACAACCTTTAAAAAGTACCTGGATAAGCACCTGAAATGTTATAACATTCAAGTCAATGCGCCAAGTGCTGGAAAGTGAAACAAGTGTAGATTTAGTTGTCAGTACTGAATTGATAGGCCAAAGGGCCTCTTCTGCACTTATGATTCCACATATTTGTATTAGTTGAATCCAGGAAACTTTCCAAGTCTGGTGGAGGTCAAGTCTGTGAAAATTTGCATTGATTTTGGGGAAGGAGATTGCAACCAAGTACACAAATCACTTGTATTCAAAGCCAATGCAAAAATTAGTTAGTTCCAACCAGGCATTATTTGGTATGAGTTTATAATGGCTATTTAGTGCTGTAAAAATATATTTTATTGTTCTTTCACAAGAAGGGGTTCAGGTAATTTCTAGTAAATACGTCTAAAACTAGTAAGGTTACCTTAATAATTCAGTTTCTCCAGAATATGCCAAAATTTCCAGTGACCCAAAACGAAACCATGATTTAGCCACACGAAGAACTACTGCACCTTGAAGAACACAATAAATGTTAATCATGCTGTTTCAGTTTTAATCTTATGAAAATATTTCTTAACTTTCCCTGAATAATGGAAGTTACACAGAATGCATACCTTTTTCATTCTTCACACTCCCGTTATAGAATTGATCCCTCTTTATGTCATCATTGCTCACAACCAGGCTATAGAAAATGTTATCAAAGTAAATACTAGATTATCTTAACAATTTATGACTAAGCTGTGGAAAAAAGTAATCAAATAAAAACAAGTAACCAAACAATACTACTGTCAAAATTTTGAAAAGGTAACACCACTAAGAAAAAGGAACACGTATCTTACAGTATAGATAAAATTATGTATTTCAATCTTCAAATATAGTAATAATTCAAGCTGCAGCAAGGGAGGAGAATGGAAGATAATGTTTGTGGCGTCATCAACACATGAACTTGTAGAGAAGGATGTGATAAGTGACACTTGGATAATGATCTAATTAGGCGTGGTCATATGGATGAGAATCATGTTAGTCAAACTTGGTAGAATTTTTTGGCAATGTTACGACAGAATTCATAAAGGGGATTTGATGACAATAGTATACTTTGATTTTCAGAAGGTTTTTCATAAGGTCCCTTGTAGGACATTGTTTAGCAAAATTAAAGCATGTAGGAGAGGAGGTAATGTGCTAGTGTGAATTGAGGATTGGCTAAACAGAGAAAAAACAGAGAAAAGGAATGTGAAAGCTGGTGAATGGTAGGTGTGCAAAGGGAGGATCCTGTGATAGTTCCAGAAGGCAGCGACACCTTTTGGAAGATGTGAGCAGAGTCAAAGGAAAAGTTGTTCGAGAACGAGTGCAGCCAAAGAAAGAAGGTGGTGCTTGATGGAAATGGTTAAGCCAATTTTCAAGGAAGAAGTAGGGAATCGGCAGACTACCTTATTAAGCAAAGAAGTGTAAGATTGATTTTTATGGTGAAAAACGAGTGGTTAGGATTGGGAAACTAGAAATGACTAAACTGGCAGAGGTTGTCAGAAAAGTAGTGAATGCAATTAAAGGAGACTGGACAAGAGTTGCAAAAATGGTCAAAATAGAATAAGTTCTGAGGGGGAGGAATCAACTTGAAACAGTAGGGTATACTATTGTGAATATTTACAGATAATAAATATTTTACGTAGACATAAAAAACACATTGAGATGTGTGCAAGAGCATTTTTGGATACAGAAAAAAAAATCAAATGGAAACAAAAGTAATCAGTGTGGTGCGTTTTTTCTGGAGTGGCTAACTGAAATAAAGCTCTCACTACAAACGTGGACTTAAATACAGTTAGCTTTAGAATATAACACCTTTGTATATCTATATTTTCCAATCTCTTACCATTTAAAAAATACTCTAAATATCTGCTCCTCGTACCAAAGTGGATAACTTCACATTTTTCCACATTATATTCAATCTACCATGTTCTTGTCCAGTCACTATGTCTGTCCACATTCTCCTGAAGCCACTTTATATCTTTCTCACAACACACATTCCTGTTTAGCTTCGTATCATCCACAAATTTAGAAATACTACACTTCATCTCCACATCCAAATCACTGATTCACGTGCATAATTCTCAAAGTGGCCAGGCAAGTTGTCCAAAGAAAGGTCCAGACCCGAAACGTCAGCTTTCCTGCAACTCTGATGCTGCCTGGCCTGCTGTGTTCTTCCAGCTCCACACCTTGTTATCTCAGACTCCAGCACTGGCATTTCCTACCACTCCTCATTAACAGGCTTATATGTTTCTTGGGTTTATAAGACACAGAGTTTAAAAGGAAGGAAGTAAAATCATTGGTCAGATGACATTTGGAGTATTGTGTTCAGTTCTGGGCACCTTATTTAAGAAAGGTTGTTAAAGCTCTGGAGAGAATGCAAAGAAAATTTGCTAGAATGAAGGATTTTAGATACAAGGAAAGATTAGAGGAATTGGACTTATTCTCCTCGCAGCAGAGAATATTAATACATGACCTTATTTAGGCATTCAAAATTATTAATAATTTTGACAGAGTAAAGAAGAATATTCTGATTCCACCGGTTGGTATGTCTATAACTAGGGGTTGCAATTTCAAGATTGTCAGCAAGAAAACTAGAGGAGTCAGATAAGGAGAAACTTCTTTACTCAGAGAGTTGTAAGGATTTGGAATGTGCCTGAGGGAGTGTTGGGGGAAGATTTTATTTGAGATTTCAATGAAGAGCTGAATATATATTTAAAAATGATTAATTTAGAGGGCTACAGAGATAGGGCTGGAGAATGGGACCAGCTGGGTAGCTCTTTCAGGAGTCAGTACAGACACTATAGGTCAAATGGCTTCTTTTGGTATTGTAAAATTCTATGATATATATAGTGAACAACTGGGGCACAAATACTGATCCTTGCAGTACTCCACTAGTTGCATCCTTCTAATGTGAAAATGAGCCATTTATTCCTTTTCCCTGTTTTCTCTCTGATAGTCAATCCTCAACTCACACCAGCACATTACAGAGGGTGGTGGTTGATGGGAAATGTTCATCCTGGAGTTCAGTTACTAGTGGTGTACCGCAAGGATCTGTTTTGGGGCCACTGCTGTTTGTCATTTTTATAAATGACCTGGATGAGGGCGTAGAAGGATGCGTTAGTAAATTTGCGGATGACACTAAAGTTGGTGGAGTTGTGGATAGTGCGGAAGGATGTTGCAGATTACAGAGAGACATAGATAAGCTGTAGAACTGGGCTGAGAGGTGGCCAATGGAGTTTAATGTGGAGAAGTGTGAGGTGATTCACTTTGGAAGGAGTAACAGGAATACAGAGTACTGGGCTAATGGTAAGATTCTTGGTAGTGTGGACGAGCAGAGAGATCTCAGTGTCCATGTGCATAGATCCCTGAAAGTTGCCACCCAGGTTGATAGGGTTGTTAGGAAGGCGTACGGTGTGTTAGGTTTTATCGATAGAGGGATTGAGTTTCAGAGCCGTGAGGTCATGTTGCAGCTGTACAAAACTCTGGTGCAGCCGCACTTGGAGTATTGTGTGCAGTTCTGGTCGCCGCATTATAGGAAGGATGTGGAAGCATGGGAAAGGGTGCAGAGGAGATTTGCCAGGATGTTGCCTCGTATGGTGGGTAGGTCTTATGTGGAAAGGCTGAGGGACTTGAGGCTGTTTTCGTTAGAGAGAAGAAGGTTAAGAGGTGACTTATTAGAGACATACAAGATGATCAGAGGATTGGATAGGGTGGACAGTGAGAGCCTTTTTCCTCGGATAGTGACGGCTAGCATGAGGGGACATAGCTTTAAATTGAGGGGTGATAGATATAGGACAGATGTCAGAGGTAGGTTCTTTACTCAGAGAGTAGTAAAGGCGTGGAATGCCCTGCCTGCAACAGTAGTAGACTTGCCAACTTTAAGGGCATTTAAATGGTCATTGGATAAACATATGGATGATAATGGAATAGTGTAGGTTAGATGGGCTTCAGATTGGTTTCACAGGTTGGTGCAACATCAAGGGCCGAAGGGCCTGTACTGCGCTGTAATGTTCTATGTTCTATGTTCTCCTACGTGTTTTAATTTTGCTAAACAATGTCCTACGGGGGACCTTATGAAAAACCTTCTGAAAATCAAAGTATACTATTGTCATCAAATCCCCTTTATGAATTTTGTAGTAACATTGCCAAAAAATTCTACCAAGTTTGACTAACATGATTCTCATCCATATGACCACGCCTAATTAGATCATTATTCAAGTGTCACTTATCACATCCTAAGTGAAATGGGAATCCGATACATGGAAGGGTCTACTATGCAAGGAATTGGGGCTGGAGAAGACTTCTGGCAAGATGTAGGCATGAGGACAAGGGTTGCTGCACAGAGCATTCTTATGGCAATGCAAGGCAATAAGCCTGGATTTCAGGAAAAGGTCAGAGCAATGGTTCAAGGAGCATTGAACATAACAGATATCTGTGTCAAAAATGGATTTGAAAGACAAACGCTAGAATTTAAGTTGGAATCCTTGAGGCTGAGAATACGGGCATTGAACCATGAGGAGAGATACAGAAAATAATGAAGGAGAACAACATAAAAGAGACAAATGGAAATTGCATAGGCTAGAGATGCAGAACAAGGTGGATATTCCTGAAAAGAAGCAATAGTGAATCAAGTTGTAAAGCAAATACAAAATGCTCTAGATACTGGAAATTTAAATTAATATGAAAAACTCTGGAAAAATATTCAGCACATTCAGGAAGCATCTGAGGAGAAAGACACATTTATTATTTCAAGTCAATGTCTTTTCTTTAAAATTAGACTAGTTAGAAATCCTAGCAAGCATTTTAAGCACAGTATTAGAATTCATACCTGGCTGCTCTGGTGGTAGGGATCCCAAGATAATTCAGGGCCTCACTACAAAGAAACTCTCTCACTGAAGAGCGGAGCACAGCACGCCCATCACCATCTCTGGCAAACAGAAATCCAATCAAGACAGTGCTCGAATACAAAATCACATTTGATGAATGGTAATGTATTATAGTTACCGAGAATAGGGAGTTTTCCCAGAACCTTTCAGCTGAAGCTCCCATCTTATACCATGCCTGTAGAAAGTTGGACAAATTAATTCATAAAACTTCATACTATTTCTGATTATTCCATTTCAAATATTTTAAAAGTTACTATAGATTTACTTAATTGAAGTCGTACTAATTCTACTATAGGTTTCTTTAAAAAATTAAATGTGTTATTTACGTATATCAAATATTTGGAAAACAGAGATCCATTCTAGTCTTCCAACTTTTACTGCAGTTTTGTAACACAACATCAATTTTCAAATTTACTGGTATGTAAATACTCCACACTTTTTACAACACAATGAACATAATCTTGTCCTTTTTAGACTAAATGTGGAAGCAGACCTAAAGGCAGAGGCACAGTAGCTGGAGGACAAGAAAGGCTTTCTCATGCAACTATGGGAATTACTTTTCTTGAGGGATGGTAACCCATTCCTACTATCTCTGTAACAAAAAGCAACCCTGACTGACAAAGGCAGCCTGGATAGAAGTAGCTGCAGAGGTCTGTCGCCTTATTGCAGCTGCCAATTTAGCACTACTTGCATCAGTGATACGGACTTTTACACATGTTCCAGGGTTCACACTTCAATCATTCATGTACTATCAGCCCACTGATCTTTCACCATAATTAGAACATGCACATTTGATAGCTTATCAGCAAAGTTTTATGTTTGAAAAGGACACCATTGCCAAACATGGCTTTGAGATGAATGCCTCACATATATCTCAGGCACACATCATATAATGCTTTATTGATTTGCATCAACTGTACAAGATGGATTAACTTACAACTTACTCTAAACAAAGCACCTTGACGATTTAAAGTTATAATCTAATCATTGTCTTGAAGACAGGAATACTTCTGAGCCACAACTGACTCGTAGTTCTCAGTATTTACATATATTAATGCAAAGTCATTTATCCTCAAAACTAGCTGCTATCAGATTCTTCCAGCATGTATACCTCATCTCATACTGCTCTGGCTTCCTCAGCACCCTTATCATCAGCACTGACTCCCTCAGCATCAGGCTACGCTTCTTCCTCATCTGCAGCTGATTTAACACCCGTTTTCTAAGTTCTCAATCTGTCACAGAGTCAGACTGTGTAGAGTCCAGCAAACATCACCTCGGACCAATCATCACCTTAATTATGGCTCCTGCACAGCCAAATGTATTCCTCACCCTTAACATACAGCTCCCCCTCTCCCTTGTCTCTCTTGAACCTATCATTGTGGCCCTCTCATCTATTTGCTCCTACCATCTTCCAAATCTTTCCAATGCCCCTGACAAGTTTCATTCCTTTCCACTCAGCTCACCTTGTCTATGAACATGATCCATTGAACCCTTTTTCTGTTGAGCAACCCTCTCATTTGAGTCTTGCTTGCCAGCCCTGATCAGGCTGGCTGCCTTGCTTGGGCAGGTTAGTGAGCCTAATCAGCCTTTATCCCTTACATTGTGAGCAATGAACTACAATGAGCAAAACAGCACATGCCTGAGACTTCTTAGGAGCTGGATGACATGAACAGGTTTCACTGTTCACACTGTTTACACTGCAGTACATTACACATTATAAACAAGACTGCAGATGACCAAGACTTCTCATGAATTGACTCAGAGGCTTACACTGTAAGTATTTACATAAAGAAATAGCTTGGTAATGAAGCAGCCAAGTAATGAAAGGAGTTTACTCACTGGAGCTTGAAGGAACAAGTTCACCCCTTCAGGTGCGTACCTCGTATGTATAGTCAGGTTTGTGGATACATCTCCCATTTTTAGCTAACAAGATTGTGCTGGTGAACATAATTCACCTCCTCCCACCCACCCTCCTGCAAAAATGCCATCCCCTATTCCCAATTCCTTCGCCTCCGCCGCATCTGTTCCCAGGATGAGACATTCCAATCCCGCACATCTCAAATGTCCTCATTCTTCAAGGACCGCAACTTCCCCCCCACAGTGGTCGAGAACGCCCTCGACCGTGTCTCCCGCATTTCCCGGAACACATCCCTCACGCCCCGTCCCCGCAACAATAATCAAAAAAGAATCCCCCTCGTCCTCACATACCACCCCACCAACCTCCGGATC
>JAHRHZ010000034.1:30673921-30688595 GCA_024137785.1 Ginglymostoma cirratum | reverse complement strand
TGTGTGTATGGAACGAGCTGCCAGAGGAAGTGGTGGAGGCAGATACATTGCTTCATCGGAGGCATCACTGATGATGTTACCTAGCATGGTTACAAAACGTCTGAATGAGAACAAGTCAGCTCAGCCAGCAAGTCAACAACCTCACTTATTTTCATGTCAACAAACAACTTACATGAAATGTATCCTTCTGTAAACTAATTAAGAACTTGGCAACCTTAACAATTATACCCATTAGCATGAAGAAATAATTTAGAGAGTAATTATATATTTCCTATCAAAATGATATCTATTTAAAATATTCCTCCTGTGATTTCCATTTTCTTAATGCTACAACATCGAAATTTTCTTTCTCATTTTCAGATTCATGTCTGTAGTAAACTTCCGCTTAAAGAAACAGATTGAAAAGCTTTTCAATAGTCAGGAAAGTAATGCTGCTACACATAATGCCAGAAAAAGAGATATTTAATCATAATCACCATAAATTACCCTAACTGCAGAAATTTATTCTAGACCAATGTTTATTTTCACATTTCACGAGCCCTCAAGAATACCCAATGTCTTTGCAAATTATCCATACTCAAACAGAACCTGTTTCAGATAATACTGAAAATGTCTTAATGAAATAAGATTTAACTATCGTGCTATTATCCAAACTGCTGAATGTTTTACTTTGTAATCTATACAAAATTACATACCTCCAACCTTGATTTAACTTTAATTTTAACTTCACCCTCTCTTTAGACTTTACCATTTATGTGTATTTTCCTGACCAAGACACAGCGGTAACCTGCTCCATGATTTCTGTCAAACCTGTTTGAGTCAGCCAACTGACTGAGAAAAACTAACAGAAAACTGTGACTAGAAGATTATCAATACTTCAAAACTTAACACACAAGGACAACTGAACTTAACAGCACTAAAGAGGGTTAAACTAACCACCAAGATTTAGCTAATACAGATCTTAAGCTGTTTACTCTTATTTTGAAACTGCAGCACATTATTGGTGAGATTTATAAAGTTCTCACAATCCCCCTTTCATCTGTCTGCTTTATCTTACTTGATAAAAATGCTGTCATATTGTGAACTTTCATTTTTAAGCATCATCACTGTTCGCCTTGTAAACCATTGAATCATTTTACTCGATCAAAAAGAAAAGGCATACAAGTACAACAATAGGGTAAATTCTTTTCAATGACTTCATAACATATTCCTACTTTACCTGATGACCACCGTATCTATGAGTGAGAGGTACAGATCCAGCCAGAATTTGCGCACCACTAACAAAGTGAATAAATTCCTTGGTCTCTGTTATAGACAGATCTAAGTCCAATAGGTCTTCCACAACCTCCTGATTTAAAAAAATATATTAATGATGGTTACTACGCATGATAGAACCACATATTTCAGATAAATTCTTAAAAATCTAGTTACTGACATAAGTTTAGTGAACCACTTTAAATGAGTTAAGCTGAAATTAATTGAGAAGTTAAATATTCTTATCCTAATTAAAGGTCCCTTGTGGCAGAGTAGTAGTGTCCCTACCCCTGGATTAGGAGGCCTAAGTTCAAGTCTGTTTTGCTGCTGAGGTCTGTTATAACATCTCTGAACAGGGTGATTTTGAAAGCAGATCAACTAAAATTATTCATAATAAGACTATTTTTTATTTGTTCACTGAATGTTGGTGTCCCCGTCTAAGCCAACATTCACTGCCCATCCCTAATTTCCTTTAAGAAGTTGGTGGCGAGCTGCCTTTGTGAACCATTGCAGTCTATGTGACGTAGGTGCACCCACAATGATATTATTAGATTTATTATAATTTGTAGCCAGTCACATTTATGATCTATAAAGTGAAATAAAGGCCTGTATCAGAACTGCACACACAATCTCCCGAAGTTGCTTTTGCAAAAGGCACGAGCAGAACTGAATCAAATAGTGTTATAGCACTGTTCAAAAGGTCCGAGACATGTGTGACTAGAATCAATTGTTCTTCCTTTCAAATCAACAGTGTTAATCAACTTCGAATTTCTGCATTCAGTAACAGCAATACAGTTTGATTCATTCAATATTGCATCCCCTGTGTCACTAAACAGTTTTAACCTACAAATTATTTCCTTTTTAAAATATACCATCCCTCCCTCTGTGTACAATGAGTACAAACAAAACCTGTATTATATGACAAATGTACATGATTCTGTGGATTATACTTCGAAAGTTCTTCAGTGTACTCAATAATTATTTCAAAGATACAGGAAAACAGATTATATTTTTCAAATGGAACATACTTCAAGAGTGATATCCTAAACCATGATAACGTAAACAATGATAAAGAGATGATTTTATCTCCTGTTTAAGGCTATTATAAAATGTTCAATGTCATAACAAAACAATATCATACGATATTCTGGGTTACAGATCAGAAGACTGGAATTTTATAAATTAGATATTTATTATTTTCCCAACAGCAAAGTGAAATTTATGTTACTGAATCACATGGAACAGAAACATCCCTGTTTCAGTTTATGGTGTGTGCAATAGGGGTCAAGACTGAAGCTACACTAGCTCCCCATTTCTAGCGCCATACCCCGGTAGAACCCTGTCTAAGGGAGCGCTACAATTTTCCTAATGCCCAGCATACCAGAACATTCTGTCATTTTTCAGGACTGACTTTGGGCCACTCCCTAGACTGTAATGGTACAGAACTGCTAAACTTCAACATCCTAAGGGTCTGTGTGACTGTGCCAAGTCCCTGGATTGAGTTTGGACACTGCCTTGACTAACTGTGGCTTGAACCGCTGGCTGTCTACAGTTTCCTTGACGTGACCGTAGACAACTCCCCTGAGACTTTGACACACTGTATGTGGTTCAACCAAATGTCAGTGTCTTTGCACACATGAGCTGCTGGCACATGCTATTGGTGTGACATTGATGTAGTACGGTGTCATACAGCAACGAGTCTTACTCTCTTGACTGAATACTGCTGACAACCATGACCAGCTGTTTAGCTTTGGCTCTGAGCCAAAAGGCAAGACAAAAGTTCTGTGCTGTAAATTCTGAATGAGGTGGCAAAAAGGCAAGGCAAGACAAAATTGGAGTGAGCATCCAAGAAGGCACAGAGTGAATATGCGCTAAGAAGTAAAAAGCCCTGAGTTGCACGCTGCTCCGACACATGGAAAGCACGTTTCTTCTTGCACACAAAATGGCCCGTCAGAGTAATATATTGAAAGGCATCAGGGCACTCTGAAGTGCAGCACTGAAGTGTGTAACTGTACTCTTATGGGAGTCAGAAATGTGCCATGATGACCAGAAGGAGGTCCCGCGTCAATCTCTGCAGATGAAGGCTATGATTGATTGCTACCCAAGATGGAAGCCCTCAACAGCAAGCGATAAGCTAGAGCCATCAGGTACCCATTCCAACTTTTATTTCCAGAATTGTAGCTGTCTAGTTTCTAGCCATCATGTTGGAGAATTGCAAATTATATAAAAATGAAGCAAGAATATGTAATAATTAGATATAATGCACACAAATTGGACTCTCTGTCTTTACCAGAGAGATTTATAACTCACCATTCAAACCTGAGGTTCAAAATTGGACTTATTCTTCTTGGTGTCGAGAATTTCATTCTTCCGATCTTGCCATATTTCCTCAATTATCTTGCCTTTGCCAATGTTGTCCAGTGGCTGGAGGCATTCTGCCTACGGCGTTAACATTACTTGCAGTACTGATACTTCGAAGAAAGTTTAAAATGCTTCCTGACAGTGTTTCGTTTCTAGTTCACACATCACAATCTCCCATCACACTGATTATCTGATTCCCCTTAGTTTGACTTAGACTGAAAATTAGATTAAGGATAGCTCAGAGGAGGCCACATCATCATGGAGATGGTGGAACTTAAGAAGGTTCTTTAGCTTCAACTTACCTGGATACATGTTTCCTGGGAGAAGTTAATTGTAGTTTAGAGCTAGGAGAGTTCTGAAACAGTAGAAGTAGCACCAGTTACAACAAGTGCCACTGTTAGCAGACTGCAAGCAGTTAAGACTCAGGGAAAATCCCAAGAAATGATGACTCTGTGCAGTGGAAAAAGGTTCAGTGAGAAAAGAAATCTTGGAGGTCATTGGTAGTTCAGTGCAATAGGGTGAAGGAAATCCACGAACAGTATTTACATGATGCAGCTGAGAAAGATTACAGCTTAGAGAAATTCAGCAGGATGTCAGTTATTTGATAGATGCTGAGATTGTGCCAGGAATGAAACATTTAGGAGTTGTCTCAGAAGCCCTGGGAAATTAATCTTGACAGAAGAAACAAGAAACAGAAAAATAAAAATTAGCCAAGTTTTCCATTCTGTATTGATGTTCACTTACTTACGCTCGATAATGCTAATCAGTGTCCTACACAAGAGTCAAAACTTGAATAAGAAAAGATAGGACCACCAGGGCCAATAAAATCTAAAACCGACTTGTGCCTTCAGAAGGAGTGAGTTAAGCATCCAAGTGCAGAAATCACAGAAGCACGAGTAGACAGGTAGAAGAAGCAATAAAAAGACCAAAGGAATATTAATCTTATTTTCATGAGGACGAAAATGAAAAAGGGATGGAAGTCCTGCTACAGGTATACAGAATGAACCTGGAGTATCATATGCAGTTCTAGCCTGCAAAGCTTAGCATAAATAATTATGGTTTTGGAGATGATACACTACAAGTTTAATGGAATGATAAGTTACATTATGAGGACTGTTGGAAAGTTGGGTAGAGTACCTGCGGTTTGGGAGGCAGATAATTAGAATTTGGTGTTTGTAAAATGCTGGGGGAAAAGCAATGTGTGATCCCTTTAAAAGATGATGTGCTTTTTTCAAGCTTAGAGTCTTAAAAAGGATGTCTGTGAGCAACTTGAAAGTTTGTAAGAGCACGGAGAGCACACAAATTGAAACATTTGTATCAAAAGGCCGTACAGTTAGCAGGCCAAGCAGCAGTTTTGTTTATCTTGTCAAGACAACAAGTTTTGAATTTATCCAATCAATTTGAACCAGGTACTTAGATATCAAAAACCAATTAAATTTAAAACTGATCGTTTTGACAACATAGGGCCAATCCTATTGTAAGAAATTGATATGTCATCAAGGGTATAAAAGAGGGAAGTTGGACAAAGACAGGAGATCGAACTACCATCTGCCAGAGTTAACAGCTCTCAGCCCTCAAGAGAATACTGCTGGCTCTCACAGTTTTCTCTAAGTCTTAGAGAAAACACCGCCTAAATCAAAGCTACCAACGGCACAACTAGTTAAGATTCCTGACAGAAGTATCGGTGGAGAAGGCATTCTTTATAGAACGTTCCGGAAGACACGTAACCTGGCTGTAATTTTGAGAGACTAAATTCTATTTTTTGTTATTTATGTAAGTGGGACTTTATTTATTGGAAGAGCATACTGTAAGGATCTTGTTTTAGTCAGGAATAGTCAGTATTCAGAAGGGACTTATGTAGTTTGTTAATACTTTAGTTAACTTGTTCACTGTTAGAGTTAGATAGATAAATTTTTAACTGTTGATTGTAAAGTGAGTGTCAGGGGTTTATTTTATTTAATCTCTATAAGTTGCTAAAAGGCAGGTTACACCACTTTTCACACTCCTTTTACGGATTAAATGGCGAGGTGCTCCTGTTTGGGTGTTTTGGTTTTAGTTCTCAGAAGAGGTTTAACCTCTGCTTTATAACAAAGACAGATTCCATAATCTTGTGTGTAATTGGGTATATACATTTATGTGCATTATCAAATGCTGTTTAAGATAATGGCATAAAAGGATGCCATAAGACAGCCAGAGAGAAAATTTTCCTTTAAGGGAGTTTCCAGAGGAGGAGGCAAATCTTCAAATTACAGTGAACCCAACAATGGGTAATATCAGGAAAGCATTTTGTTGCAAAACATTGTTGAGCTTAGTTGAAAATATAAAACCAAGATGAGCAAATTAAGTTAAGATACAGTTCACCCATTATCTAAATTGAAGGATGAAACAGGCTCAAGGGCATGAAAGGTCATGTCTGCAACTGTATAACATCACGAAAATTGTTAAGTACAATGTAGGTCTTTTTAAAACTCATCACAGTGACAATGAAAGTAAGTAAATGGTGGACGTTGAATAATTACTTTGCATCAGAAGCAGCTGTCTGGTGAGTGTTAATTTCTTTAAGTGTTTAGTTTAATAATCTATTAAATTGAGGCATCGAACAGGATCATGGTCCTTAACAGGGCAAATCATGCTCCATGTGGGAACCACCAGGATGATGCCCTTTTCCTGGAAATGATGTGTTTAGGTAGTGTCATCACCTAGAGCTGTTCAAGGTTTTAGAGCTAGACCAATAATCGGCATCAATTGTGTTGGATGTGCAGGATTGAAAGACTTATGGATAGCACATTATTAATGTGGTCACTCCGCAACTTAGCAGGTAGAGAGAAAATAGGTGTTCAAAGGGCACTCATGGAGGATCAGGCAGGTCGTGCCAGAGTAACATGAATCCGTCTTGCTCTCTAACCAGTATTTAGTTCTGAACACAGTTGAGAACGGTAGGTTATGTACAGACAAATCTGTGACACTGAGGCTGGCCCAGCTGTGGGCAGGAGGAAGACTGGGAAAGCAATAATGATTGACAGTTTGGTATTTAGCAGGAGAGAGAGTGAAGTATTTCTGTGGTGTCAGAAGTAAATACAGGATGGCATGATGCCTCCCTGTTGCTAGGGCCAAGGATTTTACTTAGCGGCTGCGTGAAACTCTGAGGGAGAAGGGTGAACAACTAGATGTTGTAGTACAAATCAGTATCATCAACACAGGTAAAAGATCCTACAGGCAGATTTTAGGGAGCTCAAAAATAAAATAGCAAGCCAGACCTCAAAGGCAATAATCTCCCAAATTACTCTGCGTGCTAGGTATTATTAAATATAGAAATTAGAACAGACCAGATGAATGCATGATGGTTTGATGATGCAGCAGATAGGTCTTTAGATTCTTAAGATACTGGGACACATTCTAAGGCAGCTGAGATCTATATAGGTAAGATAGGTTGTTTCTGAGTACAGGTGGGATCAGTATATTTGCAAGGCATTTTGTTAGTGGAGGGTTTAAACTAATTTAGATTGGATTGGGAAGCAGGATTTATGATTAGCAAGGGAACAGCAAGGTGCATGAAGGATTGGGAAAGACAGCTAGCACTGCAGTAAGAAGATGTGAGATTTTGTTGAGGACAGTGTAAGAGGAAATGTAATAATGTTTAAACAAGGATTACTTTGTACATACATGAATGTGTCAAATTTGGTAAATAAAAATAAGGTTGGTGAGCAGCAAGTGTAGATTGACAGATGTGAACATGATGGCTGTGATTTTCCTTTACCTGAAGTGGTGAGAATAAATGCAATGGTTTGATTGGGCAAGAGTCAAAAAATCAGATTCTCACCATCAAGTGAAACTACTGCAAATACACTCTCCTTCCTTAAATTATAAGACACAGATGATGGAAGCCTATTTGCACGTATTTGCATCTCATTAATTCACAATTTGGGAGTATTAATTTTCCCTTTGCATTTAGATTATCCCTGATTGAGAAACTCAGACAGGGGAGGTGGTGATGTATGTCACTAAGCTAGCAATCCAGAACCCCAGACTAATCTTCCGTGGCCGTGGGTTCAAATCTCACCGTGGCAGATCATGAAATATGAATTCAATCAAAAAAAAATTTCAGGGGTCACTTAGGAACAATTTCTGGGTCACAATCAATTGGAATTAGAGACAAACAGAGACAGAAGATCACTCCATGCAGAAAAGAACAGTTTAACCGGACTGCTGAAGTGGCATGCTGCATAATCAGAACACAGGAAGAAGTTCTAGAAATCAGTAGATACAGCAAACTGTTGGGGTTAGAGCTCAAGAAAAATTTCAGGAGCTGTGGAACTGCGGGTGAGGGAAACCCACAAGCATTTTGCAACTGATCAAGAATTCAGCTCAGGCAAAAAATCTAGGGGCAATAATGGTTTGGTGAAGTCTGCTGTTTGTGAACATACTGGAGCTATGCTGTAGGTACAGTAGTGCAGTTTTTGAAATCCAGCGGAACACAGCCCCATATAAAGGAGCAGTTTTTGAGAAAGTTTCAAGACCAATTCATCGAAGATTAGTAATTAGAATCCATTATGACATTTTCATGAGATTTGTGACCCACTGCATCACTAATGGCTGCTGGAGTGGGGTCGTCAGGGGCGGGGGAGGTTTGCTGAGAAATCTGTGGAGCCTGTCATGATCACGTTTACCATTTGATGTATTGGACCACAGTGTGTTACCTATATTTGCCTAATGTTAATTCAGGAATGTTACAATCTAAGTTATATCTATCTTCATAGTCTAACCATGTTTGTTAATAACTTTGACAATTTTGTTGAAGTTTTAATTAAAATAAAGGAGTTATTCTTTGTTGACTAAAGAAACCTGGCTGAATCGTTTCTAATGCTGACCCAGACCAGACTACACTAAGACTTAGGTAATTGACCATAACAAATCAGATCCAAGCTGTGCTATCCTGCCACATGCAAACATGAATGGTTGTGGCCAATTAAACAACTCAATCGAGGAGGGTCGAAAGATCTGTGAATGCTGTAAATCAAGAACAAAAATAGAAATTGCTGGAAAAGCTCAGCAGATCTGGAGGCATCTGTGGACAGGAATCAAAATTAACATTTTCGGTCGAGTGACCATTCCTCAGAACAGTTTAACCATCTTCATCTGTTTCATCAATGATCTTTCCTCCAACACAAGGTCAGAAGTGGGGATGTTCACTGATGATTGTACAATGTTCAAAACTGTTCTTGATTCCTCAGATACTGAAGTTGTCGGTATTCAAATGTAGCAAAACCTGGACAACATCCAGGCTTAGACTGGCAAGTAGCAAGTTACAGTTGTGCCATACAAGTGTCAGTCAATAATTGTCTCCAACAAGAGAGGATCTAACCAACTTCTCTTGACATTCAATAGTGTTACCATTGCTAAACCCACCACTATCAACATTGTGGGGGTACCATTGACAAAACATGACTGGACTAGCCATATACATACTATTGTTACAAGAATAGGTCAGAAGTTAGGAATCTTGCAGCAAATAATTCAGCTCCTGCCTCCCAAAAATCTGTTCATTATCTACGAGGCATAAATCATAAGTGATGGAATATTCCCCATTTGCCTGGATTCGTGCAGCTCCAACAACGCTGAAGAAGATGCTTGACACCATCCAGGACAATCAACCCGCTTGATTAATACCATATCCACAAACATTAACTTTTTACAGACACAGTGGCAACAGCGTATACCGCTTACAAGATGTACTGCAGAAATTCGCCAAGGCTCCGTAGACAGCACCTTCCAAACCCATGGCATCTAGGTAGATAAGGGGTTGCAGGTACACGGACCACCACCATCGAAAGGTTCCCCTCTGTGGGCCTGTGGTGGAGGCACGTTTAACTCAGGCATTTAGGTGGGCATTGGATGATAACTTAAATAGAAATAAAGTTCAGAATTGTGAGGAAAAGGCAGGAGATCAGTACTAAATTCAAATGCTCAGAGAGCCAAAGCAGACACGATAGACTCCTTTTGCAATTCTGTGATTCTGAGATTCGAAACCACACACCATCCCAACATGGAACTATATCATATTAAAGCAAAATGCTGAAGATGCTGGAAATCTGAAGCAAAGCCAAAGAATGCTGGAGAAACTCAGCAGGTCTAGCAGCATCTGTGGAGAGTGAAACAGCTAATATTCCAAGTCTGACATAACTCCTTTCTTCAGAACTTATTGGAAGATGGAACTGTATCATTTTACTGTCACTGAGTCAAACTCCTGGAACTCTCCCCCTATCAGTATTGTGGGTGAAGCTACATTAAATGGATTGTAATCGTTCAAGAAGACAGTTCACCTTCTCAAGCAAATTAGTGATGCGAATAAACAGTGGCCTGGCCAGCGATGCCTACATTCCCCGAATCAATAACTTTTAAAAATCATCAACCTGGTTAAATATGTTCTTTTTTGGTAACTAGTTGAAAAATGGTACTAAAAAGGAAGCTATGTACCCCTCCAACCTCAGTCCTAACAAGACAAACACATAAGACATAAAAATAAGAATTAAGAAAAGAGTATTTGCAAAATAATGATTTTAATTTTACATCTATGCTAAGTTTATAAAAAACACAACTTAAACATCCAGTTTTATTCAAGAAACAGACAGCATTAATACAACTAACTAATTAATAATTTAAATGACATATTGATTCAACACAGAGACCACTGTTATTGAAAACTATGTGCTAACCTTTGAAACTGCGACCAGCTTGACTGCCGAGTTGAAAGGTTTTGGATGAACTGCTGAAAAAATACAATCCCTCACTTGACGTACATAATTTTCTTTGACAGGATCAAGTGGAAAAGAATCTATAAAAAACACAAAGAAATACTATTCATCATCAATATCAAAATGGCAGTCCAATTTGTTTGTTATCAACAACTCTGCACCTCTCACCATAGCAAGTAATTCACCTAATGGCTCCCCCACCCCCACAGAAATAACTCTGAAACCCTCATCTCTTCTCCAAACACTGCTTTTCATACTCTAGCCATCGACTCATTGGGGGAGAGAAAATTGAATAAAGGAGAAAACAAAAGGAGGGTAAAGGTAAGTGGAAAGAGAAGAAGGAAGTGGCTGTAGAGATTGTGACTGTGAGATTGAAAAAGAGAAAAGGTGAAAGGAAACAAAGTTATGAAACAGAGGGAGAAGCAAAGGGGAAAGAAGGAAAGAGAGAGAGGAAAAAGGGAGGAGAGTGCAGAGGAAAGACAGAAGAAACTACGATATGGGAACCAACCTAACAATATGGAATATTGCCAAGGCACATCCTGTCCACAAAAACCAAGAAATATTCACTACAGTCAATTAGAGCTCAATTAGTCTACTCTCAAACAACGGCAACTGATAGAAGATTTTGGCAACAGTGCTATAAAGCATCACTTACTCAGCAATAACCTATTCACTGATGCTCAATTTGAGATTGTCCAGGGTGACTTAGTTCCAGACCTCATTACATCTTTACCTCTCTATAATAAGCGAATGCACTATAGTCCTCTGGGACTTTGCCAGAAATCACACGATACCAGTTTATAATCCAACAGGTTTATTTGAAATCGCAGGTATTCGGAGCTTTTAGTGTGACTTCACCTGACAAAGCAGCAGCGCTTCAAAAGCTTGTGATTTCAAATAAACCTGTTGAACAATAACCTGGTGTCACGTGACTTCTGACTTTGTCCACCCCAGTCCTATACCAGCACTTCCATACTGATACTAAAGCAAATTTCAGTTTCACTTGGTACAAACTATAAGACCACGAGATACAGGAGCAGAATTAGGCCATTCAACCCATCATGTTTGTTCCACCATTTGATCATGGCTGATACAGTTCTCAACCCCATTCTCCTGCCTTCTCCCTGGAACCCTTGATCCTCTTACTAATCAAGAACCTATCTATCTCTGTCTTAAATGCACTCGATAACTTGGCCTCCACAGCCCCATGTGGCAAACTACTAGTGGAAACATCTTCTCCACATTCACTCTATCTAGCCTCTCAGTATTCTGCAAATTTCAATCAGATCTCCCCCACCATCCTTCTAAACTCTATCGAGTACACATCTAGACTCCTCAACCCGCTCCTCATATGGCAAGCCCTGCATACCCAGGATCATTCTTGCAAACCTCCTCTAGAACCCCTCATCCTTGCTTAGATACAGGGCTAAAAATTGCTCACGCACGTCCTTCCTTAGATATAGGACTAAACATAGTTCATAATATTTCAAATGCGGTCCGACAGGAACTTTATGCAACATCAGCAGCACATCTCTGCTCTTGTATTTTAGCCCTCTTGAAGTTTTAATTAATTTAATCTTTTATTTTAATTTTAGATTTAAATGTCACATGTACTTAAGTACAGAAGTACAAGAGTACAGTGAAAAGTGTGTAATGTCACCACTAATGGTCCCATCTTAGGTACCAAGTTACCTAAGGACAAAAAAAGCTTAAGTACAAAGTAGAGACAGAAATGAGGGTTAAAAAATTAAGCATTATTTCAATAACAGAAAAATAAAGATATGGGTAATAGTTTACATTTAAGTCTTTTGTAGTTCAACCTAGGAAAATAAAGGAATAAGTTAAAAGTTCAACAGTCTTTGAAAAGTCCTCCACTTAGCTCACTCTGCTGTCTGTGGTCAACGCTGCCACAGATTCCCAAATGAATGTTAATACTGTATTTGCCTTCTTAAATGCCAACTGAACCTGCATGTTATCCTTAACAGAATCCTGAACTAGGACTCCTAAGACTCTTTGTACTTCGGATTTCTGAAGTTTTTCCCCATTCAGAGGATAGTCTGTGCCTCTATTCTTTCTACCAATGTGCATAACTTCACACTTACCCATGGCGTATTCAAAACATAGATAAAAGAACTAAATTTCGGAGGTAAAGCATGGCGACTACTCATCAAGACTGCACTTTACTGCATTCAAGGAAGCCTTGTAAAATTGAAGTCAATGGAAATTGGGGGCAAATTACCCATTATTTGGAGCTGCATCTAATATAAAAGAAGATGGTTGCGATCAATGGAAGTCAATCATCTAAGACCTAAAATATTACTGAGTTAGGATAGTGTCGTACTCCCAACAATCATCAGGTACTTCAGCAAAGACCCCTTCTCCAACAGATAGTCAAAAGTGGAGTTGTTTGCAAATGATTGCCATAAATCATTTGCAATTCCTCAAACACCGAAACAGATAGTACCCGCAAGCAGCTAGAACTGGACAATGTTCAGGTGCAGGCTGATAGTAACAAGTGATATTTGTGCCACAGAAGTGCCAAGAGATGACCATCTCCAACAGGATAGAATCTAAACTTTTCCTCTTGATATTCTTCAGCAATGCCATCAACATCCTGAGGGTAAAATTACAGGAACAGCCACTTAAAGGTGGCTGCAAGTGCTGGTCAGACGCTGGGAATTTTGAAGTAATTCAGCTTCTGACTCTCCAAAGTCACTGCACCACCTAAAAGGCACAAGTCAGAAATATGGTGACAAATTCTCCACTTGCCACAATGAATGCACCGTGAACAATATGAAGCAGTTTGGACACCTTCTAGGGGAAAGCAGTCTGCTTCATCATTACCCCAACCACTAAATATTTATTCAAGTTTCTCTTAACGTGACTACTCTTTTAAGCATTTCATGTTCAATAGCCATCCAAGCAAAGACATTTCTTCAAATCTCTCTCCTCACTTAGGGTGCCGATGTGAAATTGGTGTCAATTTATTAGTGGCTCACGAACAAGAAGAAGTATCTTTCTCTTTACACCTTATCAAAATTCCACACAATTTAAAAAAAATTGTAGTCTTCATCACTGTAAAGAAATTGTCCCAGTATTTCAAGCTCTTTTTCTTTCATAAATAATGCTTCTCAACCTTGGTTCCTACCTATGGCACGTACATAGTACACTCACCGTGAATTTAATTATCTTTCTATAATAGATGACCACATACAAAGTGTTTAATAAAACCACAGTAGTGTTTTCTATTCATTATTTCATATTCATTAGATCAACAACTTGATCTGTACTAGTATCACTGTAGTTCACCAAAATCACTATAACTTTATTGTATAAATTGTATTTCAAGGTCCAAACAACACAACCTAACTGCTTCAGAGATAAAAGGTACTGCAGATGCTGGAGAATCCGAGATAACAAGCATGGGGCTGGATGAACACAACAGGTCAAGCAGCAGCATCAGATGAAGGGTTTAGGCCCGAAACGTCAAGTTTTCCTGCTCCTATGATGCTGCTTGACCTGCTGTGTTCATCCAGCCCCATGCTTGTTATCTCACAACCTAACTGCTGTTAGCCTTTACACCCCAAATTGCTTTATAGCTCTTGCAATAGCATTTACAAGGAAGTAAATTACTCTGTTTATCCCACTCCTTGGCACCTTTCCATCAATTGATCATTTGGCATGACAAATTAATTTTTAAACATATTTAACAGTACTACTAATGTTGTGGTCATACGAATGATTGTTAAACTTCAGCACAGATGGACATCTACAAACACTGACGTACTCCCACACACATAGGAACATAGGAAGAACAGTCGACCATTCAGCCCCTTGAGACTTCTCCGCCATTCAATTAGAACATGACTGCTCTGTTGCCTAACTCCATAAGCCTTATTTTGGGTCCATACCACTTAATACCCTTGATTAATGAAAAATCGTCTATCTCAGATTTTAATTTAACAACTGAATTAGCATTGACTACTGTTTGAGGAAGAGAGTTCCAAACCTCCACTCCTCTTCGCATGTAGAAGTTGTTTCCAAAATCTCTCCTGAATAGCCAGGCCCTAATTCTTAGATTATGTCCCCTGGTTCTACGGTCTTCAACCAGTAAAAATAGTTTATCCAAATCCACCCTGTATTTCCCTGTTAATATCCTGAAAATCTCAATTTGATTACCCTTTATTCTCAAGAATTTAGAAGGTTAAAGGCCTAATTTGTCTGATCTCATAATTTAAACCCTGAAGTCCAGGTATCATCATTGCAAAGAGATAACAAGGTGTAGAGCTGGATGAACACAGCAGGCC
>JAHRHZ010000034.1:30619650-30668921 GCA_024137785.1 Ginglymostoma cirratum | reverse complement strand
AAACGTCAAGCTTTCCTGCTCCTATGATGCTGCTTGGCCTGCTGTGTTCATCCAGCTCTACACGTTGTTATCTCGGATTCTCCAGCATCTGCAGTTCCTATTATCACCCTCGAAACCCTTCCTATTTCAGACACCTATCCAGATGTCTTTTACTGTTTGTAATTGTACACACCCCCACCACTTCCTCAAATAGCTCATTCTATATACATACCACCCGCTGCGTGAATAAGTTACCGTTCAGGTCCTTTTTAAATCTTTCCCCTCTCACACTAAACCAATGCCCTCTAGTTTTGGACATCCCCACCTAGAATTTTCACCCTATCCGAGCTTCTCATGATTTTGTCAACTTCAATACAGTTCACCCCTCAGGCTCTGCTCCAGGGAAATAAGCCTCCATGTATTCCGCCTATCCCTGTAAGTCAAACCCTCCAATCCTGGCAACATCGTTGTAAATCTTTTCTGTAACCTCTCAAGTTTAATAACCACCTTCCTATAGAAAAGCAAGGAAAATTTTATGTATGTTCTAAAAGTGACCTCACCAATGTCCTATATAGCTGCAACATGACATCCCAACTCATTCACTCAGTGTTCTGACCAATGAAGGCAAGTTTGTTAAACACCACCTTCACTACCCTGTCTGCCTGCAACTCCACTTTCAAGGAACTATGCACCCCTTGGTCTCTTTGTTCGGCGATACTCCCCAGGGTCCTACCATTAACTGTATATGTTCTGCCCTAGTTTGCCTTTCCAAAATTCAATACCTCACATTTATCTAAATGAAACTCCATCTGCCACTCCTCCACTCTTTTAGACAAAAAGGTAAAGCGCCAACCCCAACACAGCCCCCATCACATACTCCCCGGATGAGGACGGTGCCACATTAAGCCCAGAGTAAAGCACAATCTGCCCTCTTTAAACAGAAAAATAAAAGTTTCCCTGACTTTTGAACCAAAATGAAACTCCAATGACTCTGGAAAAAGAAAAGCAACAAGACAAACAAATGGCTTTTCTCAACTCTGCCCCCACCAACAATTCTTGGGTAGGGATAACAAGAGGCGAAAATGTGGAATAAATATTTCTTGATAAAATAAACAGCCCCCATGGCTCTTACAGGGGAATCAAAGAGAAAATAAGACAGTCCTGTTCTTGGCCACTAACCCGAAAACAAAACCAACTCGAAAGGCAAAATGGAACTGATCTGCCACTCCTCGGTCCGTTGGCCCACCTGATCAAAATCCTTTTGTACTGTGAGATAATGAGTTGATAAACGGACAGTGTTTCTTCCAAAAAGCTGAACAGCTGACCAGTCAGGCTTTTTTTTTAAAAATTAACAATCAGACCTTTGAGGCGCTTATATGCACCAACAAAAAGGCTGTGGATGAAGGGGCCTCCCAGCTGGTGTTCCACAACAGCCATTGGTGTCTCCGAGTCATGGAACATAGAACAGCACAGGACAATGTTATGCCGAACATGATACCAAATTAAACTAATCCCTTCTGCCTGCCCTTGGTCTATATCCTTCCATTTCGTGCATATTCATGTGCTTATCTAAAAGTCCCTTAAACGCTGCCATCATATCTGCCTCTACCACGACCTGTGGCAGTACATTCCAGACTCTTGTCACTCTGTGTTTTGGGAAAAAAAATCCCTTCCATCTCAACTTTTTCCTCTTTCACTTTAAATCCATGTTCCCTAGTATTAGACATTTCAACTCTGGGAGAAAAAGATTCTGACCGTCAACCCTCTCTCTGTACCTCATAATTTTATAGACTTGTATCAATTTTCCCTTAGCCTCTGTTACTCCAGAGAAAACAACGAGTTTTTCTAGCCTGTCCTTTTAGAGCTCATACCCTCTAATTTAGGCAGCATACTGGTAAACCTCTTCTGCACTCTCTCCAAAGCCTCCACATCCTTCCTGTAATGTGGCAACCAGAATTGAATAAAATACTCCAAGTGTTGCCTAACCAAAATCTTATAAAGCTGCAACAAGACATCCTGACTCGAGTACTCAATTCCCTGACCATTAAACACAAGCAGTCCTTACGCCTTCTTTACCACCTTATCTGCTTGTGTGGCTACTTCCAGGGAGCTGTGTAGTTGAACCCCAAGATCTCTCTGTACATCAATGCTGTTCAGGGTCCTGCCATTACCATTGATCTCCCAAAATGCAACACTTCACATTTACCTGGATTAGACTCCATCTGCCATTGTTTTACTTGCATGTTTTTAATTGTATCTTAACAGATAGCACAGTGATCTAGAGTAGAAGATCTTGTGTGTTTAAATATCCTACTAGTATTCTCAAATCAATGTTGTTTTTACTTTCTCCTACAGGAACAGAATTTACATAGAAGAATGTGTTTAAACACTACAGCTTACAAGGAGCCAAATTGTTTTTGGAGGTAAGAACTCTTGGAGAATGTGACTGTGCAAGACATTTTATTGAGATATTAGCAATACAGTCAGCTATTTCTAGAAGAGATAGCAAGTAATGGTGTTGAGTGTTTGTCCATTTGGGGACAGTTAAGCATCATTGTCTTTGTTGGCCTGGAGTCACATGTGCCAGACAATGGAAGGAAGGCAAATTTCCTTTTCTTATGAAAGACAGTAGTGCGTGTCTTATACTTGAAGTCCTTACCATTAAGAAGGATAAGGGCAGCAGATCCATGGGACAAAGCTAAGCCATACAGCATCCTGACTTGGAACTAGATTCTATTTCTTCACTTTCACTGGGATAAAACACTAGAACACCATCCTGAGCAGCATTTTTGATGTACCAACACCACTTCGTCTGACCTTTTTATTAAGAGCAATTTGGAATGGGCAATAAATGCTAGTCTAAACAGCAACGGTCATATCCCATGAACAAATAGCTGAAAAAAATCCTTCATTTTAGCAGCAATACCTGCACTTCCATTTTGCATTCCAATTGGAATTAACTTGCTGAACCATGGAGAAAATCCAAGATCTTTAAGTGTTTGCTTACATGAGAACTTTTGAATTTAGTGCCTAAAGACGTAATTGTTATCGAAACTAGATATGTCAGCAGCACTTTTTTCTTACGTTTGCTTAAAGCACAAGCTGTGGCCCTGTTAGTTTGCCTGCTGATATTTGTTTGGAGTATGTAGTCTGTGTTTGGAAGTTTTGGCAGTCCAGGAATCCTTTGTTCTGAAAGTAGTAACTTTACAGGCAGTCCGGTACTGGAGTGCAATCCCATACAGGAGTATGTGAATATTTATTTTAAAGTTCCAACACACTACATTTCCTCATTTATAGACAGCTACTTTACACTGTCCTGTATTATGTTCTGACTTGCATACAACTTGACTTACAAATGTATTCAAGTACAGAACCCAGTCGCAAACCCTGGGACTACTAAGTTTTCCAAACTTCATAAAGATATTTATATTTTATTAGAATTCAATGCTAGATATGGCTGTAACTGTAAAATCTCATAGTATGTACAATGAAATGTTGAGAAATATTAGGATGGGGACAAAGTGGTGATCTGATACAAGGCAACCTTTTTTTAATAATTAGTGGACGGGTGGGTACTTGTTAGGAAAAAAACATGATTAGTTAGAGTTCCAGTGTATTACTCTGGAATATTACAGCACAAAAAGGAGCCATTTAACCTATGTCTGTACCAGTTCTCAAAGAACATTTTACTTTCTCATTCCTCTCCCCGCAACCATGCAAAGTGTTCCTTTTCCAATAAGTCTCAATCTCTTTTGAATGCTTTGATTTGAACCTGTCTCAACATACAGGCTGAAGGGCTTGCTTCTGTGCTGTATGACGTATTCACGTATTGCATTCCAGGCCGTAACCACTTGCTTTATGAAAAAAAGCTCTTTCTCTGACCAACACAGTATGGAGCTGGAGGAACACTGCAGGCTGGGCAGCATCAGAGGAGCAGGAAAGTTGATGTTTCGGGTCAGGACCCTTCTTCAGAAATTTAGCCCATTTCTGAAGAAGGGTCCCGATCCAAAACATCTGTTTTCCTGCTGCTGTGATGCTGCCTGGCCTGCTGTGTTCATCCAACTCTGTTCTGTGTTGTCTCTAATTCCAGCATCTACAGTTCTTGCTATCTTTACTCTGACCACATTTGTTTCTTTTACCAGTTACCTTCTTTGACCAACTCAATTTCGATACTCCATGAGCATGAATATTTTCACCCTATCCACTCTGTCCAGACCCTTTTGAATGCTTCTGTCCGATCTCCTCTTGGCCGTCTCTTCAAGTAAATCCTCCTAACTTCCCATTATGATAAATTGGAAATTTCTAACCTCTGGAACCATTCTCACCCTCTGTATCCTCTGCAGTGTAGTCACAACTTACCTTTAATGCAGTACCTTCCAAACTCTGAAATAAGATCAGAAGGAGAAGGGCAGTATGTACGTAGGAACATTACTAGCTGTAATTTCCCCTCCAAACCACTCAGGGCTCGACTTGGAAATGTATTGTCCTTTCTTCAGTGTCACTATGTTTAAAATCCTGGAACATTCTACCAACTTGTCCATGTGTTTTTGGAGGCTATAATCTCTTCCTCACAGTTTACAATGCTCCATTGGAATTGGAAAAATTAACTGGATAATTGTCAATGAAGGAGGGGGGTGGTGTGGAGGAGGGGAAAGGACTGGCATTAATGAGAGTTATTTTGAAGAGCTGGTTAGATAGGCTCAATGGCCTCTTCCTGTGCTGCATCATTCCATGATTCTATGAACATAATTCTGGTTACATTATGGAATCTTCAGTATTCTAATGTTGACAGATAACTCCATATTTAAAAGGCATGTTGAAAAAGGAAAGATTATATTTTTCCTCAAAAAAAATCATTAGATATTTTGAAATTTATTTGAATTAACTTTATATACAGGAGCCACTAACACGAAGGTTGACTCTTTCCTGTTTTAGAAGTCCATCCAGATTTATGTACACGACTAGAACTAAATGCTGTCGCAACCAGGTGCACAGTGACAAACAGCATAAAAGCCCCTACGCATTGGTTCAAAATGACCTGAAGAATCTATATGATGAAATCAGGGAGGTATGTCAGTCCAGTGGCTTTCATTTCTACTAGCCAAAGTTTTCATTTCCATAAATACAGAGGGTTTCAAAACTGGGTAATGGCAGAAGTATAATGCTTTATCTATTAAATGTTACCACTTCAACAGTGAAATCATGTCCATTAATGATAGGTCATGGCAGAAACTGAAAGGCTTTTGATTTAAAAAGTATTTAATCGTCACTTTAAAAGTTGAGATCCTGCAACGCAGCTGGAGGGGAGGAGATGCTCTAGTGGTATTATCACAGGATTGTTAATCCAGAGACCCAGAAAACGTTCTGGGGACCTGGGTTCAAATCCTGTCATGGCAGAGGGTGGAATTTGAACTCAGTGAATATCTGGAATTGGGAATCTAATGATGACTGTGAATCCATTGTCAATTGTCAGAAAAACCCATCTGATTCACTAATACCTTTTAGGGAAGGAAACTGCCATTCTTACCTGGTCTGGCCTACATGTGACTCCAGACCCACCGCAATGTGTGGTTGACTCTTAACTGCCCTCTAGGCAATTAAGGATGGGCAATAAATGCTGCTTAGCCAGTGACACCCTCATCCTGTGAATGAATAAAGAAAAAGAAATGTTAAGCTAGGAGAATACAGGTTTCTTACCCTGTTGTCCAGTTGGCAATCTTGAAAGCCATTTCCCAAATTGATGGCTTTCCATGTGAAATAGTGAGAAACTGAGAATGACCCAACTAATGAAAATCTTGTTTGTCTGAATTGACCTGAGGTCAGGGAATCTAGTTTACTGGTTAATCCTCTCAAATAGAATTTGTCCTCCTTGATGAGGGAAGAATGGTGTGTACTCACTAACTTGACTGATACGCTTTTTAAAAGCCAAAAGGTTTTTAATAACCATAATTAAGGGTTATTGAGCTGGGAGCAAATCACATCTTAGTTGGTAGGCAGAAGGCCCTTGTCGTCAATGACTAGCCGCCATAAGCTTTGGTTTTATAATGCGGACTGAAATGGGAAAAGAATGCTATCAAAAATACAGGAAAATAAAAAGCTGTGGTCTTTACATACCTGGGAACAGGCTGTTTCAGAAAGTGTAAAAAGATAGGATTAATAAAGGATCACACAGTTAAGGGAAGTGTTCGGAACACGATGATAGAATTTCAAATTCAGTTTGGGCGGAGCAATTGAAGTCTTGAACTGGTGTCCTCAACTTAAATAAGCCCAATTTCTAAGATGTGAAGAAAGACTTAACTAAAGTGGACTGGAAGATTGGTAGGTCAGCTGTGGCAAATCAGCAAAAAAATTCTTCCTGTCATAAAAGGATTCAGTGAGAAGGATGAACCAAAAAAAAAGGGGCTGTTGTGGTGCAGAGGTAGTGTCCCTACCACTGAATCAGGAGACTGGGGTTCAAGTCCCACCTGCTCCAGAGATGTGTAATAACATCTGTGAGCAGGTTGATTAGGAAAAGAGGTTAAATAATTTGTAAAAATACATGGTTAACAAAGGCAGTCAAGGAGAGCATCCAATCAAAACTAAAGCATACAAACCAGTGAAAACCAATGATAGGTCAGAGAATTTAGTGTTTTTTTTTCTTTAAGGAACAACAGTGGATGATTGAAAAACTGAATAAAGAGGGAATAAGTTAGCCAGAAATATGAAAACAAATAGGAAGAACTTCGATGGGTATTTTAAAAGAGTAGCTAAAGTGAGTATGGGACCTGGGAGGAAGGGACTGGGTTATTGATGACTCAAACCACTGTTTTGTCGGTTTTGATCGACACTAAACTGCCCCTAAGATATCTGAGTAAGGTGCTAATGGGAGGGACTGTCTTGAATCCGGTTCAATCAAGAATGATAAAGTATTTAACAAACTAATGGAAATAAAGGCAGACAAGCTGGCAGGACCTGATGTCCTGATTTTAAAGGAAGTGGTTGCAGAGAAAGTGGAGGCTTTGGTGGAAATATTCCACACCTTATTGAATTTTGGGAGAGTTCCAGTGAATTGGAAGACTGCTAATGTGATGCTCCTATTGAAGAAGGGAGGGAGATTGATAGGCTAACTGGCCCACAGTTTCCTCTAGCGTGTCATTGAGAATGTTCTGAAGTCCACTTTTAAGGAAAAAAATAGCAAGATGTTTTGTACAGCTCAACACAAACAAATAGTCAATGTGGTTTTTTTGAAAAGAAAATAATGTTTGACAAATTTGGTAGGGTTCTTTGAGGATATAACAAGCAAAACTGATAGAGAAATAATAGATATAGTGGATTCGGAATTCCAGAAGACATTCAATAAGGTGCCACGTGGAATGTTATTTTGTAAAATAGGAGGACATGGTATTAGGGTGATTTTATTAGCATGGGTTGAGGATGGTTTAATATTTGAAAGCCAGAGCTGGGATTAACTGGCAAGGTTGGAAAGACATAACTAGCCACAAGGATCAATGCTAGATCTTCAATTATTTATTACCTATTAATGACTTGGAGTAGGGAGTAGAGTGTAATATATCCAAATTTGCTACTGATACAAAAATAAGTATTGTGATGACGTAAGGAATCGGCAAAAGCCTGGCAGATGGAGTTTCATGAAGGAAAGTTTGAGGTCGTACACTTTGGTAGGATGACACAGAGACAAAAAACAGAGCGTGGTGCAGAACGATCGCTGTGTTTTTGTGCATGTAACACAAAGTTAGCATGCAGGTGCAGCAAGTAATTAAGATGGCAAATGAAATTTTGGCCTTTATTGCTAGTGGGTTAAGATTTAAGATTGAGGAAGCCTTGTTATAGCTATATAGGATCTTGGTGAGGCCACACCTGGAGTATTGTGTACAGTTTTGGTCCCAGTGTTTTTAAAAAAGGATATATAATGTCAATGGAGATAGCTCAAGAGGTTAGTTAGGATAATTTTTCAGATGAAGGGATTGACTTATCAAAAATGGCTAAACATTAGGCCTTTATTCATTAGAATTTGCAAGAATGTGGGTGATCTTATTGAAACATTCATGGTTCTGAGGGGGCTTGACAGGATATCTGTTGAGAAGCTATTTTCACTTGCAGAGGAATTTTGAACAAGGTACAAGGTTGCAGAATAACAAGACATGCCTTTGAAACTGAGATGTGAAAGAATTTCTTCTCCCAGATGGCAGTGAACCTCTGGATTTCTCTATCCCAGAGATTTGTAGATACCTGATCATTGAAAATATTTAAAGAGGAAGTAGGTTGATCTTTGAAATATCATGGAGTCGAGGGCTGTGAGGAGCTGGTACAAAAGAGTTGAGACCTGGTCCTCGATCTTGTAGAATGGCGGGGCTGGATGGCCTAGTCATGCTCCTATTTCTTGTGTTCTTATCTACCTTTCCCTAAATTCAGTGTTGACAATTTTCAGCAGATAGCAACCAATGTATGTCTGGGGTTTAGGCCCGAAACGTCAAGTTTTCCTGCTCCTATGATGCTGCTTGACCTGCTGTGTTCATCCAGCCCCATGCTTGTTACCTATGTCTGGATGGTACTGTTTTTAATTTATTTGTTTGTATTGATTAAATTCCTTTTAAAAATTGCTTTTAGCATCATGAAAACATTTTAAATTAAAAACCTGATGATTCTTTCCTAAACCTGCAAAATAGAATATATATTATATCCCTGTGAATGCATAATATTATTACCTGCATTACACCTACTGTGTTATCCTGACCATTAATATCTCATTTCATCTTTAATATTAGCTGTGCAGAGTTGAGGAGAGACAGAAGTGAGAGATACAGGCAGATCATAGTAAGCAAAGGATGTACAAATCAAAAAGACTTAGAGGCATACAGGTTACATTGCACAGGACATGCGCCAGGCACGATCAGCATTATTTGAGGCTGGAGAATCCATATATCAGTCTGATAATAGCCAGGAAGAAGCTGTTCCTGAACCTGCTCGTGCATGTGTTCAGGCTTCTGTATCTTCTACCTGACAGAAGAGGTTGTAGGATATCATTAGTGGGGTGCAATGGGTCTTTGATGTTGGCAGCCTTTCTGTGGCAGTGAGCCTTGTAAATGGAGTCCATGGATGGAAGGTTGGCTTCCGTGATGGTCTGGGCTGTGCGCACCCCTTCTGTAGTTTTTTTATGGTCACGGGCAGAGCAGTTGCCATTCTAGGCACCCAGACAGTATGCTTTCAATGGTGCATCTGTAGAAGTTGGTGAGGGACTTTATGGACATACCAAATTTCCTGAGCCGCCAGAGGAAGAAAGGAAAAAGAGGCGTTGTTGTGCCTTGATAACAGGGTGTGGGGCTGGATGAACACAGCAGGCCAAGCAGCATCATTTTCTGATGAAGGGTCTTGGCCCGAAATGTCAAGCTTTCCTGCTCCTATGATGCTGCTTGGCCTGCTGTGTTCATCCAGCCCCACACCTTGTTATCTCAGATTCTCCAGCATCTGCAGTACCTTTTATCTCTGATACATTATCATTGTTGTGCCTTCTTGACTGTCGCATCTACATGGAAAGTCTAGTACAGGTTGTTGGTCATTGTTACTCTGAGGAACTTGATGTTCTTCACTGTCTCAACCTCACTGTATAAGGGACCATGTTCTCCTCCTTTCTTTCTGAACGAGCAGTACTTTAGTTTTGCTAACTTTCAGAGATAGATTGTTTTCATTGCACCACGTCACCAAGCCCTCTATCTCCCTTTTGTAGTTTGACTCATCGTTGTTAGATATCCATCCCACTACAGTGGTGTCGTCAGCGAACTTGACAACACAGTCGTAGGTGTAAAGGGAGTAAAGTAGGGGCCTGAAGATGCATCTTTTAGGGCACCCCAATGTTATTGTGAAGGAGGTGCAGTTACCTATCTTCACTGATTGCAGTCTGTGGGTCAGAAGGCTGAGGATCCCGTTACAGACGGCAGAGCCCAGATCAAGGTCACAGAATTTTGTGGTCAGTCTGGAGGTGATAATGGAGTTGACTACAGCTCTGCCTTCAATGAGCAGGAGTCTGACTTAGGTGTCTTTTGTTATCCAGATGTTCCAGGGATAAGTGCAGGGCTAGGGATATGGCATTCTCTCTGGACCTATTACGTCAGTACGCAAATTGTAGGGGATCAAGGCAGCCTGGGACACTGTAGTTGATATTATCAGGTAAGGAATGTAGATTTTCTTCCCTAAAGAACATTAGTGAATCAGATGGGTTTTACCGCAGTCATCACCATTAGGCCAGCACTTTTTTTAAAATTCCGGATTTTTTTTTTTAAGTGAAACCTGAATTCAATAATTTCCCATGATAGGATTCAAACCCATGTCCCAAAAACATTAAACCAAAAGTCCAAAGAACTGCGGATGCTGGAAATCAGGAATTAAAACAAAAATTGCTGGAAAAACACAGATCTGGCAGTATCTGTGGAGAGAAAGCAGGATTAATGTTTCGGATGAGTAACCTTTCTTCAGAACATTAGCCTGGGATTCTAGATTACTAGTCCAGTGACATTAGCACCATACCACCATCTCCCCACTACACGTTGACTAAATATCCTGTTAAGCTTGGCAAATGTGCACCCTTTCTGGGCAAAAGGTTGCTGCTAAATGTAGAACTATTCCCCAGAATGTGTTACAATCTTCGGAAGAAGATAAAGCATTTAGTTTGTGATCTTGCAAGTTATTGTTTGGGTAGTTAATCTTCTACAATATGAGCACAGTTAATCCAGTCTGTTTTGTTTTTCCTGTTATTGCTCATTAGCTATTAGTATGTAAAACACTTTTTTTTTCTGAAATGTAACTGTTTAAATGATCTTTCAGCTATTAGCAGTTTCTTCAGACCTTAAGGCAATTTGCGATTATTACTTTGATGGAAAAGGGAAGGCTTTTCGGCCAATGATTGTGGTATTAATGGCAAAAGCGTGCAATATCCACCATGGCAAGAACAGGTGAGTGAAGTAAATTTTGTAAAGTTAACTGAAATAAAAAAAACTTCTGAGTAGACCTGAGAAGTATGGGATATGAAGCAACCAAAGATGGTTGGGCCTAGGATATTACCCTGAGGAACTTCTGGTCAGTTGTCCTCAAGCTCCGATAACTGACCTTCAACAACTGCAGCCATCTTTGGATGTGCCAGGCATGACTTCAACTTATGGAGACATTTCCCTGATTCCCAATGACTCCTGTTTTGCTGAACTCATTAGTACCACCCACTGTCATATGCGGCCTTGTTTTCGAAAGCACTCGTTTCACCTCTAGAATTCAGCTTTTTTTTTTTTTGCCCATGTTTGAACTAAGGCTGTAATGAGTTACTAATGCGAGCATTTCTACCCACTATGATTTTTACAAGTCATTAGTATTTACTTGCGTGCTTGAGTATAGTAAAGACTTTTAAAAATCATTCAACATCCTGGGAGTTGTTTTTCAACCAGAAACTGAACATGACTCGTCCTTTAAGTACTGTGGCTACAACAGCAGGTCAGTAGCTAGGAATCCTGCAGCACGTAACTCACCTCCTGACTGCCCAAAGCCTGTCCATCATACTAAAGGTGCAAGTCAGGATTAAAGTAGCTAGACACCATCCAAACTGCCTGCAAGAAGCTGATGGAGAGCTACCTTCTTGAACTGCTGCAGTCCATATTTTGTAAGTAGACCCACAATATCTTTAGGGAAAGAATTTGAGGATTTTGACCTAAGGCTTGGAGGGGAACTTGCAGGTGATGATGTCCTCGTGTATCTGCTGCCCTTGTCTGTTGTGATGTAAGTGGTCGTTGGCTTGGAAGGTGGGTGTCTAAGGAGTCTTGGTGAATTTCTTGTCATTACTGAGCATCAGTGGTGGAGGGAGTAGATGATTGTGGATGTAGCGCTGATGAAGTGGGCTGCTTTGTCCTGGATGATGTCTAGCTGCTTCAATGTTACTGGAGCTGCACTCATCCGGGCAAGTTGGGAGAAGTCCATTACAATCCTGACTCTCCTCTTAATGATATCAAAACTCTCCAAGTGCTTATTGA
Source organism: Ginglymostoma cirratum (assembly GCA_024137785.1). Taxonomy (NCBI): domain Eukaryota; kingdom Metazoa; phylum Chordata; class Chondrichthyes; order Orectolobiformes; family Ginglymostomatidae; genus Ginglymostoma; species Ginglymostoma cirratum. Next base: position 30,656,934 of record JAHRHZ010000034.1, on the reverse strand, counting down.
TATCCCCATTAATGTTTCTGAAATCACACCACTGGTTATTAAATTAACCAGTGTATGGTTACTAGTATTATCAAGTTGCCCTTGATGGAACAAATGTCACACTTGTCAATCTCTGCTGCTCTGGCACCTCTTCTACACAGGGAAAATTGGGAAATTTTATACCAAGCTCTTTCAACATTCCCCTGGCAACCTTGCAATCTAGGAAATGTGAGCTCTAAATATAGCCCATCTTTCCCAAACACCCTCATCTCTCTGCTTTGACCAAAAATTTCATCATATTGTTTCTTTCTCTTACTAAAATAATTAATTGACACTAGTGCATTAATGTTATCCTAAAATTGAAACTATGAAGTGCCAATTTTACAGCACAGTGTAATTGATCATAGAATCCCTAGTGTGAAAAAGGGCCATTTGGCCCAACAAGTCCATGCCGACCATCTGAAGAGGCACTCTGCCACCCCCCACAAATCCCTGTAACCGTGCATTTGCCATGGCTAATCCACCTAACCTACACATTCCCTGGACACTAGGGCAATTTAGCATGACCAATCCATCTAACCTGCACATCTTTGGACTGTGGGAGGAAACCCGAACATACAAACTCCACACAGACAGTTCCCCGAGGAGGGGGGTAATTGAAACTGGATCCCTGGCACTGTGAGGCCACTATTGCTTATCATAACTCCTGTTTTTTTGCGTGGGTAGGTTGCCATGTTGCTAGTAACATCATTGATGCAAGTCCTGCTAACCAAATTGTTGACATACACAAGCTTTTTTTTAAGATAACAAGGTGTCGAGCTGGATGAACACGGCAGGCCAAGCAGCATCAGAGGAGCAGGAGAGCTGACGTTTCGGGTCTAGACCCTTCTTCAGAAAATGATTTTCTGGCCTCACAGTGCCAGGGATCCAGTTTCAATTACCCCCCTCCTTGGGCAACTGTCTGTGTGGAGTTTGTATGTTCGGGTTTCCTCCCACAGTCCAAAGATGTGCAGCTCTCCTGCTCCTCTGATGCTGCTTGGCCTGCTGTGTTCATCCAGCTCGACACCTTGTTATCTCAGATTCTCCAGCATCGGCAGTTCCTACTATCTCTGTAACAAGTTTTTTTTTTTTTTTTATAGAAGTGTGACAAGAATATTTTTGAAGAACTCTGAAAGGAAGTGTACAACACAATGGTTACTTAGGAGTAGGCTGTTTAGACCCTCGAGCCTGTTCCACCATTCAGTGAGATCAGAATTATTCTGAAGAGTCACTGGACTTGAAATGTTAACTCTGCTTCTTTCCACAGATGCTGCCAGACCTGTTGAGTTCCCCAAAATTCCTATTAGAAAGTAGTTTAGCTATAGTATCTTGCTAAACATGTTTTAATTTTTCCAAGTCTTTGATTTTTTGAGCTATTTTGAACCACTGAATACTTAAGTCCTAACAAAACAAAAACTGAGTAGTTTTGCTGGTTCTGTATTGATTAAATGGTAATGTGCAGACTTTGTTTTAATAAGTGTCATCTTCCCAGAAAGTGTACGTTTCCATGAACCAGATCCTGTATGTTGTTTCTATAAAGGTTATATCACAGTTAATGATTTCTTTTCTTTTCCATCATTGTCTAGGGAGTTGTTGAGTAGCCAGCATTCAATAGGCATGATCGTCGAGATGATCCACACTGCTAGCCTTGTGCATGATGATGTTATTGATGGGTCAGATACTCGACGGGGTAAAATTACCGTAAATAAAATCTGGGGAGAGAGAAAGGTGAGTGTGACTGCTTTGCTCATGAAGAATTGGTTCTTAGTCCTAGATTGAACCAGCAGAAGTAATTTCTATCTACCTGACACATTCCCTTGATATCTTAAATGGATCGCCCCTTATCTTTATAAATTCCAAGGAATCCAATTTATTTTAATTTCTTAATTTAACTCTTTGAAGATTCTGGGAAGTGTTGAAACCTGATGGTATTCTCTGTGTGCTGGTATAAGGCATGGTACCCAGATCTGGTCTTTGTACTCTGGTGTGGTCCATCCAATGCCTTAGCTATCAGTCACTTCTACTTCTTTGTGTTCTAGTCCTCTATATAGACTTGTTATTCAGCCTGTTGATAATCCACTCACACTATTTGTACTTATTTTTTGACACTCTTAATTACCTGGAATTATCTCGCCATCATCTCTATGCCCATAAAATTTGTGTCCGTGTGCTTCCCTCCACTTCACCCTGATGAAGGAACAGCACTCTGAAAGCTTGTGATTTCAAATAAACTGTTGGACTGTAACCTGGTGTCGTGTGGCTTCTGGCTAGATAGAAAGGTCAGCATTCTTTGGTGGACTTTGATATGATTTATTATTGTCACATGTACTGAGTGAAAAAGTATTGTTTTGCATGCTATCCAAGCAAATCATGCCTTACGTAAGTACATCAGGGTAATACAACAGAGCGCAGAATATCGTGTTACAGCTACGGAGAAGGTACAGATAAAGATCGACTCTTAATATGAGAGGTGCATTTATAGGTCTGATAACAGTAGGGAAGGAGCTGTTCTTGAATTTGTTTCATGTGTTTTCAAACCTTTGCATCTTCTGCCCAATGGAGGAGAATATAACCAAGGTGGGAGGGGTCTTCAATTATGTTGGCTGCTTTCCTGAGGCAGTGGGAACTGTAGATGATGTCAGTGGAAAGAAAGCTGGTTTGCATGATGGACTGGGCTGCTTTCACAACTCTGTAATTTCCTAGGGTCTTGGGCACAGCAGTTGCCATACCAAGCTGTGGTGCATCTCTTAAAATTGATAAGAGACTGGCAGTGGTTCTAACTTTTTACCATTTTAAGAAGTGCCTTTATTTTTGTTCCCAGGTCAATAGCCTGACATTTGCCTGCATTGAAATCAGTTATCAGGTTTTGATCATTCACTTAATCTATTCATACCTCTGCAACTCTGTCCATCAGTACTGCATGCAATTCAATTTGTCTTTCTACCCTGGAAAACATGGTTGTGCAGCTTCCTGTCTCGTGGTCTCAAGTGATTAACAAGTACAATGATTTGGTTGAGTCTTTGCGAGGCATCACAAGTCATAACCCGTCCATTGGAGTACCTGCCCACATACTTAATCTATTCCTTAACTGTCAATCGATTTTATTAACCAGGTCAATAATCTGCCTCCATTCTATGTGCTTCAGCTTTACCTAAGGGACTTCCATCAAATGACTTCTGGAAGTTCATTACATAGGATTTAAAACATTAATTTATATTAGTCACTGTGTCAAAAACCTCAGATATATTGGACATAATCTATCTTGTAAATCCATGTAAGCATTCTGTTCAGCTGAAAATTCTCAAGGTGTTTCGTCGCCTTATGTATTGATTCTAGTGACTTCCTGACAAGCGATGTTAAGCTAGCTGACCTAATTTTATAGTTTCCCCTTGTGCTACTTTTTAAAAAGTGGTTTTTACACAATTCTCTCATCCACGGCGATGGTAGTGGAATAAAGAATTTGTGGGAGATTATAGATAGAACAACAGTAATGTTCTCACCTATTTTCTCTGATCCTTTTTCTTTCACTCCTTAGTGTCAAAATTTTCTTTGCCATTATTTTATATAACTCTAATTTGCTGGATACCCATCCCTGATTTTAATGTCCAGTTTCCTTAGTATGCAATCCCTTTGTCTAAGCGAATTGTTAATAGTGAATATTTAATACGTTCAGCACTTGCTGTGATCTCCTTTGCTGTCAATCTATTAGTAATATTTTCAATTAAATGGGGAGGTAGTGGCCTCGTGGTATTATCGCTGGACTGTTAATCCAGAGAACCAGATAACGTTCTGGGGACCCAGGTTCAAATCCGACCACAGCAGATGGTGGAATTTGAATTCAATAAATATCTGGAATTAGAATCTAATGATGACCATGAATCCATTAGTCAATTGTCGGAATATCCTTCACTAATTCCTTTTAGGGAAGGAAGCTGCCATCCTTACCTGGTCTGGCCTACATGTGACTCCAGACCCACAGCAATATGGTTGACTCTGAGCAATGAGGGATGGGCAATAAATGCTACCTAGCCAGCGACGCCCTCATCCCATGAATGAGGGGAAAAGAATGGTAACTTCTGGTTCAGCACATATGACTTACATTATGAGGTATCAAAAGCTTTGAGGAAAATGGAGGAAGGAAACAGGAAAACTAATTTTTTGTAATAGAAATAGTATATAGTGACTTTTGTTTTAGGAAGTAAAACGTAGTTGGTAAAACTATTTGTGTTGTGCTCTCTAGACATGTTTCTAGCTAAGCTATTTTAAAATATGCAGATTTTGTAGGAGCACCTCATTGCTTGCCTTAGTGAGATTTGTTTATAAATACCTAAGTTTCAACATTTTATGCACACAGTGTGAATTGGTATAAGGACGACAACTACACTCTCCAAACCCATGACCTCGGCAGCACATTAGATGGGAGCACCTCTAGCTTCAGGTTCCCTTCTCTCTCTCCCACGCCATTCTCACTTGGAACTACGTTGTAATTCTGTCATTGCCTCCAACTCTGCGTCAAGATCTAGAAGCTCTTCTGATAGCACTTTAGGGGTACCTAATCTCCACTGACTGCAGTGGTTCAAGTGGCTCATCAGCCCTCTCCCAAGAGTAAACAAGGATGTTCAGTCAATGCTGGGCTAGCCAGCAAGAAGCACATCCCAGAAATGAATAAAATAAAACCCTTTGTATTCAATGGGACAAACAATGTGTCTCTTTTTCGCCAATGAAATTTGAACAGTAGAAAAATAAATAGGAACAACTGAATGAGACTAAATTCAAGGTGAATAAATTCAATATCAAAGTAGATGGAGAAAATGAAATGGAGTAAAGAAGTGGGCGAAAGGAAAATGTGTAGTTTTTCTTTCCTACTTGGTATAGGACAACATAAGTTACAGTATTTACACAATACATTAATGGGAATGCAGAACAAAAACTACTTACTTACTGAAAACGCTGCCCTGGGAAACAGTTTTTGTGTGCATCCCTGACTCAGGAAACTATCAACAAATAAAGTTGTTGCATACATATGAACTGTTTTATCCCTGCTTCTATTGTGCATCATTCAATGAATTTTCATTGCAGGCTATTTTGGCTGGAGACTTTGTTCTCTCTGCAGCCTCCGTGGCCCTTGCTCGTCTTGGTAACAACACTGTAGTATCCGTTTTTACTCAAGCAATTGAAGACTTGGTGCGAGGTTAGTTTGAAATTAATTTGAAGGCATTAAACAGTCTTAATGGTTTATGCTTTGTGAATTAAACCTTTACTTTCCTGTTTAGGGGAATTTATGCAGCTGGGTTCCAAAGAAAATGAGAATGAAAGATTTGGGCATTACCTTGAGAAAACATTCAAGAAGACTGCAAGCCTCATAGCAAACAGTTGTAAAGCAGTATGTACGTTCTTAAAGCAACTGGAATTATAGCCTGACAAATTATGGTGGAATATAAAATACATTTTATGATATAAAATATGCCTTATTACATGCATCACTTGAGAGAAATTTGTAGCCTAATAGCTACAATTAATTGTTTCAGAAGTGTATTTTAAAATACTTAATGCAACTATTCAGGAATTGATTTTTACATTAAAATTACACTGTTGCTTTGTCTGACCTAAAGTATTAAAAATATTTGAAAGATTATAACGGGGATTGAGTTTTGAAATATACTTACTTTTTTAACTTTTCTGTCCTCCCTTCCATTTAAGGTAGTATGCTGAACAAATCCACAGGTTACATTAAATCTCTAGTACCTTTCTGAAGTGGCCATCCTTCCTTGTAGGATTTGGACAATGACTGTAGTTATTCACAGCTGAGCCTGAACCTCATGAACTTAACGAAAAAACTGATTTGGATGTCCAATGTTCTGGACCAATGGTACAAACACAAACGCAGCTCTGGCTTGCATCCATTAAGTCAACCTAGATTAGGAGTTGAATTGGTCTGAGAATCAAGGGTTATGGGGAAAAGGCAGGAAAGTGGACATGAGGGGGTTCAGATCAGCCACGAACCTATTGAGCAGGTACGAGGGGCTGAACAGTCTATGCCTATTGCAATTTCTCTTATGGTCTATGATTTTTAAACTATTAAAATATTCTACAGTATACTGGAGATAAAAAAATGTTTCAGCCTGCAGACCTCACTAGAGATGATTGCACCTAAAATAGGTGGGCAAAGCAGATCAAATTTATGACATTTGAATTGACAGGTTGGTTGCTTGAGTTAAATCATTAAAAACAGATCCGGATCTGAAAATTCTTGGCTTTATCAAAAATAAATCGAGTAAGATTTTTTTTTTTTTTGAAATAAAGGTTTCCATTCTTGGTAATTGTGATCCAGATGTCCAGGAAATTGCATACCAATATGGAAGAAATATCGGGATAGCTTTTCAGGTACTGTAAACACTATGTTCAATGCATTGTGACTTTCCTGGAACAAGATACCCTGTTGCAGTGTCCATTTCTTATTTGTTTCAGTTGGTAGATGATGTGTTGGACTTCACCTCCTGTGCTAATCAGTTAGGAAAACCGGCTGCTGCTGACCTTAAGCTTGGATTGGCAACAGGCCCAGTGTTGTTTGCTTGCCAAAAGGTAACATGAACGTACATAAATGAAATTGCTTTATCAGATTTATTTTTATGTGGAAACAGTTAACTGTTGTAGAGACAGTTTTAAAACTTGCTTCATTCTAGAGAATGAAGCTTTGGATTATGAAATTGTTTCTAAAAAAAATTGCAACAAGTATTTTCTGCAATTTTGTTTCACGATGTAACTGGAGTTAAACCATTACTGAATCTGACATGAATCGTTGGTAAACTGTGACATAGGTCTTACCATTTTTAAAACTGTTCACAGGATGTGGGTGCTGTCAGTCAGCACTTACTGTCCTTGGTGGTGAGCTGCCTTTAAACCAGTACAGTCCACATAACTGATGCATGCCCACAATTCTGTTAAGAAGGGAGTTTCAAGAATTTAACCCCGTGACAATGAAGAAACAGCAAATGTAGTTCTGAGAGACATGTGGCTTGGGGTGAACTTGTAAATGGTGGCACTCCTATACAGTTGTTGCCCTTATGCTGCCAGGTGGTGGAGGTTGCAAGTTGAAGGTGCACTTGAAGGAAGTTAAAAGTTAGTGCAGTGCATCTTTTAGATAGTACACACTGCTGCACTACAGTAGTGGAGACAGTGAATGTTAAAGATGATGTATGGAGTGCTTTAGGTAGAATCTCAGGATTGGGGGATACTTTAAAAAAAACTTCAGCCAATTCAGTACTTTTTCTTCTTGAATTGCAGTCACTGTTGTACTGTTTATTCACCAATTGCAATGGCATTAAATGAAGGATATATAGAGTCCTGGACACCAGGGTTAATTCCCTGGCTCATCTGCAAGACAGCATTAATGATTCTTTTTATTCACATTAGAAGACAAATGGGACCTGGCTTATTGCACCTCTATAATAAAACATCATCATATTGTAGAGCAGCTGATTTAGTTCATATGCTCAAGTCCTGGAATGGGATTTAAACTCCCAAGTGCTACCAGTTGAATGATGGTTGCCATATGATAACATTTTGCAACATAATAGCTGCTATTGAAAACCAGTTAAGATGAACAGAAGATGGTAGGGCTAATAATTTTGTTTTAAGCATCCAAAATGCAAGTCACATAGCTATGAAACCGTGGCTAAACAAAACTAGTGATGGAAATTTTTAGCCTTAGGTAGGAAGAGAGTGGGTAACAGTAAAATCATTAGACCAGAGACTCCAGTCAGTACACTCAGATATTGGGTTCAAATCCCACCATGGCAGCTAATGGAATTCAAACTTAATAAAAGCTAGCTCTGTCATTCAGTATCTCTGCACCACAGCATTGTTGTGGTGCAGAGTCAGCTGTACAGCATGGAAACAGACCCTTTGGTCCAACTTGTCCATACCAACCAGATATCCTAAATTAACTTGGTTCCGTGCACCAGCATTTGGTTCATATCCCTCTAAACCCTTCCTATTCACTTACGCATCCAGATGCTTTTTAAATGTTTTAAATTGTACCAGTCTCCCACTTCCTCTGACAACTTAATTCTATACATATGCTCGGCTCTGTGAAAGTTGCACCTTGACTCCCTTTTAAATCTTTCCCCCTGCTGCTGTCAACTTAAACCTATGCCATCTAGTATTGGACTTGCCCAACCCAGGGAAAAGAACTTGGCTAGTCACCCTATCCATGCCCCTCATGATTTTATAAACTTCATTAGTCACCCTTCAGCCTCCGAGGCTCCAGGAAAAACAGCCCTAGCCTATTCACTCTCTATAGCTCAAACCCTCCAACCCCGGCAACATCCTTGTAAATCTTTTCAGAACCCTTTCAGGTTGTACAATATCCTTCCTATAGTAAGGAGACCAAAACTGTACACGTTATGCCAAATGTGGCCTTACTAATTCCCTGTAAGCCAAAACATTCTCAATGCACTGGCCAATAAAAGCAAGCATACCAAACGCTGCCTTCACAACTGTCTACCTGCGACTCCACTTTCAAAATGCAGCACCTCACATTTATCTAAAACTCCATCTGATCAAGGTCTCATTGTATTGAGGTAATTTGTCCAATACAGTGCCAATTTTGGTGTCACCTGCAAACTTACTAATCATACCTCATGTTCACATCCAAATCATTTATAAATGCCTAAAAGCTTCAGATTCAGCACTGATCCTTGTGGCACACTGCTGGTCACACCTGTGAAGTATGTAAACCCTTCACCACCATCCTTTATCTCCTATCTTCAAGCCAGCTAGCTCTCCCTGTATTCCATGTGATCTAACCTTGCTAACCAGTCTACCATGTGGAACCTTGATGAACGCCTTGCTGAAATCCATAGAGATCACGTCCACTGCTCTTCGTTCATTAATCCTCTTCTTTACTTCTTCAAAAAAAAACTCAAGGTAGTGAGACACTATTTCCCACACAGAAAACCATGCTGACTATCCCTAAATCAGTCCTTGCCTTTCCAAATACATGTGAACCTGTCCCTTGGGATTCCCTCAAACAACTTGCCTACCACTGATGTCTGACTCACCAGGCTGTAGTTCCTTGGTTTTTCCTTATCACCTTTCTGAAATAATGGCACCATGTTAGCCAACCTCCAGTCTGCCAGCGCCTCCGTTGCAGCTATCGTTGACATGAATATCTCAGCAAGGGCCCCAGCAATCACTTGCTTGGCTTTCCAGAGTTCCAGGGTATATTAACCACCTATATACATTTTAAGACATCCAGCACCACCTCTGTAATATGGACATTTTTAAAGATGCTGCTATTTATTTCCCATGTTCTGTATCTTCTATATCTTTCTCAACAGTAAACACTGTTGCAAAGTACTCTTGACATCTCCCCCATCTCCTGCAAGCAAGGCATTCAACCACTGTGTCCACGGCGGCTTTTCAAATAAGTGTTGTGAATTGGCATCGTTGTCTTATTTCTTCATGTCTTTCCATATTTACTTACATGGAAACATTTTCTGATACCCTCTTGAATGCCATGACCATGGCTGATTTTCTATGTTCTACATATGAAACCAGATTTTAGAAGTACAGTTAACTTGCAAATTGCCTTGCAAGTCACTATTATATGCAAGCTACTACAGCAAAATTTAAAAGATGATTATACTGAATGTACCACCTGCTACTGACTTAGCTGCTGTTGAAATCAGTGGTTATTATTAGCCTAAGATGACAACATGCCTGGCCCAGTTGACCCTGGAAGCAGTCTTTACTAATATTGACACGTGTTAAAATTGGAGTCAAAGCTAGCTCAAAAGCCGAATGTGGTTATTGGACATTAACAACCTCTGTCCCAGGACACTGCTGTAAGTGTTCCTCTGGACGGTGTCCTATTTCCAACGGTCAACTGTTTCATCTGTGACCATCCTTCCGTCTTAAGGTCAAAGTGGAGATGTTTGCACAAATTCAAGCACCATTTGCAACTCCTCAAAAAGCCATCCAAATTAGTGAGACCTAGACAACATCTGGGCTTGGCCGGAGAAGTGGCAAGAAAGATCCATGCCACTAGTACTACGCAATAACCATCTCTAACAAGAGAATCCAAACGTTTGTCTTCGACATTCAATAGCAATCCTTTATTCCCTCACTATTAACATCCTAGGAGCATAGCATACCATTCACTGGCAAATAAGCTGGACCAACTATAATGGCGACAAGAAAAGTTCAGCAGCTGGGAATTCTGTAGCAAGTAACTTATCATACAACTTCCCAAAACTTGTCCACCAGCTTCATTTATGCACAATGAACTCAAAACAGCAACTTTTTTCCCTCTTACCCAGATTCTGCCAAACATCCTGAGTTTCTCTAGCATTTTCTGTTTTTATATTATTGAGGTCTAAGCACCACCACCCAATACCACTGACAGCGCAGCACTGAATTCCATTTACAAGATGCACCACATTCAAAATATTGAACTTCTTTGAAAGGAGTTTCCAAAACCGTAGCTTCTACCACCTAGGACAAGCAGCAAATTGTATTTTCCCGTTCCAAGGCACACAGCTTCCTGACTTGGAATTATGTGCCTTCACTGTCAGTGGGTCAAAACCCCAGAACCCCCTTCTTGCCATCACCATGGTGTGTACTTATGGATTGAATTGCTTAGAGAAGGCTGCTCACCTTGAGGGCTGTTGGAATTGGGCAACAAATGCTGGCCTAGCTAGTGATGCACCTCATGAAAGAGGTTAAGATGGTGAGCAATGAATGCTAAATAGACTTCATCCTTTGCTGCCAGACTTTTGTTTTTAAAAAACATTGAGGTCATTTAACCAATCTGCATATTTGCAGGATCAAATGTAGACAATGGTAAAAAGGGGTAGAGGGAGACTGGACAAGGATATAGCAACATTTAAAATTTTCTTCTATAACCTTTTTGCTAGTATCAAACTTAAGTTTTTTTTCCTTTGGTGTATTTCCAAATGGACATGAATGCATTGGTGCTATGAGGATTACTCCTTTACCTCTGATCTGACTAAGGAAACAGCAGCTGATTTATTCAGGACAAGGGAGGTTATGGACTCTATCCTGATTGATTAAACCCTCATGGATGCAGATGAATAATGGAGTTAATGTGCAGATCAGCCACAGTGCAACACAATGATTTTCTGATTTTGATGTTAAGATTCTCCCTTTTGCAGGCTTGGTGTGCACAATTAGAATCACTAAACTGTACTGAACAAAATCATATTCATACCTTGGGTCAAAACACATTGACTGAAGATCACATCTAGATTTTCTGCTTTCAGGAATTTAACCTGTGATTTAAGTTCAGCATAACGATGCACAACCAAACTTGGTTAATCAGCAAGCCTCAACCTCATTAACATATTTCAAGCTAGGGAGTGGATCTAATGTGGTAACTGAAGTATTGTTGCAACAGGTATTGAAGACTTGCTGTATCACAGCAGTGTTTCTAAGCTACTGGTGAAATTACAGCAGTTCTGAAAGTCTCCCATAACTTGTGCAAACTGTCATTCTTCAAAAATTCAGTACTCTGCATCTGCTATCGTAGCAACACTACTTACCAGGGCCAATCAGGTAACGCTAGAGTTCAGTGCTGTAGTGCAATTTAACAAAATGCAAAATGTACATATGTTTGTGTTTATAATGCACTATTACCAATAACTGTGAATATGAAAACAACACTTAAATGTTGCACTTTTCTCCCCCCAAGTTTCCTCAATTACATACCCTAATAATGAGACGCTTCAATGTGGATGGTGATGTAGATCAAGCATGGCAATATGTACAACAGGTAAGGAAGGAATAAAGCACAAAAATATCATGTATGTATATAGGGATCTGTCATGTAACAGTATAAACAAATGAAAATATGGCATGAACACTGCAGGTAGAAGGAAGAAAATCATTGCATGTTTGGGATTTCTACAAAGAGTCCTGATTTAATACAGAACGTCACAAGCACTGAGTTGTTTACAGCTACGCATCACGTAGTTACTAAAATTTTAAAGTGCTCTTTGTTTAAACTTTCTCAGCATCTCATCCCAGCTTTTAACATTTCCTTTTGAGGATGGTGTCAGAATTGGTTATAAGTATATGTACTGAATGCTGAAACGATATTATAGTTTGATGTTGTCATACATCAGTTTCTTTCCAGTATACTCCAAGACAGTTTTGGTTGTATAACTCTAATACCCCGGCCTAACTAGTATCCACCACAGCTTCACGTAACCTGCTGTTCCCTTCTGCTTTTACTTTGAACCACGGTTAATTTTATTCCTTAATGATAACAGCAGAGAATATAACCAGACGTAAAGGTCACTATGGAACAGTGCTGATGACCATAGTGCCTCAGGTGTCCAGTTGAGTTGCTAGATTTATTCAAACTCTGACATGTAGCATTGCTATTGTAAACAGATTAAAGATAATCTTGTCTTAACATGAAAGGGTGGTAGAGTAGTCATGCCCATCACTACTGCTGTTCAAAATTAGATTAGTGAGATGGTTAATTTGGTTTCCGCAACCTGATTCAGTCCCAGTCTGGCAGTTATGTCCTTTGACTGTCAGTCATGCAACTCAGCAACATTTGCTGATGGGCGTTGATTGGGACTGTCATTACGCTCTTGTCAGCTTCACTGCTGCTTCCAGTTGGTGTTGAGTACGGATTCAGTTCAGCTGCAGGGGTGACTTGCTGTTTCCCTTCCTATGTTTGAAATCTCATGATAAATCAAAATTGAAGGGTCCCAATCAACTCCAATGTATTGCAGTGCTGCCACTTGTATCTGGGACAATCATACTATACAGACTATCAAACTCTCCTAATTTTAGGACAAACTTCCATATGGTTAGTAGTGACAAAGTCTACAGGCCTTTATTGTAGTTTCTTGGCCCATCAACTTTGTAGTAGTTTGATACAGCTGAGTGGCTATGAGCCATAATCACAGAACAGTTGAAAGTCAACCAAAGTGTAGTGTCAGAAGGCACATGTCAGCAAAACCAGGTGACGACGGAATGGTTCCTCAGCCAAGGGCATTTAGTCAACCATAGGTGACCGTGACTATGGAGTCATTATTAGCCTAGCTTTTAATTCATTGTCATTTGAATTTAAATCCTTGTCCTCAGAATTAAGTCCGATGACATTACCACCACCACACCACCACCTTCAAACAAAGCTGATTAAGTCTGGTAACATAACAGACAATCACCAAAAGTAAAGTTCAGTTCTGCAATTTTCCAGATGGGACTGTTTAAAGTTTATCTTTATCTTTAGCCAGTCGAAAACTAGATAGGGGATGTGTAAGTAAGTTTAACACTACAACTTGAATAGATTCCTTTTAAATTTAGCTACAGGATAAAGTAAAATTAACTTTATTGTATACAAGAGATGGAAATTTTGTCAAGCTGTGTTACTTAGCTAAAAATGTTAGGTCAATTTGACTACTACTAATCGATTGTGTTTGTTTAGAGTGATGGTGTTCAGCAAACATGTTATCTTGCTCATCAATATTGTCAAGAAGCTGTTCGACAGATTTCTCTACTGTGTCCTTCGCCAGAAAGAGATGCCTTGATTCAACTTGCAGAAATTGTACTAACGCGGGACAAGTGAGAGTCAAGTTCTCACTCCTTTTTTGAGACTGAAAACACATGTTGAACCTGCATCAAGAATTCCAAGTTAGCCAGGAAATCAGTGGGAATTGTTTACATTTTGGACTAACCATGTACATAAAGCCTACGATAATACATTGGGGTCTTTGTCTTTAATGATTCTGACCCATACTTTGGCCTTGTGACCACTATAACTCCATTTGCAAAAAATCTTGATTAGTGCCCATGTGAAAATTTTATATATTGAGAATGATTTATTATAAAAGGCTGTACATACAATTGTAACAGGTTATATACAAATTAAAGGAATGCATTTTCAGTTTTAAAGGTTGAAGAGAATGAATGAAAGTTCACAATGTTAAAGCTTCTTAGAATCATAAGGCAGAAGTTAATAAGAAAACCTCAGATTACATAATGTTTGGCCCCCACAATGTCCTATCAAGAGTGGACATTTTTTTTATTAAAGCAAATAAATGTAACTAATTTTATTTGTACATAACTTTGCTAAATGAGACTAGAGCACTGCTTCTAGAATAAGATTAGAAAACTGTGGTGCAAGAAATTTTAGCACTTTTTAAAAAAAAAGACAACTGCTCTATTGCCATCCTTATCCCCTTTAGTAACAGGGCATAATGTGCCCCTTTTTCCCCTCTATTTTGATAGCAAGTTAATTTACAAAAGATTATTGGTTTCTTATTAGCTTCGACACTTGAAGCATGAAAAATTGCAAAGAACAATTAAACAGAACATAGGAGGAACACAGCTGAACACTGATCTTTATGATTAGGGCCAAAAACTAGCTTTAGATGCATTTAAAGAATTTAGTAATAACCCCTTGAAACAAATTATACTTTCGTCTTCCAAAGCAAATAGCAAAGCATTGTTGATCAGACCCGAGGCACATGATGTGTTGGAAGTAAGTCTGTCCTAGAAACTGACTTTGTACAGTAGAATTGCCTGTATCTACTTTAGAACATAGCTAATAAGATGTTAAATGGTTAACATTCTAAAAGGTTAGTAAATTGAGTAAAATTTACCAGGACTATACAAAGCCGATGATCCAGACAATTTCCACTGTACAAATGAACTGACAACAAACTCCACTTTGGTTCACTTTGACTACAGATGATTTTCCCCCATTATGTAAATTTTATCCATATCAAATGTTTAACCTGTTGAGTACAAATCAATAACATGTACTTTGATTAGAAAACACCCAAGCCTTATCCACAAATGTTTTTATAGACTCATGTGACAGTTCATGATTACAATTAGAGTGCTCACAGATTAACTGAAAAATTACAACATATTGGAAGCATTTTAGGTTAAAAATGGATTGACTACAATACAGAAGGTTGTGTACTTTTATGCATGCTATCAACAAGCACTAGTTGTATTTTAGGAATTTGACCAGCACTTGCATTTTCACCTTATTGTCCCAGTTTGAACATTGTTGAATTTTCAGTCTAATTCAGTGTCAGTTTCCACATTAAACTGAAAAGTAATGGCACCCTTGAAAAACCTTAATCCTCCCCAAACTAAACCAATCCACTCCCCCCAAAATTCTTGAACTGGCCAATGAATAAAGAAAGCTTGAAAATGCCACTTCTTTGCTTCAATCTGTATAGTGCATGATAGGTTCCACATAATTTCCAGGAAACAGACCAGTAATTCCATTGATGACCCCTTCATACCAGCCATCATCGTTCTTCTTTATCACATAAATGATTGAACCCTCCATGAAGGACAACTCATCATCTTTATCCTTCGAATAGTCATATATTGCCACAACTGTTGAAGAAAGCACAGGAAGAATAAAAACAAATAGCAAATGCTTGACTATAGTTAAAGGCTGTTATCAGAATAACAAACAACCCTTAACTCTGAAATAACTGCAGATGGTGTAAATCAGGAATAAAAAACAAGTTGTTGGAAGCTCAGCAAGTCTAGCAGAATCTGTGAAGAAGGAAAAAAAATTCAGAGTTAACGCTTAGGGTCTGGTTACCCTTTTCTTCACAAATGCTGCCAGACCTGCTAAGCTTCCAGCAACTTCTGTTTTTGTTTTTAAATCCTTAAAATGTGAATTAGTCAAAGCAATGATGGACTCTAGTTTATAACCAAAATGAGCTGTTACAAGATAAATAAAAAAAATTCCCACTACTGAATGCGGAATTAACAGGTAGACATATTCAATTGCCTAGAACACAGGACAAAATTATTAATTCTCTGAAGTAGAGGCTAAGAATACCATGTTCTGGGGTAAAAGCAATACCAGAGAAAATTGCCAGGTCTGGCAGCTAACAACATCAAGTCCAATATGACTCTGTTCTGAACATAGCTGACTGCTAGGGCCATTCTGCTGTAAGTAGTACAAGCTCTTGCATCGAATGAGTTTTGGATGAGTAGCTGGCTCAGAATTTCCTCTTCAACATGCACTAGATTTCAAGTCGGCTGCAGTGATTTGTATTCAGTTACATCAGATGCAATCCTAAATGAGCTTATTGCCAAACTTGCAAATCGATAAAGCTCCTGTCTGAAGTCTCTAGACCGTCCTTGTAGCAACCTTTGACATCCATAAGAGCACACCACACCCAAATGGTCTTTAGAAAATTGGCTTTGGTAAACAAATATTGAACATTCCAGCCTCATGCAACTAGCCTGACCAGTTTGTGACTATTAATATGGTGTGGATTTTCAGCCTGACAACTCAGGTGTTGGTACAAGTTGGTACTTTGTCCTGCCACCTAATCTTCAGAAACTTCAAAAGGTAACCCAAGTGAAATTGTTTGAGTTTTGCAGATTGCACATCACCTGAATGCTCCAGTCCAGTACGCACAAAGCAGCAGACACAAATATCAGTTAGGCAAATTTATTTTAGCTCCAAATATGGTTTTGCTTAAGTATCATATGCCTGCTTGCCATCAGATTAAAAAAGGCAGAAGGATGAACAATTAAGGGTTTAAAACAAAGTACTCTGTAAAGCTGTTACCCACTCAGGCTGCACTGAAAATCTGGCTGTTCTTTCTGACTTGAACAGTGTAAAGCCACAGAGAATTCAGAAGAATTACATATTCCATCAGTTATATTGCAAAGTGCTACGTGTCTTTGGTGAATAGAATTTAAAAAATTATAGTGCAAAAAGCCAAATCAACCATCATGTTTATGTCAACACCATATCTCGAACTGGAGGCATGCAGCTTAATTCTAATTCCCTGCTTCCCTTCTCCAGAACTTTTAACTTCCTAGTCAAAGACATAGCCAATGCTATTTCAGTAGTCTTCACCTCTACTTCAAATTTTTGCTAAAGCTTTACACTTCCTAATGATCCTTTATGACAAAGCATAATAAAGCCCTTCTTCTACATACAAACATTTGCCTTTTAAAAACTTTAATTCTTTGAATGACATTTCATTAACTAGTGGAAATCACTATGTATATTAACTGGATAGATCAAGATAATGTAAGTTCTGTCTGAAAACTGATAATCCAGAGAAACATGGAAGAGTTTATTTTGTGAACAGAAGGGTCACAATCAAAACTCCCCCCAAATATAAATGTCAATCTTCAGATACAAATCTTTGAAAATTCCAGGTATTTTAAATGGCAGCGATGAATCAAAAGACCTTCCAACAGTCTAAATTTTATTGGATTAATAAACACATTTTTCTTCCTTTCCAAAAGTCGTCAACAACTTACCTTTTTCAAGATAAATCTTTGGTGCCCAGTGAGGATCTGAATCAGCGTAAGGGTCATTGTATTGCACAACTGCTGCTTCTTCATCTTCATAGTCCACAGGTGGTGGGGGAGGGGGGGGTGGGGATTCATCAAACATCGGTAAATCATCTGGTGGTGGTGGTGGCGGAGGAGTTGGACTATCAGCAACTGGAACAGTTTGCAAGCTTATTAGTGTAATCAAGTAAGGACACTAAGCAGGTTTCACAATATACATATTGAAAAAAAATTAATTTCACATGCATTTTTATTGCAGGCTTTTAAGGAAACCATGCATGTAGGCAGAATATGGAGAAGTTTCAGTCCATGCTGAGCCACGTTAGTCAATTTCTATATGAAATGCAATAATATGTGTGCACAAAGATCCTTCTATATCCAACTACCTCAGTTAAATACAAAAGGAGCATCCCTAGTCTGGAGGTGATAATTCAATTATCTTCAGTGATCAGCAAACTAAAGACATCTTGTTTAATAATTAAGTTTCAAGTAATCCTGTAGGAAAGAAGATAAAACTGCACAATGACATTTCAATCAGGTTTTGAAAGTAGTGACTACAACCAATAGTTCACAGTAACATTTTTATTTTAGTCTAGATGGGTACCAAAAAGTTCAATTTAGATAATTCAGAAGAAAAGTACAGTTCTGTATTTAAAAATGTACTTTGACTAAAGTCCATGGCCCTTTTTAGTCACTACGAAAGTGAAAGTACCTGTGTATACAACTGGAATTTAAAAACTTGTCATTTATACAAATCCCAAAACTTCTGAGCAAAATCCTTACTTTTGTAAGCTGGCAGATTCTTCTGGAGGTGTTGGAAATAGAAAATCTTGCGCCTAATATGATGCAAGTTTGGGAATCTTCAAACCAACTGCATTCAAATGCAGTCCTCAAATAGTTATTCCTAATCTGCTCATTTATTTTAGCATATTTACTATGAGTAAAAGAATGTGTTACCATTTGAATGAAGTTCAAGAATCACTATGCACAATGAACACTGTCCAGCAGGTGGCAACTTTGCATTCCCTAGATCTCAATACTTTCAGGGACTGAAAGGCTTTTCATAACTTTATGCTGATAATACCTTACTAAAAATTTGTACAAATGCAGAAACTATTGAGCAAGATGAACAGGAGGATTATATTAATTCACACTTCTAAAACATGCACTAAATGACAACTGCAATAGTTTCCACTGAAGTTTGTTATTTGACATGCAATATACAGAACAGTCCACCTGAAAGCAGGTTCTCACTAACAAACCAGCTTTCTGCAGGGAGAGAAAAGATGGAAATTTTAACCTGCTTCTGAAAGTAGCTCTCCTCAGCCTGTTTTTTAAGAATAAAAATTGTATACCAAACTTGTCAATATTATAATTGGCACTAATATGATGCATGTAAATAGGTATTAACCTGACTTATGCACATAACACTTATCTAATTTAAATTATATTTTGAAAAGTCCAATTAAGATTATTGACAATTTAAAAACAGGCATATTATGCTAATAGATGTTTTTGAAGTAGCAGTGAATTAAAACTCACATGAAAAGTCGTACACTATTATGCTGATAAGAACTGGATATTGCACATCACTAAATTATGTCAGTGTCTCCACCTACACATTCAGCAACACAGAAGCACACAGCTGGTGATGCACTGTACAAAGATAGGAGCAAAGAGATCTCCTAAACGAGTATGTGAAAAAGTGTCAATCATGCAGACTTTTGCGTCCTTAAAATGGGAAAAGGATGCATCTACTCAGCCATAGGAACTTACTGTTTTCTTGCACCCTGGCCACGAAGCCTGTGAGAGGGATCTGTGGAGTCAGTTGAGGCATAGGGGGAGGGGGCGGAGCTAAGGATGCTGGCATAAACACAGGCACATCGGAACACCATGGTGAGGGGTAAAAAAAAAAGAAAGCAAATACAAGCAGCTGTCAATGACATGGCACGAGTCACAAAGAGACCATACAATTGGTTAATGATGCAGTGCAACCTCATTCCACCAAGTATAGAGAAATAAAAGTTGGAGAAATCTTAAGAAACTGCATACAAAAGGAGTTTGGGGACAAAACGTTGCAAATGCTATGTTGAAAATATCAGCAAACAAAACCAAAACAAAGTAATAGATAAGGTTCCACTGCAACAATTATAAACAAGTTAACCAAACATATTTTAGATGAAGTGTAAAGCATAAACAAAGTTCCATTTTCCCAGGACAAAAATAGACATTGCAAGAATTTAGAAGGTGTAGATTCTCAGCACCAATCATTAGCAGGAGCTATGACCATTATTCAGGATAAATTATAAAAATTAATAAGCATTATCCAAACAGCCTTGTAGACTAAAGCGACAGACTTAATCAGAACAGACTTTGAAATAGGAAAGCAAGGACGTGGGGTGGATGAAATAATTGAGCCTCTGACTTGCTCTTGCAACCAGTGTGTATACAGATGGTCCAGTTCAGTTTCAGGTTAATGGTAACTCCCGGGAAGTTAATAGGAGGAGGTTCAGAAACGGGAATGCTATTGAACATGGTGACTGTCAAATTCTGTCTTACTGGATATGGTCACTGCCTGCCACATTTGTGCCATGTACGTTTCTGGACACTTACCAAGTCTGATGTTGTCCAGGTCTTGCTGCATACAGACATAACCTGCTTCAGTACGAGTCAGTGCAAATGGTGTTAAACAATGATATTTGCATAATGAACATGGAGGGAAGGTCATTGATTAAGCTGCCGATGGTTGGGCCCAAGACACTACCATGAAGAACTCCTACAGAGATATTCACAGCTGAGATAGTTGACCTCCAACCATCACAACCATCTTCCTTTGTGCTAGGTTCAAGTTCAACTTGGAGTATGTTCCCTGATTCCCATACACTTCACGTTGATTTTGTCAAGGGCAATTCATCTGACATAACCTCTGCAACTGACCTTTTTTTGCCCACATTCAGACCAAGGCTGCAATGAGTTCAGGAACAAAAGTAGCCCTAGCTGAACACAGGTGAGGCATCAGCAAGCAAATTGCCACTGAGCACATACTAACTGACAGCAACGTCAACCAAACCCTCCATCACACTGCTAATGATTAAAGTAGATTTGTGGCAAGGTTGGCCCTGTTTTGTAGAAAGAATATGCCTGAACAAAGTATTCTGTATCAGTTCTATATTTCGGCAGCACAGTGCCACGGTGGTTAGCACTGCTGCCTCATAATACCAGGGACCCAATTTAATTCCAGCCTCAGTCAACCGTCTACGTGGAGTTGGCACATTCTCCCAGCATCTGCGTGGGTTTCATCCAGGTGCTCTGGTTTCCTCCCACTGTCCGAAGATATGCAGGTTAGGTGGATTGATTATGCTAAATTGCCCATATAGTGTCCAAGGATGTGCAGGCCAAGCAGATTAGCCTTGGGAAATGCAGCATTACAGGAATAGTGTAGGAGGGTGGGGTGTTCTTCAGAGTGTCAATGTGGACTCGATGGGCTGAATAGCCTGCTTCCACATCGTAGGGACTGTATGATTCTACAGGATGCCTGCACTATAAATGCACTGTCACAACTGTTGGTGCAGCTAGTTCTGGAGCAGGAGCTTTAAGTGACTGAAAAAAAAAAATGGACCCCTCTGGCTGCCGGTGATTTCAAATGTTTCAGTCTGTTTTGCGCCAAGTGTTAGACTTAAACACTATACTGGATGGAAATGTTTGTGCAGTCATCTTCTCCCACCATTAATTATCCCACTTGTGACACAATGCAGAGCTTTGATTTATCAGTCAATTCTGTGAACAGCACGCTGCTCTGTAGAATTGCATACACAGTCCTGCAATACAGCTTCAAGTGAAACTACACCTTTAAATTGCAACTGGTGCTGTTCATGGGATGCTTTTCTGAACTCATTGGACAGGGTTGATCTCTTCACTCAATGGTAAGGCTACACTTTAGAGCTGTGCCAGTCTGCAAGTTCAGATGCTTCAGGAATACTAATCTACTGTTCATTGTCTGCAAAACCTCATGGTTGCCCAATTTTGCATTTTGAATTAAATCAGAAGTAGCAGTGATAGTAATATCTTAAAGTATAGTAGGGGATGTCCCAGTAAGAGGACAGTGCTTGGAGTTCTTGTAGTGCAATAGTAGTGTCCCTGCCTCTGGAAAAGCATCTCTTGGCTCAAGCCCCACCTGCTCCAGGAGGTACGTAATAACATCTCTGAAGAGGGTGATTAGTAACATCCAATGATAGGATGTGGTCTCCAGAAAGACCACGCTGTGCTCAGTCCAATCAATATTGTCAGACAGATGCATCTACGGTAGGTAGACTGGCATGGTCAAAGTAAAATTGTATTTTTTCCCCCATCACTCATGCTAGCTTATCAGTCACAAGTCCAAACTGGAAGATACAGCTTTCAGGGCTCAGTACCACTACTGAATAACTGGTAATCAAATATTCTTGGTTATTGTGTGGATTTCAATGTCCATAAGTACATTCCATGTCCTTTCCCAGTACTTATTCAAAATGACGTTCAACATGGGAGAAACGCCCATTTCTCCAGCTAAGGGAATGCAGTTGTCAGTTGTATGAGATTTCCTTTGTCCACGTTTGAGCTGATTACATAACTTCATGGATGCTGGGGAAACTCTGCTCAAAGAAAATGGTACTTAAAATTTCTATGTCAACCAACATGATTAATTTGCACTCTCAGCAAACAGAAAGGTATTACAATTGAGCAGCAAGGGAAGGTAATAGTTGAGTATAAAGAAAGAAAAACCTCCACAAGATAATTAAAATGGACTGACTGCCATATTGGGTCTTGCAGGATTAATATACATTTGAGAAACCAAGTGTGAACAAGGATCTGTAGAAGAGGATGTCAGCAAGGTTCAAGATTAGGTAAAACAAGATGTTCATTCAATAAGCAAGAATGATTTTAAGGCTAACAGACAAGTAGGAAAAGTTTAAATCAGCAGGTCAGCACATCAGGATTTTAATTTAATGAAGGGTGGATAGTCAGAGACTTTTTCCCAGGGCAGAAATGACTATTATGGAGGGGGCATAATTTTAAGGTGTTTGGAGGAAGGTATAGGGGAGATGGCAGAGGTAGGTTCTTCACACAGAATGGTGGGCATGTGGAATGCGCTGCCAGCAGTGGTAGTGAAGTCAAATACATGAGACTTTTAAGTGACTCTTGGGTAGGCACATGGAGGATAGTAAAATGTAGGGTATGCAGGGTAGTTTGATTTAGTAGGATAATAGGTCAGCACAACATCATGGGCCAAAGGGCCTGTACTGTGCTGTACTGTTCTACGAGGTAGAGGGAGAACAGGATGGTGCAGTTGCAGCACAGTAAAGGAAACATTGGTGCTTTTCTGCAAAAACCTAACGGAG
The DNA here is from genome assembly GCA_024137785.1 of Ginglymostoma cirratum. NCBI lineage: Eukaryota > Metazoa > Chordata > Chondrichthyes > Orectolobiformes > Ginglymostomatidae > Ginglymostoma > Ginglymostoma cirratum. Next base: position 30,634,204 of record JAHRHZ010000034.1, on the reverse strand, counting down.
GGGAGTGCTCTTAGTCTTTTTTTTAAAAAGTAGTATGCGCACAGGGTCATAGGGGTATTAAGTTTTACTAGAATTTGGCTTTATAAATAAGTCAGTATTATCAAAGGAAAAGTAAATGTTTATCAATTAGACTACTTTTAAAAATAAGAAAATTAATGTTCTGAATGATATCAAAGTCATAGCTCCTTGATCTGCAATTTGAGTGTAGGATTATCTTACTATGGAGATTTCTAATTTCATTAAATTGGGAAAATGCAACCAAAAATCATTCCTTTTATTCAGTTGATAAGTTAATACTGATTAACAAGTACAGACATCAATAGCCACTACTGAGAATTTGAGATCACATAGATCACAAATTGAAAAAGGTACTTGTGCGTAAAGACCTTTGCTTTAAAAAGTACAGTGAAACCTGAAAACTAGACAATTTAAGAAATATTTGTTGTTGTAGGTTTTCTCACCATGTTTGCACATTCAAAATATGCACAGCAAAACATTCTGACAATCTGAATAGCCCAATCCAATAATCATAACAATAAGTGCCCTACCTGAAAGCAGCATTCAACCCTGTTCACCTAACAGTTTTACCATCTCAATTCCAACTTCATTTTAAATTGCTCATTCTTGGAGCAGAGTGCATCAGTACTGAACTGAGTTTCAATTCTATTTACCAGCACAATGACATCACAAATAAAAGGGTAGTTTGACTGGCTGTTCTTGTCTATCAAGAAAGCAGCAGAACAGATCACCAACATTCGGAAAGTAAACAAAACAAAAAGAGTGAAAGAGATAACAGGTACTGCAGATGCTGGAGAATCCGAGATAACAAGCATGGGGCTGGATGAACACAGCAGATCAAGCAGCGTCATAGGAGCAGGAAAACTTGACGTTTCGGGCCTAAACCCTTCATCAGAAAAATGATTTTTCTACAAAGAACAAATGAATTAAAAAGCACAAATAGACCATTCAATCCTTTGAGCCTGCTTGACCATTCAATAAGATCATGGCTGATCTGTTTGTGATACAAATTTCACATTCTCTTCTACCATCAACCACCAAAGATTCCCCGACCTAACAAAAATCCATTCACCTGTGGTAGGAAGTTCCAAAGTTACACAATGCTCAGAAGATATTTCCTCTTGGTGAGTCCAGAGCTAGGGACGCTTATAATTAGGGGTCACCCTTTTAGGTCAGACGAGAATTTTTTCACCACCTCTTCAAGACCACACAGAATCTTGCATACTACACAAGTCAAAATACCCCCTCACTCTAAGCTCCAGTGGAAACAAGCACAAGCTGCCCAGCTTATCCTCGTAAGACAGGTACTAATCTAGTAAAACCCATCTGAATAACCTCCATTAAAATTTAAATATTTCTTGGAATAAGGAGACCAAAACTGCATAGTATGAGATGCAGTCGCAGTCTCAGTCTCAAAAGTCTTGCACAAGAGTAAGATATGATGCCTCAGGTTAAATTCCTCTCATAATACAGAAGAACACTATTAGCTTCCCAGATTGCTTGCTGTACCCACACACTAGCTTTTTACTTCAATTCTGCAAGTTGTTCTCCATTTAAATAATACTCATTTTTCTTGCCAAAGTGAATAAATTCAGATTTTCCACAATATACTTGACCTGCCAGATTTGACTCAACATATCGAGAAAGACTTACTGACAATTAGGAGTCAAACAAGCTTACCCGTCCCTCTACAGATCAAAAACAAAGATTCCAGAAAGCTGTTCAACTTCGCCTCAAAGCCAAAAAACTTAGGGAAAACGCTGTCAGAAACAGGAAGAAAAAGAACTTTCTAGATGCTGAAAAAGCATATTGAAAAAGCATTAGGACTGGAAATGACTGAACACACTTGGCCATTCAAAGAAGTTTCTTTTTATTGAGGAGACCGGTGAGATTAACGTATGCAGGTTAGCACAGCATCTCTGCAGATTTTGTCCAAGAAACTGATACTTTCAAAACTGTCCGTTTGACAAAATAGAACATCCATAACAGCAATAGGATTGGCTGGGAACTGCTACTCAAGCATTGGATATGAAGTATTTTCCTCATGACAGAGAGGGGAGCAAGACTATCGGTGGTATGACCAGAGGGTCACTATGCTTCAGTCAAGGTGAGAGGTTGAGGAGTGTCCTTCATGTAACCTCGGCCAACGCAAGATCTTAATCTATGCTGCTGGTATCTCTCTACATCACAAACCAGCCATACAGCTAACTGACCCAAAAGTAGTAATTTGGATTTCTCTAATTTTTTTTGCATGTCTGTTTTTCCAGGTTTCACTGTAACTGCAAAATAGTACATGAACTGTTCTTTGGTTCTGATGAAAGGTCAATTGCATGAATGTCTCTCTCCAGACGCTACTTGACTCTGGAGTTTTGCCAGCATTTGTTTTTTTTTTAAATTTCACAGTTCCAACATCTGCAATGTTTTAGTTTTTTGTTACTATTCCTCAGTGAACTTGTTAAACTAAAATGCAGCATTGATCAACTTGCTACTTCATATTTAGAAAGATTTAAATCTTGTATACCAAATTAAAAGACAAATTAACTCCTCAGACCAGTGCAACTGCAAATTCGTGAGAACACATGGAAGACAGCATGAAAGATGGAACATGTGTCTGACAGATTTTACATGTTAAAAGAACAGCTGTAACACTGAATAGATGTGTTTTGAGGACTCGGGTGACACGCATAAATCTATACTAAGCAGACAGACATGTTGCTCTTGTACATAAAGTTGCGATGAACCAAAAACATTTCAATTTTAAGTGTTACTCCACATTACTCAACTTTCAAAAAGAGTACTTTTTTACCTGTTCCATTGACAAGCACAAATGCACAAAAGATGCTTCACCTCAGTAACATCTTTTACTGACTGGTAATCCTCTTTTTGAAACGTTATAAAGTAGCTTGGTTTTTCATTTTATGAGAGCAAGTTCTTTTTCCTACACCGTGAATCTGCAGTCTAAGCAAGTCTTCCGAGAACCACAAAAATGGGAATGAGGACAAATAAATCAGGATTTAGTCTTCTTGAGCTTAAGCTCTATGAAATTGCCATATATGCATTAATCTTTTCATGTAATGTTTCATACTTAGTGGTTAAATGATACTAATGTGCCAAATGGCAACTTAATATGCATTGGCTTAAAATAGCAAGGTCAGTGCTTCAATGAAGTCTATTTATGGTCAGAAATATGCAAAGAATTTATACAGAAATTAAGGCTATACAGGCCAGAAATGCCCACATTTAATTATGTTTAATGATTAGTAGCCCATCCTAAATCTTGTAGTGCAATTCTGGGTATCTGGCTTCCATCAACTTGATGAAATGGAGATAACAAAAAAGGTTACCAGCCAGAGTTCCTGCTCCTAATTCCCCAAATATCCTAACTCTTACTATTATCCCATGCTCAATGTCTAAGCAACAAAGATGCTTGCCAAAAAGAAACCAAGTGTTGCCATGCCAATTGAACAAGGAACTTTAAAGTGGAAACAGGGTGACACTTCAGGTTCAGTATCTGTAAGGTTGTTGAAGGTAAACAACTGAATCTTTATTTTTGATATATGTAATAAGACGACTGTTTCAAATAGCTTTGCATAAAATAGTTTGAAGTTCACTGGACACAAAGGGGAGAGAAGTGCTTTGAACAGATTCACAAGAGGCTGCCAATTACAGATCACCATGATAAACAAAACCGCAAAACTAAACCAAAATGATTCATTAAGCCAGGTTTCACTCTGGAATTGTACTTATCCAGTATTACCCTTTGTACGGATAAGAATCTGAGCTCCTTCAACACTTTGCCTGCATTTCCTATTTCAGGTATTCTGCTACTGAATTCCATGTATTCAGCTGTCGAGAACCCAGGACCTAGAATTCCTTGAAGATATTTTTTAAAACCTACCGCTAGCAAGGTTTTTGGCCATTTAACCTATTATCTCCTAGCGTGTCGGATGAATGATAGGAGGGAGATGGTAGTGTAGTGACAATATCACTGGGCTCATAAACCAGAGACCCAGGCTAAAATTCTGGCAGCTGTTTGAATTTTATTCAAAATGAATCTGGAATATAAAGCTTGTGTGAGCAATGGTGACCAGTAACTATTAACGACTGTTGTATAAACCTCATACTAATATCCTTCATGGTGGAAATCTATTTTACCCGGTCTGATCTACATGCAAATCCAGACCAACAGCAACAAGAATGGCTCTTGGCTGCATCTGAAAATGGCTTAGTAAGCTAATTCAATTCAAGGGCAATTAATGCTGGCCTTCACAGCGATGCCCATTTCCCATGAAAGAATTAATGAAAAAGTGCCTTTGGGCATCTCAGAACGCATTATAGACATACGTGGCGGTTTCAATTACCTGAACAGTGATTGAAGCAGAATCAGAAATCTAAATTATTTGGCCACAGCTTCAATGGTTTGTCTTTCATACAAGTGCTAAAAAGGCGATGGCAAAAAATACCAGCCATTACATTTTTTTCCTTTCTAGGTTACAATGGCATTTTTAAAGAAAGCCTAGGATGAATGTTCTTAAAAGCAAATTTGATGGTTTCAGAAGTGATTCGATCATGTCAAAAAAGGTTTGCATAATTATAAATGGTGAAATTAACCACCAAACTTTGTTCATTAAAAGGATTTCACCAGTTTAATTCAAATGTGCCATACGAGCTGGTTGCAGGCACCAAATCAAACCCTTAAGAACAAACAAAGAACAAAGAAAACTTACAGCCCAGGAACAGGCCCTTCGGCCCTCCAAGCCTGTGCCGATCCAAATCCACTGTCTTAAACCTATCGCCCAATTCCTAAGGATCTGTATCCCTCTGCTCCCCACCTACTCATGCATCTGTCCAGACGCACCTTAAATGAATCTACCGTGCCTTCCTCCACTACCTCTGCTGGCAACGCGTTCCAGGCACCTACCACCCTCTGTGTAAAGTACTTTCCGCGTGTATCCCCCTTAAACTTTTCTCCTCTCACCTTGAACGCGTGACCCCTCGTTATTGAATCCCTCACCCTGGGAAAAAGCTTATCTCTATCAACACTGTCTATACCCTTCATGATTTTGAAGACCTCAATCAGGTCCCCCCTCAATCTCCTTTTTTCTAATGAACACAATCCTAACCTACTCAACCTCTCTTCATAGCTAGCACCTTCCATACCAGGCAACATCCTCGTAAACCTTCTCTGTACCCTCTCCAAAGCTTCCACATCCTTTTGGTAATGTGGCGACCAGAACTGTACAGTATTCTAAATGCGGCCGAACCAAAGTCTTGTACAATTTTAACATGACCTGCCAGCTCTTATACTCAATACCCCGTCCGATGAAGGCAAGCATACCATATGCCTTCTTGACCACGCTATCCACCTGTGCAGCCTTCAGGGTACAATGGACCTGAACTCCCAGATCTCTCTGCTCATCAACAACTTTTCCCAAGGCTCTTCCGTTTAAGACTTGCTAAGTTGCCTAAAATGAAGATAGTTCATTCTTTTCACGAATCTGTAGTTATTTTGTGTATGCATTATAAATATGATGAGTTAAAGAATGTAGTTTGTGGTTGTAACAGTTGCAAAATCCATCTGTTATGGACAATGCTGAAAATATATAGTGATCCAACCAAATGAAGCATGTGAATGCTTCTAATATTTAGGAAGCCTAGCTGGTACCGAGCAGCTGTCAGTTACCCTGTTGGGATAGTGTCTCTGCCTTTCCAATGACTTCCAAGTATCCCGTCTCAGAATTACCCATTAAAAATCAGACATGAAACAGTTTGGTTATTATGCTGCAGACAAACCTCTTCACCACTGTTGGTGACCAAACCATCTATAGAACTATATATAATCAGTTTTCGGAGAGTGGATGGGTGGGTGAGTGCAGCACTGAGAATCTGTTCTCTATTAATTTGCTGCAACAGGTGCAAATATACCTCGTGAACTTGGCTTTAAAAATCTATTTTACCACAACGTATTCTCACTATCACAAACAATAATATTCTTCCTCAAAAGAAAACGGTTACTGAGTCAAAAAAATTCAAATTCAATTTTGAATAATCAGGAAAGAATGCAACAGCAAACTATGGGTCACACAAGTCAATACACAGTTACAAAGGCAGAACTAAACAGAGTATAATTATCTGTTGGATAGCAAAGATGAAGGAAAATGCATTGAAAGACCTTAATTAGCTCAATATACAACAATTGTTGTATATTTAGTAGTGTTAAATTAAAAGCCTTACTTGAATTTTGAGCATAAAGAGGGCCACCATTAACATGAGGCTGCACAGAAAACTGAGAAGTCACTGAAGGATTTCGCCTGAAGCCCCCCGAGGATACTGTAGAGTTGGTGGAGTTATGCCGAGAGATCTGCCTGGTCATTGTACTGTATTGGGAGCCAGGAGCCGAACCAGGGCCAGCTGAAAGCATTAAAGTCACAGCAGGGAGGAAAAGAGAAATATGCATTATTCCATAATTCCCAAAAAAAGTATGTGTGGAAGATCCTCAAGCCAGCCATAAGAAAAATAAAATGCAAGGGGATAAGTTAGGTTTTAGTTTCATCACGCTTGTGAAATATCTGAAATTCCTGCAAGTTTCTTGAAAATTAATTGACACAAACGCCTCATTCACGAGTCGTACTTCTCCCATTCTGCCACAGGTCCTGCTCAATTCACCATTTTTAAGAAAATCAAACATTCAGGTGATAGATATATGAGCTACTCCGACTTCCCATAGCAGTTCCAAGAGAAGTGCTATTCCCTATTCATTGTAACTGTTGTTATAGGCATGCAGAGACTCAAAAGAATCCAATGCTTATTACACCATCACCAATAGCAAACAATCAAGGTGATAAGGAGAGCAAGATTAGTAGAACTTCATATATTTTAAGAGCAAATACACTTTTAAAGTTTAAAACCAGGAGGACTGATATATTGAACGTCAGATTAATGATCCCTTAAAAGCTTTTATGCATTTAAAGAAAGGAAAAAGGGATTCGATCCATGTTAGTGGCATGACTAGGGCACTCAAATTTTTTTGGTATCAAAAAGAGTATCCACATTATGGCAACACCAAACTCTTCCCAATATCTAGTAAACAAAAAATAAGTGTTTAAAAAATGTAACCTGCTGCTTTCTGGGCTAGAGAAAAAAGGTTTTTCTTCTCAATCTAAACCAGATGGCTAAATTATGCATACCAAAAAGGTTCTAAGTTTAACTCCCAGTATCTACCTTTTATGGAAAGGTGGTGGTGACAAAAAAAAAATTAAATTGGCATATGGACAACATCCGAGTCTGGTTTGATACTTCCCACATTCAAATTACAGCCTACGGTACCAGTGACAGTGAATCCATTTTCCAACAAAAAGTTAACAATGGGGAACAACAAACTGGTCAATAAAACAAAACAGGCCTTCAGTTAATTGATAATAATGTATCATTTAAAAAGTTACTGGACAACTCATCAACCCTATCTCAGTGGTAACCCTGTTTTAAATACACTAACATGGATTAAAATGTGTTTGAAATATGACAAATAGCTCCTTATAACCCAAAAATATTCCAAAGTTTTAGTATTTGCACCCCAAGGAAAATCAACACTATTTTTCCCACATCCGTTGTAAGTTAGCTGTGAAAGGACAAATGCATGAGTACTTCATTTCCAAGCAGCAGCCAGTCTCACCTATGAAACTGCCCACTGGCAGTGGGGGTGGTGGTGGTGGCAGGGTTGGGGCTCCAGCAGGGACAGAATATGATGCTAACAAAAAAAGTCAAATTGTCATTACAACAAATTTATCCAGCAGTTCTTTAGACACTAAAATTTAAAGAAACAAGGAACTGTAATGCCTCTGGACAAAACTGAAAAACCGGCTAGGCTAGGTCAGCAAATGCATATGCCATGTGTGCATGTCTGTGGATGAGTGGTGATGGAATGTCAATATCATAAGTGAAAAATAGGGTGCCCCAAAAAAAAAAAAAAGGGGACTGGAACAGGGCAGGTAATCTCTGACAAACACATTGTTCTACTTAAGCATAGTTTTAGTTGTAATACTGCAAGATACATAATGGAAGAAAGGGCTGCACGAAGGCTCAGTGGCAAGCACTGCTGCCTCACAGCGCCAGGAACCTAGGTTCAATTCCAGCTTTGGGTGACTGTCCGTGTGGAGTGGGCACGTCGTCCACGTCTGTGTAGGTTTTGTCTGGGTGCTCCGGTTTCCTCCCATAGTCCGAAGACGTGCAGGTTAGGTGGATTGGTCAAGCTAAATTGCCCATAGTGTTCAGGGATGAGTGGCTCGGTGGATTAGCCATGGGAAGGTGTAGGGTAGCAGGGACAGGGTAGGGGGTGCAGTTGGGATGCTTTTGGAGGGGTGGTGTGAACTTGATGAACCGAATGGCCTGTTTCCACATTGTGGGGATTCTTTGATTCTAAGGGCAGGTTGGATACCAAGGCCATTCAAGCCTTCTCAGTCATTTAATAGCATCATCGCTGATCTCCATCTCAACTCAAATTTTAAGCACCTACCAATAATTTGTAAAATATTAGAAATCCACAGACCTGGCAAAAGAGTGGGTGGTGAGGGCGTAGGCACAGCAATAGGAATGCCTATACTGCTGCTCCCACTATTTTCTCTGCTGCCGCTTCCTCCACTGCTTCCACTATAAATAAAAAAGACAAAGACAAAGACAAAGACAATCAAATAACATGGCAACCTCCTTCCTTTTCCTCCACCCGTTCTAAATCAAAAAGATAAACTTGTTTAAGTTTAGACGCAAGAGCTGCAGTTTCTCAGCCGCAAATCGAAATGCAGCAAGTCTCAGCTGGCTATTCAAAAGGTTAACAGTCAAAGTCAATCCTGTCCTTGCTACACCCAGACAAGTTTTTAGCAGGTGTTGGATAGGAATCTGAAAAAGGAACAGTCACCATTCCAACATTCCAGAGTGTGCTGATGGTCAAACTGACCTCCTCCCAGCCTGGTGAAGGAGAACAAACTCAACAAATGAAATTCAACCAGGGTCCTTCAGAGGATGCCAATGCTTCAGTTTCTATTGCTCCTCCCCCAAAGTCAGAACCAAAGATTGACTTGAATCCAGATGAAAGCATATAAATAATGACTTTTTTAAAGTCCCTGCAGTGTGGAAACAGACCCTTCAGCCCAACAAGTCCACAACGACCCTCAGAGCATCCCACCCAGACCCATCCCACTATAACACACCAAATCTACATATCCCTGTGCACTACAGGCAATTTAGCACGGCCAATGCACCTAGCTTGCGCATCTTTGGACTGTGGGAGGAAACCAGAGCACCCAGAGGAAACCCATGTAGGCACGGGGAGAATGTGCAAACTCCACACAGACAGACAGTCATCCAAGGGTGGAATCAAACCCAGGCCCCAGCCACTGTGAGGCAGCCGCGCTAGCCACTGTGCCACCCCTAGAAAGAAATCTTTTGAAAAGGTCATAATTTGTGAAGATATACCAACAACTAGACATTTACCGAAGCACTGAACCATTGAGATAACACTGCCGGAACGCTACAAGCAAAATAAAGTGACTAAATTTGGGGCCCATTACATTGCATTACCTTTACTTGTTTCCTAAACTCAATGTGCCACAGCTGTCAACAAATGCAACTATACATCAGGTGAGAATTATTACTGTGCCTCTTATGCATTACGTTTAATAGATTTTTTTTTAAAACACCAAAAAAAATTTATGAAAAACCCCACTGCTTCCTTATATTCATCTGAAACAGCTTTCTTCCTGAACAGGAAGTGGGATTCCAGCCAGGCACCGCAAGCGACAAATTTGATTGGCTGAATCAATATTACAGATGATTGGAGGACTAGTTACTTCTTATGACAATGAACATTTAAGATCCTTAGAGCAAATAGATCTGGTGGGCAATGGAGCCAATTCTACTTATGCAAAATTAACATTAACAAATCAATTATTTAGTTGATTTTGTTGTTACATATGGGGTTTAAAAAATGCAAAAATGACAGTGTAATTCAAAGCAATTTACTGTCCATGAAGAACTTGGAGCAAGACGGATACAATTTATTATGTAAAACTATTTAAGATAGTAGATAGATCTTTTCAAAATGTCTGATAAAGCATGAAATCAATAAACCTATTGAAATTGAAATCTGCCATTTTATTCAGCTTCAAAAGAAACGCTGTAGATATTTTTCAACCAACCTGTTCAGAGATATTACAACCCACCTCTGGAACAGCTGGAACTTGAAACCAGAGTGCTGGCCTAGATGTAAGGACACTACCACTGCACCATACCCCCTTCCAATGATATGCTTTATCCTTGTGAAATTACTGCTTCCCACCCTCATTCTTCAACCAGCAATTAAATGAGACCAAAACTGCGGCTAGTTCTGTGTTTGTTCACCTCTAATTTAATGTAAGAAATATTACTTATTTTGTCAATGCTCTGAAAATGAATGGAACGTTTCTAGTACAACAACAGAACTTGCTGGAAAAGCTCAGCAGGTCTGGCAGCATCTGTGAAGAATAAAAATCAGAGTTAACATTTCGGGTCTGGCGACCCTTCTTCGGAACTAATAGTAGCTGGGAAGACATCAGTTTATATGCAGAAAATAGGGAAGAGGGTGGGGTAGAGAGTAAACAATAGGATAAAAGATAAGAGCCCAAAAGAGACAGATGGAGTTGGATAGACAAAGGAGTTAATAACTATCTGGTTAATAGGGACTGTTAGTGACTAACAATAGGTAGCGTGTAACAGCAGGTTATGTGATAACAAGGCCTGGTGTGTGAGGTAGGGGGTCTAGGACACAGGAGAATTTAGGCCCTAAAATTATTAAACTCAATATAGAATGTGGGAGATGGGTTGGACCTGGCTGAGAACCCTGGTCGCCAACTCTTTCTCCGATAAGCTGATGAAATCATCAGTGCTGCTTCTCCCCCATCCAGAATTGGAAAAGTCAAGTCAATCGATTCAGCTTCCAACTTCTGCCCCACCCTAACTTTCACCTGGTCTATCTCAGACTCCTCCCTTCGCTTCCTCAACATTTCGTTTTGTTTCCATTTCTGGGAATAGACTGGCCCATAGTATCCACTATAAACCCACAGCTACTCCCATCCTCAAGCCCTGCTTCCTGTAAACACTCCGTCCCATTCAGAGTTCTTCCTTATCCATTGCATATGTTCAAATGAGGCCAACTTCAACAAGGGATCCTCCTTAAAGTCCACTTCTTCCTCAACCAACGATACCGGGGAATCGTCAACAGGACCCTCCAACGGGTACAAAATGAAGTGTAGTCTGGCTGACCGCTTTGCAGAACGTCTACATTCTGCTCGCAAAAGCCACAGCTTCCAATTGCCTGCTGCTTTAACAATACCCTGTTCCCTGGCCGACATCTATCTCTGGCTTGCTGCAGTGTCCCAGTAAAACTCAACGCAAGCTAGAAGAACACCACCTCATTTTCCATTTGGGGACCTTGCAGCCCTCCAGACTCAATAAGGAGGGCAATAATTTTAGGGCCTAATCTCTCCCATGGCCTAACCCCCTACCCCACACACCAGGCCTTGTTATCACAGCCTGCCACGACACACTACCTGTTGTTAGTCACTGACAGTCCCCATTAACAGCTATTCACCCTCCTAGCCAGATTGTTATCAACTCCTTTGTCTTTCCCAGCTACCGTCAGTTCTGAGGAAGGGTCACTGGCCCTGAAACGTTAACTCTGACTTTTTCCTCACAGATGCTGCCAGACATGGTGAGCTTTTCCAGCAATTTCTGTTTCTGTTCCTGACTTCCAGCATCTTTCCAGGTTTTTATTAGAATGTTTCTAGTGTTGAATAGAGAGAAAAAAAATTACTCATAAGCAGAATTACTAAAAAAGGTGCCCCCAAACATTTGTTTGCATTCATGATGCTCAGACGAGCAACACTCTGCACTTCATATTATCCAAGCCTTGTTGGAGAGTCAGACGTACGGCACAGAAACAGACCCTTCATTCCAACTCACCCATGCTGACCAGATATCCTAAATTAATCTAGTCCCATTTACCAGCATTTGGCCCATATCCCTCCAAAACCTTCTTATTCATATACCCATCCAGGTGGCTTTGAGATGCTGTAATTGTACCAGGCTCCACCACTTCTTCTGGCAGCTCATTCTGTAATATGCACCATACTCTGCATGGGAAAAGAGTTCTCCTAGGTCCCTTTTAAATCTTTCCCCTCTCACCTTAAACCTATGCCCTCTAGTTTTGGACTCACCTACCCTGGAGAAAAGATCTGAGTATTCACCCTATCCATGCCCCTCATGATTTCATAACCCCCGATAAGGTTACCCCTCAGCCTCCAACACGCCAAGGAAATTAGCCCCAGCCTTTTCAGCCTCTTGCATATAAACACAGATTGTTTAGCTATTTGTCAAGTAGTTAATGGAGAAAGTTTTTTTGGAATCTGTGAACATCCCCACCTGTGACCTCATGGAGGAGGACAAATCATTGATGAAATAGCTGAAGTCTGGGTTGAGACTACAACTAGCACACAGTTATCAATGTAAATATAGAAGTAAAGCAGATGGAACCTCCATTATCCTGACTAATAGTGTCTCCTTGCAAAAGGTGGATTACTGACTCCAGTGAAAGCAGTTACCTGTGAGTTCTTGGTCTTTGATTCAATGATGCTGTTCTCATAGGGCTTTGCTGGTTTGCAACCACATTCCTAGCAGGACTGGTCATGTAATCATTAGGAATAACAGGTGGCTTGACCGGCTCTAACGTTTTGTAGGGAGTGTTCCGTCTGAAGATACAAGAAAAAGTAACTCATTTTTCATGCAACATGAAGAAGTTTCAGCACACAAGCAGCTGTGAATCAGACAATGCCCACATTAGCTTTAGTTGTAGCGAGTCATCCTTCATGTTCTCCATAGTACTCAACTTAGCTTTATGATAATTAAAAATTGGGTCCCACCTCAGTAGAAAAGAATAAAACTGACACTAAAGAGTTAAGTTCGCCTCCCCACTGTGTGTAGGGGAAAAGGAGGCGAAGGAAGAGGTGATAGTAATGGAGGAGAGGGAAAAAAAAACAAAAACACAGTAATGCTCCCTTGAAGTTGCAACGCTGCACTGCCATTCTGCAATTCCTCCCAGGTTCCATGCACATTCACTGGTGGGCCAAAGCATGGACTTCTGGTTTCAAAAGTTGCTGTCTTGTGCAGACCTTGGAAGTCTATGCACTGAAACACAAAACAATTAGAGGGATCATGGGGGGGTAGGGGGAAGAAGAAAGAAAAAAAAAGTCCCTTGGCCTCATGTCATGTACAATTCTATTTTGCCAAGACCTTTGCTTGTTGCAGGAATCCTCGTTTTCCAAAAACATCAAGTTGCATTTACTTCCTGCTCATTTATGAAGTACAGGTGTGGGAAAGTATTCATTTCAGACCAAAAACATCCAACAACACCAAAGTGAAATATAAAAGTTAACACTCTCTGGAGTACTATTTGTTTATGGCTAAATTTAAGTTTCCACCAACTAAAGAATTCATTTCTATTCTATGTTGCCACTAAATTTACAGGTTAACTAAAACAAAGTGTAGAAGCTCAGCAGATATTGCAGTATCTAAAGTCAGTGTGGGGAGAAAAGCAGAGTTAACATTTCTTGTCCAGTGATAAAGGACTGCTGGGTTCCCAACAATTTGTTTCAAAATTCTAGCATCCACAGTCCTTTGTTAATGAATTCTAAAACCGCATCACATTCATATTTACGTATAGAAATGAACATTTCAAACGAAAATGAAAAAGCTTTTGCTCACCTTGAAAAAGTAGTTGATAAAGTTCAACTTGACAATTTCTAACAGCTTGTTTTAGATGAAAATACGTTCACATCGTAAATATAAGCAACATTATCAACTAAAATATGTCAATGACCTAAAACGAAATATCTTTCTTGTAATAGATACATTATTGAATTATGTTCACAAAGTTTTGCCATAAGAAGATTGAATTCATATTCAACCTAGCTTTCCCATTAAAAAGGGAACAGCATACCCTAACGTTCCACGTCCAGACATTGGGGGACTTGGTGGCTTTTGTGTCGGTGGGTTTGTCCTAGTGAGCGTACCAGTTCTTGAAGGCTGGCTATTTCCATGCTGCAACAAAAATAAATTGCATTTTAAGTACTTATGCTTGAGTGAAAGGAGTTGCAATAAACTAAATATTACTATATCAGTAAAATGAACTCTAATATATCAGTTGGTTTATGAAAAATGATAGCTCAGAACAAACCAGTTTAAGTCCCTAAAGACAGTCAGCTTAATTGGATCATAGCAGCTCAAAAACCTACAAAAAAGGTACAGGCTTTGAATCCAATGTACTCTAAATTAGCCCCAATGATTTCAGCCAGGCTGGAAGAAAGAGCATAATAATGGTCTCCAACACAGTAACCACCTAAGGGCAGGGAGGGGAGATTATCAGATGAGGATATGATTGATCTTAGCTGTACTACAACATCATCTCAATATGTGACATCACCAAAGCAGAAAAAGGTTATTTGCCAGAGAT
>JAHRHZ010000034.1:30600430-30614650 GCA_024137785.1 Ginglymostoma cirratum | reverse complement strand
CAAATCATATTCAGCCTGGGAACCCTGCAGCCCAATGGTATCAATGTGGATTTCACAAGCTTCAAGAATCTCCCCTCCCCAACCGCATCCCAAAACCAGCCTAGCTCGCCCCTGGCCTCCCTAACCTGTTCTTCCTCTCACCCATCCACTCCTCCCACCTCAAGCCCCACCCCCATCTCCTATCTACTAACCTCATCCCGCCCCCTTGACCTGTCTGTCCTCCCTACCTACACTCACCTTTACTGGCTCCATCCCCACCTCTGACTTGTCTGCCTCCTCTCCACCTATCCTCTCCTCTATCCATCCTCTGTCCACCTCCCCCTCTCTCCCTATTTATTTCAGAACCCTCTTCCCCTCCCCCATTTCTGATGAAGGGTCTAGGCCCGAAATGTCAAGCTTTCCTGCTCCTATGATGCTGCTTGGCCTGCTGTGTTCATCCAGCTCCACACCCTGTTATCTGACAATTAATTTATGGATTCGCATTAAATCAATCTTGAGAGCAACTTAACAGTCTTACCTCTGCAAAACTACAGCAAAAAGTGCGGACCATCAGCAGGTGCCCCTCAATTCGAGAATGATATCTACTCAGTGATACGTTTCTATCGTGGGTTTTCACAACTGAAAACCTGCAGCTCACTGGGCACAAACAACTTCCTACAAAGTAGTGGATTCTAAAGTGCAGAATTTGCTTCGGCTTCTCCATTTCTAGCACTCTGTCTAGTCATTAGGACTCAACTGTGATGGAGTTTGATAGCCAAGTTATGTCTTCATAGTCCTACCAGACCATGGGCTGCCCTGAGCAATTGGTGGTGGTTTAACCTGAGGGTCACCACGCCTCAGGCGAAGGAAGACACTGAGAAGGACAGTCCTTCATGGTAAGCTAAAGAAAGCTGAATCAACCAAGGTCACAGCTATGAACACAACTGACAAATTAAATTGGTGGTGTTTGTAGAATGCTTAAAAGGAGGGACTGTTGTTTCAGCAGTACATCTGGGCCTCTGAGCAAGGAGGCCCAAGTGCAAGTCCCAACTGCTCCAGAGATATTTATTAACATCTCTGAACAGGTTCATCAGAAAACATCTAGTGTTTAAAGAGCAGGACTCTTCAGGTGCAAAAGTTATGTCCCCATCTCTGAGCCAGCACACCTGGCTTCAAGCCCCACCTGCCCCAGGTGGTGTGTAATAACATCTCTGAACAGTTGATTAGAAAACATTGAGTGCTTAATCCAGACACTATGCGAATCTACACAGGCAGAGTGCATTAAAATCTGCTGACTATTTGGGCTGGCACCAGGTAGTTCAATAGTTACTATTTGCCAATTCTGGCTCATCTAAACAAGCAGAATTAAAACACTGCAACATAATCTTAGTGCCAAAGACTCCTAAAGCATATCAGATTCAAAATGACTGAAGAATAAACATATCAGGTACTGTTCAACACATTGAGGGAATAATTCAATTTGGGCTTCAATCTGCTATTTGGGCTTCAATCCGTTATCTAGGCTTCAGTCTTCCACTACCCAGCCTGGTCAGTGAATCACTCATGACTAATGCTCCCTGTAAAGATGGATAGCCTTGCAGCAATCAAATCTCTCATGAGCAGGCTGCACATAAATTAGCTCTGTTAAGTCATAGAACAGCCATAAAAGGCAAGAATGGCACCAAACAAAATCACCTGTGCACTGCTTTTAAAAAAAGTTTAGCAAGTCCATTGGTTAAGACTACTGCTAAAAACAGAAATATTGAAAATCTGAGTAGAAGTCACTCAGCCAGCCTACTCCACATTTCAATACAATCATTCAAATCAGTACCCTGTCTCCACTTTCTCCCCATACCATTTGGCCCCATCAGCCCCAAGAACTACGTCCAACTCCTTTAAGAGATTCAATGTTTTGGCCTCAATCACTTTCTGTGGCCGAGAATTTCAGTGACACCACTGTGGGTGAAGACATTTCTCCTCAGATAGGGCGATTAAATTTGCATACACTACTCCAGGTGAGGTGACACCAAGGCCCTCTAACAACTGCAGCAAGATATCCCTGCTCCTGCAATCAAATCCTGTGAATTGTAGCATAACATTTGCCTTCACCGCCTGCTGCACTGCATACTTGCTTTCAGCAACTGGTGTAGAAAACCACCCAGGCCTCTGCGCATATCACCTTTGCTCAAATCAACCCACATTCGGGTAATAATCTGCCTTCTGGTTTTGGGACCAAAATGAATCTCACATTTATGCATATTGTACTTAGTCTGCCAAGTAACAGCCCACTCGACTTGTCCAAATCACACTGAATTATCTCGGGGTCCTCCTCATACACGTCCCTCCCATCCAGCTTTATCTCATCTGCAAATTTGGACATGTTTTATTTTGCTCCCACAACTAAATCATTAGTATATATTGTGAATAGCTGAAGTCAAGCAGAGATACCTGTGACACCCCATCAGTATTGGTCACTCAAAAAAAGTCTATTTATTCCTATTATTATTTACCATCTGCCAACCAGTTTTCTATCCATGTCAGTGCACAACCCTCAAACCCACGCACTTTCAATGGTTTGTGCCAATCTCTTATTTAGGACCTTATCAGAAGGCTTCCAAAAGCCTGAGTAAACCACATCCACTGGCTTCCCCTCATTGTGCACCAGTTGAGACAAAGTCAGAGCCAAACAACATGAAAACAGATCTTTCAATCCAAATAGTCCATGCTATGTTCCCAAACGAAACTAGTCCCACTTGCTTGCATTTGGCCCACATCCCTCTAAACTGTTCCTATTCACACACCTATCCAAATGTCTTTTAAACATTATAACTGTACTTACATCTACCATTTCCTCTGGCAGTTCATTCCACACGCTCACCACCCTGCCTGGAAAAGGCTGCCCCTCAGGTCCCGTTTAAATCTTTCTCCTCATGCTTTAATAGTATGACCCTCACTTTAAACTCCCCTTAGAGAAGAGATCGTTGCTATTTACCTTATCTATGCCCCTCGTGATTTTATAAATCTCTTTAAGGTCACCCCTCAGCCTATGCTCCAGTGAGAAAAATACCAGCCTCTGCTTAAAACTCAAACCCTCTATTTGTTAATTAAAGCATGCTCAGACTGAAAAGCTGCACTTGCCTTAATAGGAATTGACTGGCAACTCATATGGGGCAATTGTAGTGTCCTTACTTCTAAAGGAGAAGTCTCAGGTTCAAATCCCTTTTGCACCAGGTGATGTGTAAAACATCTTTGAACAGGTTGCTTAGAAAATATCTAGGCCTTTTTAATTCAAGCCAATCAGGCAACCCATCATGCAAAGCAGAACTGCAAAGCTCATGTCAAAAGTACTCTTCAGATTTTCAATAAAAGGCCGAATTACAAAGCCTACCCTCCCTGTCCAAATTAAATCATCATTTAGAGTCATTTAAAAGATGAATTCTAATTAAAATATTTTGAAGTCTAATTAGAGGACCAAAACCATAAAATGCAATCCATTCTGTGTGTTTTGGAATGGTGAAAGCATGCCTGACAAAAAAAAAAGGTGGAAACATGCAACGCAAGACTGAAGCAAGCACTTGAAGTAGCAGTTACCAAGTTGAGCTCTTGCCGACAGTGGTCACATGGCTATGAAGTGATTTGATATTTACTAATGTAAATATTTAATTGCCTAGCCACTAAATGATTCATTGATTCTGTGGACAATTTAATTATGCCTCTAAATGTAGACCAAACTATTATAGACCATGCCTCTCATGGTACTAACTGCAGGGGAAAATAAACTTTTTTGAAATGATCCAGGTCAATTAGAACTGTTCAAAGAGCAAAAGTTAATATTTTCAGTCTGCTATAAGCTCTGCTTTAAATATTAATACTGCTGTTTTCTCCAGATACTGACTGCCCTGCTGAGCAGTTATGGTGCTATTTGGTGTTTCAGACTTCTGGCGGTGATTTTTTTTTCCGCTTCAAAGTCCATTATTGTTTCATTTCAATGTACAGCATTACAAAACACTTCAAGATTGTGATTGCTCCAAAAGGTAATTTGTATAGCTGATACATGCTCATCCAGCAAAGCTAGAAATTGTGCACAAACAGGTTTCCACATGCACTATAACTCACTAGTCAAATTCAAAAGTGAATCACTGACCAAGGGCAAACCCACAGTTCAGCCCTCCTGGTTCAACAGAAAAATAATGCAGATCAGAAAAACATCACATGGATTTGTAAGTTGGTCTCTACTAGCAAGAAATTATTGAGTCAAATCAATGGCAAAGTAACAGTAGGCTTCATGCAGTGTTGGCAAAACTGGATGTCAAAACAAAGTCAATGTACAGGCAGCTGAAAGCAGCGTAACTAAAAAAGGGCATAAGTTTTAAATTACCAACTAAACAGGTCAGCCACTAGAAGTATAGTCCAACAGCCCAAGATTCTTTTTGCTCTTAACCAAATCCTACAGGACCTGAGTCATATTCATCCATCAAAATTTAAAAACTACAAATAACCAGTCATCTGCTATCTGCAAGCTACATACAGTATTTTGAGTTTCAGATTAATTAAATCTGCCCATTTTATTGCCTAGTTCCCAAGAACCAATCAGGCTGCACTTCCACTACTGTGCACACTTGCAAGCTACCAATTGACAATGTTGCTCGGTCAATGCAACTATCCAAGTCTATGATTCTATAGGACAGTTGCAGAAGAATGTAGATGAAGTCCAAGCTTGAACTTTAATTTGCACTATTAATAAAATTACAATGAAAGGTTCTTGTTGCCAATTTTACAGCAGATTTAGTCTTTGTCAACAGTAAGGAACGTGGTATTTCCATTAGTCAAAAAGAAATGGAAGATCAAATTATGAACCACGAAGAAATCTCAAAGAATTTGGAACACATTCAAGAACAGCAGTGCCACCTCGCAGCACCAGGAACACAGGTTCAATTCCACCCTCAGGCAACTGAGTGTGGAGTTTGTACATTCTCCCTGTGTTCAGGTTGGAGAAGTTGGAGAGAGACAATTTCCCACACACAAAGCCACGCTGACCATCCCTAATCAGTCCTTGCCTTTCCAAAGGCATGTAAATCCTCTCTCTCAGGATTCCCTCCAACAATTTACCATCACCAATGTCAGGCTCACTGGTCTACAGTTCCCTTTTTCTTACCACCTTTCTTAAACAGACACACCACATTAGCCAACCGCCAGTCTTCTGGCAACTCACCTGGGGCAATCAATGGTACAAATATGTCAGCAAGAGGCCCAGCAATCACTTCCCCTGCTTCCCACAGAATTCTAGGCTATGCCCGATCAGGTCCTGGAGATTTATCCACCTTTAAGATTTCCAGCACCTTCTCGGTTTAATGGTCACTCTTCACTTCTCCATGTTCGCTATATCATTCTCCACAGTAAACACTTCAGTGACAGTCATTCACTTGCCTATTGCTGCTGCTTTCTTGTTCCATCTTGATATATCAAGCGCCCTTTCTTTCAGCTTAGAGAACAATTCAGATTCAAAAACATGATTCACATAAGATTTCTCTGAAGAGCTCCTTGCTCCAGACTAATCTCTAATTATCTGCCAACTTCCTTGATCCATGAGGATATCTCCTTTATGAAGCAATGAATGTACTGTTCTGTATTAAGTCAGCAGAAATAAGATTCAACTTGATTCACTATAATTAACAGTAAGATGCAAGTATGTTCTCAAAGCACCATTCTTGATTCTCTCAAAGGGGTGGGTGCAGCACATTTCTGCCAAAAGATTGTTGATCTGTGTTCTTGCCATTAGTTTGTATGTCACTGCAATTAGATTGCTTTCAAAGCAATCAGAAGCAGAGTCAGATTTAGATTTAATCTTGACATTTCCTTTCTGAATTGTGCAGTGCAAGATGTCAAAATTCACATCAGGAAATGAGTTAAGGGCTGGGACTGTACAAGTCCAATTAAACTCAATTGTTCATGCTTCAGTTGAACCCACTAAGCTAGCTCCAGTGAATACTTACGTAAATCACTCAAAATATGCAATTGAAATATACATTATATTTATTCAGCATACTGGCTCTTTTACACAGCAGAATAAAATACATGGTGACAGGCAGATTTTTGTTATTCATTCATAGAGTGTGGGCATTGTTGTCTACACCAGCATTTATTGTCCATTTTTATTTACCCTGCTGGTGGTGATAGACAGCTACTTTCTGGAATTCCTGCTGCCCTTGGGGTATAAGGATACCCAGTGATCTTCAGAAGGGAGCTCCATGATTTTGACTCAGAGCCAATTAAGAAATAGCAATTTAGTAGCAAATCCCACCTGCTACTAACTCATGTGTGTTAACATCTGAACAGACTGATGAAAGGTCTATTCTGAGCTGCTGCTGCAGTCATTTCCTGGGGTTCTGCTAAGGTAAAGTCTCTGAAGTCCTACCAGACTATAGGCTGTTCTCTAATTAGGAGAGGTAGGAGTGAAGGCTTAACCTGAGGGTCACCATGCATCAGGTGAGGGGAGAGGTTGAAAAGTAGTCCTTAATAGTTACCTCAGCCAGAGTCAGTGTGAACCACACTTCAGTATTGCCCTTTATTACAAACTAGATGTCCAGCCGTCCAGCCAACCACCCCTGTGCTAAGTATGACTCCAAACAGACTAGAGTTTTCCTCCAGATTCTGATCAACTGTATCAGTTAGGGATTACAGCATGAAGTCAGTTTAGGTTTGTGTCCCTGCCTGAAATTGGAGCTGGAGACTACAACAGCATGTCTAAGATACAGCTTAGTCAGAATTAACCCACAAAAAAGTCACCCTTTCACCTTGACTCTTATACCTGCTCAAATTATATTTGAAGCAATATAATCTGATATGAATCACCTTCAATTTGGTCAGTATTAACTGACAAACAAGGAGTAAATGAATAACCATGATGGTAACCATGACAGCAAGACAAACTATTTTATTTAAAGCAGTTATAACCAAGGTGACCGGTGACTGAAAAATCTTACATAAAAGCTACTTGCATGTGTGACTGCACTCAGATTTATCACTCACTACTTACTTAGAAAGTTGCACTGCACTTGCATCTGTACAAAAAGTGAGTATCTTGCAATATATCCACTTCACAACAAACTTTTTTTTTTAAAAAAGTGTAATCAAGCAAAACCACTGATATCTTGGATAGAATTTATTTTTGCCTTTGACGCTGACCATTTTCATCAGTGATGGGCAAGTGGAAAAGTGACCATTTTAGTTAAACTTATTTCTGGATTTAAAATTGCAACTGGAGTTGGTTGAACAGTGCAATGAAGCTTTACTGCCTGTAGAAAAGGAGTGCTTTCCTCTTGCGTCCTCTTCCTTGGTCAAAATAAAATTTGTATCTTATTTTTCTCTTAAATTTGTACATAAGATAGTCATTGATAACGAGGCAGGCATTCACTGTCCATAACCAATTGCCATGGATTCCTTTGCTTAAAAATCTAATTCCACCTTGGAAATATTCAATGACAATGCCATCACCAACCCCAGAAGCAGAGATCCAAACCTGCACAAGTGGGGGAAAAAAAGTCCACCTGCCCTAAAAGGACAATGCCTCATTTTAAAAACAGCCAGTTTTTGGGCTCACCCAAAGAGGATTTGAGAGTGAAAAACATTCAAATAATTCAGGATTCATGTGATGCTTTGACCAATGCAGATTTTGATTACTAGGATCATCACATGGGCTGACAATATCACCAGAGATCTGGTGTGTGATCTGTACAGCTTTCAGGATTCAGTCAAACAGAAAAATAGTTGGTTAGCTAGTTGACTGGACAGCTGGTTAAATGATGCCCAAAGCGCAAGTTCAATCCCTGCATCAGCTGAGGTTACCATAAAGCTCCTGTCTTCTCCTGAAGTGTGGTAACCTTCAGGTTAAACTCCACACCAGCCATCTCTAATGAGAGCAGTTTTATGGTCTTCCGAGACTATGGAGACCTTGTTACTCATACTTTCTCTGCTAGAACATTCTATTTCCTCCTCAAATGAAATTTCAAGAGCAACACAGCATGTGACTCTGGGCACTAGATCAGATAGACCACATTCACAAAATGGTGAACAATGAAAGTTTGTTGCAAAATTCAAGACAATCCACCCATTGTTGTGTCTTGGCTCTCCCATTCGCACCTAAAACCATGTAAAGCTGCAAGATAGAATTTGCAACAATTATAATTACTGTACCTTTCATTATAAAAGGCCGCAGGTTAAACTGGAAAACGTCTATCAAGTGTTTTGATTAAATGTGATTTTAAAAATGGACTTTAATAATCTGTACATTTCAAGAGTTGTTTTATCTGCCAGGGTTAATCAATTAAATCCTTACTTGAAATGAGAAGCAGCAAGCTATTCTTATCAATGCTGCTCCATCTAGTCAAACTAATTAGATTAACATTTCTTTGATGACTGGGCAGTCTATGATACACTAGAGTTTGCAAACTGCCACAAGATATATTTATCACCACCCATAAAATAGTAAGCATGCTTGAATGTTGAATAATTACTAATTCAAAGCTGATGGCACACTTTTCAATGTGCCTTCCTAAATACTTGTTCTAAGCGCATAACAACTCGCAGGACACCCAGAACCTGCTGTACCAGAGAACTGTACACAGTCTCATTCTATTCCAATAACGCGTCACTTTTCTTATCTTACCAAAGGAGACAAGTTCACATTTTCCCATAATGGATTCTGTCAAACATCTGCTCACTTAATCTAGCTAAATTCCTTCACACAGATTCTTTATATCCTCAGTACATCTAGCTGCCATACACTGTCCCTTCATTCAGCTCACCTGACCAGTTGTAAAGACCACAAGATTAGAATTAGAATCCCTACAGTGTGCAAACAGGCCCTTTGGCCCAACAAGTCCACACCGACCTTTGGAACATCCCACCCAGACCCACGCACCCCTGAACACTATGGGAAATTTAGCATGGCCAATCCACCTAGCCTGCACATCTTTGGACTGTGGAAGGAAACCGGAGCACCCGGAGGAAACCCACGCAGACACGGGGAGAATGTGCAAACTCCACACACAGAGTCACTTGGGGCTGGAATCGAACCCGGGACCCTGGCGCTGCGAGGCTGCAGTGCTAACCACTGAGCCACCGTGCCGCCCACGGTGTAGGAGATGTTAACCATTCTGTCCATGAAGTCTACTCAGCCATTTAACATTGTATCTGGTCTCAATCCTCAACACATTCCTGCTTTATCCCCATGCTCAGTGATTCCTTTACTTGATTAAAAAGTCTCAGTCTTGAATATTCTTAACAAATCAACCTCAACGGTTCTCTGCAGAAAACAATTCTCTAGATTTACTACACTCAGCTCCTCATTTGCCCTAAGTGGGCAACGCCTCACGCTGTGATTGCGTCCCCGATCCTAAACTCTTCCACAAGAAAAAAACAAATCTCTCCACACCTGTCAGGAATGGTGTATGATTCAATCAGATCATCTTGCATTCTTCTAAATTTTCAAAGTGCAGTCACAACCACTCTTCGTAAGTAAGTCTCTTATACTTGGGTTCAACCTCGCATACCTCTCCAGATACATCTAATGCCTTTCCTTTGACTCGAGGACCAAAGCTTTATGCAGTATTCCAGCTGTGGTCTAATGGGCCTTGCATAGTTTTTAAATCAAGACCCTATTTTGATACTCCACCACGTTGAAATAAAAAGGACATTGTTGAAATTGAATGCCAGCTTTCTGTGACTCATGCACAACTCCCAAAACCATGTTTTATCATTTAATATTCAGCTTTTCTATTCTTCTTGCCAAAGTCCATACTTCACATTTTTCCCCTATACACATTCCATCTACCAAGTAGATGTGCACTCATTTAACCACTGTCGCCAGCTGCCTTTCCGACTATTCTTGCATCATCCACAAGCTTGTAGATAGTACATTCACTTCTCTCATCCAAGGCATTAATACACAAATAATTGTGCCCCAGCACTAAATCGCTGTGGCACTTGTTAGGGACCAGACAAAACCCACTCAAAATATAGGAGAAAAGCCTGGACCCTAGACCCTAACATTTTCTTATTTTAGAGGTAAGTGTAAGGTGTTGCATTCCAGATACAAAATTTGACTAATCAAACTACTCAACTTTAAGCAAGACACTATTTTAATGGTAGTGCAAAAATAGAGACAAAAATTGTCTTAACTGTAACTATCAAAATGCCTTACATATTAACTACCACTAATTAACTGCTCCAATACAGTAACATCACAAAAATACTTTTGGCAAAAAGCAAATTCAGTAAAATAGATGGTCTCACATGCAAATCTAACAGTAGGAAGAGAATGCCAGCTTTTAGCTGTAACAGAGGGGGGGGGAATAAGGGCTTCCATATCCAGCTTCAAAATCCCAACAGCTGCTGAAAGCTGAAACTAAAAATCCTGGTTTTATAGGATCTTGACCCCCCACTCACCCATTTGGGCTGCTTCTATTGTTCCAACTTGGTAAAAAGCCAAGGCCTCCAAAACCATTTACTTTATTAGATATGAGCAGAAGGCTTGACACCGGTCAACTTTTCTTCATTAAAAAACCAGGACAAAGTACACCCTACCATTTACAGGTTGCCATGCTAAAAACACAAACACCAACCCCCCCACATCTCTATCTCAACTTTGTCTATTAGTTAGCCATCTCTCTATCCATGCTAATACGACTCCAACACCCTTGGGCTCTTAAGTAGCCTTAACGGCAACGGACCCTTATTTAACCACTGTTGGAAACCTAAACATATTACATCAACTAGTTCTCCTTGATCTATTCCAGTTACCTCCTCACAATAAAGCTACCAAATTTGTCAGACGCTAATTTTCCTTCATATAGCTATGCTGAATCCACTGAAGATAATGCATTTCTACATGCTCTGCTATTAGATCCTTTAAAACAGATTAAAGGCTTTGCTTGTTTTCAGTTCAGAAGAACCAAGGATTCAGTTTAGCTTAGAAATCCGAGATAAGATTTTAGGGCAATTTGGAGTCAGAAACAAGTTTTGTTTTCTCTCCTTACAGGAGTACAAAGGAACATTTTCAGCAAAAACATTTAGTTTTTGCTAATTTGAAACTTCCAAATCATGAGATTTTGTTTAAAAATCTGAAGTTATTACAATAAAAGAAACATCTGGATCTCAGTTGAGTCAGTTAATAGTGGCAGATTTGGACAAGATAGTTGGTTCCACAGCCAGCAAAGAAATTGTTAGGAGTCAGTCAGGTAAGCAGTTTTCATTCTACTTTTAAGACTTTCATTCTGAACTACACTCTTTAGATACTTAGATTTTATTTTGTTTTGCACAATGAATTTTTTGTTGAAGAAATTCTGCAGCCTCATGTTACAGCCAACGTGATGGTCTTATTTTTAAAATAAGGAAATTATGCTCTAACAAGCAAGATTTCATTCTGGGAACTTACTTATCTGGCTCATGTTAATAATGGACGAGAACACAACCATTCTGCTGCAAATGAAAGTTGAAAATCTTTTGGCTGAAATGCAACTATTATCCATCATTACAGAGGTAAATAGCATGCAGTTTAACAAAGTCACTCATTTCTATTCTTCACTGCGAAAGTTTTGCTAACAGATCAAATCTTGAGCCAATTATAGATCAGCTTCATCACTAAAGAACTGCACATCTGAACGATGTTATAACACTAGCACACTTCAGCCTTACTTAATCAATTGATTTTTTTCAGTTCAATTTCCTCCGATCTAGCGTGTGAACCTTCATTTCTGACAGAAAAGAATGCTTGGATTGAGACGTAACTCACTAAATTCTATTTGCAAAAGTACTTTTAAAAATTGGTCAAGTAGAGGTGAGATTTTTAAAAACCTTGGCACGCAATGCTTTGCCACATAATAGTTGAGGCAAAAGACCACAACATATTTTAAGAGCAAACGCAACTAAAATTTCAAAGCAGAGCAAAATACAGAACTATGGTTAAAAAAAAGTAGTATCTGAAGCAACATTTTCAGAGAAAGTTGGTATAGGCACATAGGTCAAAACAGCCTCCTGTGCAGTAAACATTTAATGATTCCAAAATAAAAAGTTCTCCATTTCCTTTTCTGAGCTGACAATTTTGAGGCTAGGTAATCATACACCAATCTCCTACTGACCCATGCATTGATTTGTTGTGAAGATTTTGATAAATACCAATAGCGGAATCTTTAAACCTCCCAATTTGAATTTGCAAAAGCTTCAGGTCATTCAGATTTCTAGATTTTTGGGTACTCCAGCTATGAATACCATAATTTCACAGGTAGGAACCATTATAATTAGTATGAATTATAGTTTTGCATTACAAAAATACAGCAATTAATTCAATTAAAATTTAAACAGATTTTAGAATTGACATTGTTAACACTCCAATGGTTCAGTAATTTTGGGGATTTTTAGATACTTTTAATCAACACATCTGAACAGGTTATGACACATGCCTGAAGCAGGCAGATCTTGAACAAAAGCTTTCTGGCTGAGATGGGCAACACCGCTGTACCACAATTCAATTTGGGAAAATTTAAACCTCGAGGCCTCTAAAGATTTGGTAAGCACTTTTGTTGCAGAAAAAATTCGAAGTAAAAGCAGAAAGTAAGCTTGGCTTATGATTTAATTGTTTACATGACTCTCATAAGTCATGAAGGAAATTTATGTATTTTGGAATTGTGTATAAACAGGAAAGGAGGACTGGTATAGTTTACGTCTATAGAGATTTTGTTCAAACGTACCTCCAGTTTGAGGACTATTTTAACCAAATAAATTTTTCCACCTCAAAGCAATCGTTTGTCTCAGTTCAGAATGAATGGCCCTTAATTTTCTCTAGTTGAACTAGAGTTGGACTAATTTCCTCCATTATAAACTCACTATTCTCCAACCTGTCTTTTCTCCCCCCAGCCTATTTGAAGTTCTATTCTTTGGCAACCCTGGCATCCTTCAACTCCAAATTAAGTTTTCAATTTCACTGACTTAGAATTGTTACTTCCTTCCACTTCTAGCTTCATTGCTCTTTTAATTCCACCCCACTTCAGCCCATCTACTGCTCAAACACAGCTACATCCATCACCTAGAGATACTAAGAACTGCCAATGATGGAGTCAGAGATAACAGTGTGGGGCAGGAGAAGCACAGCAGGCCAGGCAACAGAGGAGCAGGAAACTTTCTTCAGAAGGGTCCTGACCCGAAACATCAACTATCCTGCTCCTGATGCTGCCTGGCCTGCTGTGCTCCTCCAGCTCCACACTTAGCTTACGTCCATCACCTCCGTTCTTGACCATTCAAATGCTCTCTTTACTGAGAAAGGACGCACCCTCTAAAATCACCTTACCCAATACATTAGTACCTGCATCCAACAGTTATTCTTGGCTATGCCGTGACCGAAATTGGCTTCTCTTCCATAAATGTATTGCAATTAAAATTCCTTTGACTCACCATCAGCAGCATAACTTCAACTATCCAAAACCCAAGCTGTGACATTCCTTCAAGCATTCTGCCTTTCCTTTGACTGTGTTTAAAACCTAACTTATTTTTAGTTAACTCTAATATTTCCTAATCTGTCAACTTGTGTCTTGTGCTTCATGAAATGCCTCGGGACATCGTTCTATATAAAAGAAAAATTCTGGATTTAAGTTGTTTAATTGTATTCACTGCAAGGTTTGATTAGATACTTCTCTTTATAAAAAACGCTTAGTCCTACAAGCAAATCCTCCTTTCCTAAAAAGCCTGCAAAAATGTATAATACTGGACAATTCGGATCCAACAGAAAATCCAACTAATGAATCTTATAATTTTGTCTAACAGTAACAGACCAAAATCAGAAAATCAGGTGGACTGAAGAATGAAAAAAGCATTTGACTTATGTAGTATAACACTGGACACAATAATTTCAAGAAGAGTAACTAACTACTTATAATAAACCTAGTATTGTAATAAAAATAACAGATCATTGAGAGTTACCTAATGTTTACAAGTGAAATGTATTGTTGAATATTCAACATTTTGTTGGCTTTGTGGATTCTGCAGCAATTGTAAAAGGAAACTGAAAAGTTCTACCAGGGGACTTGAAATATACCCAAGATAAAAGGTACTGCAGATGCTGGAGAATCCAAGATAACAAGCATGGGGCTGGATGAACACAGCAGGTCAAGCAGCATCATAGGAGCAGGAAAACTTGACGTTTCGGGGCTAAACCCTTCATCAGAAATGGGGGAGGGGAAGAGGGTTCTG
>JAHRHZ010000034.1:30504803-30600030 GCA_024137785.1 Ginglymostoma cirratum | reverse complement strand
GAGAAACGTTTTTCACTTGGGCAGTAAACACCATCTTAGAGCAACCTCAGAAAACGAAGTAGCTTAGGTTGACTCACTTCTACATTCTTAGTGTTTCTTGCATGACATGGATGGATCAGTTCTTGAGTTTTGAAGAACATTCAATGCTGTTTAGTGACAGCATACATAACCTGGCTGTACTATTTGCATTATTAATAACTTTGTCATTCTAAATTGTTTTAAATAGAATAGATTTTTCAACCCAATACACTGTACATATCACAAGTTTGCATACAGACTCTGTAGCACAAGACATCAAAAACAATTTTAATAAAGATTCAAAGCCTGAATAATACTGTATAACATCCTATTTTGAAAATTTTACCTTCACTCCATGACCAACATCGTCCAACACTGTGTAGTCTATTGGCTTCCGAATATATCTGACTGGTCTCTCAACACTGGCTGGTGCTATGATTTTGTGAGTTCTAGATGTGTTTTTGTTGGTAGTCAGAATACCTATCTCCCGACGAGCCACTTTTTCTTTATGGATGTCCACAGTCTAGTTTAAAGAGAGTAAAATGTTAACATTCCAGTATTGGTATTAGTATTATGGATTCAAGAGTGCCATGTTAATTCTGAACACTTTTCTCTTCTGCATTTATAGTCCTCCGGATCCAAATAACTTTATTTAATGTTTTCATGTAAAATGTTAGCTTCATTGCAATTCACTAAATCAAGTAAAGCATTTTGTGGTAAATTTTGAAATAAAACATGCAGTCTGCTAATGCTAAGTGTAATATTTAGCAGTGCAGAACATATACATTTCAATCTGCAATTTCACTTGTTCTACGCAGATTCTTAGAATCTGAACCTAATTTATGCACATTAGACAATCATCATATAACATAACCAAAGCAAAACAGTCAAGTGGCCAAATTACCCACTTGAAATTTAAGAATCAGGTGTTTTTAAAATTGTATTTAAAATTTAAAGTAACATCTGATCATAAATTGTTGATTAAATCTCATTTTCCAAACAAAAGAACATTTTTGTTGCCCAATTCCAGTCTGGATAAAGAGGTACTGCTGTTAAATCTAAAAAAACTGTTTTCTGGAAGCTGGTAAGTAAGGAAGTTTGATCATTTCATCAAAAATTTATTTCATGTTTTTTTAAAAACATTCAACAGAAATCAGTTACAACTCAATTTCCCTTCTTTAATCAGGGTTTTTCTTCCCCCACAAGGTCTGCACTGGAAGAGCAGTTGAAGTTATAAGATTACAAAAAGCAGCTGAAAAATTGTTTTATTTGTAACTGGAGTCAACTAGCCCTTCTTCAGAAGTACAGAATGCCAGGCATACCTACAACCATAAGGATTCTTGTGGTGCAGTGGTAGTATCCCTATCTCTGCGCCAGGAGGCCTGGGTTCAGGTCACACTAGCTCTAATTCAAGCTATTCAGAAACATCTATAGACAGGCAAACAGAACACTGGGGATACAGTAAGTGCTTTGAGCCAACACGTCTTGCGGGAACAGTCACACCAGACTTGACCTGCTGAGATTTTCCAGCATCCACTATAGTTCGCTTTTATTTATAAAGCCAGGCAGCACATGATTTTTGTCACGTGTGCAGCTTCAAACAGAAAGCTGAGAGTTTAAGGAAGAGGAAAAACGTGTTCCTTTGCTCATGCTTTGTCCCCCCCCAACTTTTTCTACCTCTCGTTTCAAATTCCAATCTAAAGCAAGCATCAGCTATTTGGTGATAATCGGTCAAGTTGCTACTGTCTATTCCAACTCAAATTTAGAATAGAGTAGGTACCAATCAAAAACTGAAAGAAATAATTAAACAGCCTCTTAAAACAGATGAAGAATGGTAAGACAAGTGATACATCACAACATACGGAAATTCTGAATGCCTGTTAAGCCATAAAAAGTGGTTAAGCACTTCCAGCTAGCTTGAACTGCAGGCACTGGCACAGAGTGGGGTACACTAAGTGGATGCTCTGTGCCAGGAGACACAGTTGATCTGGTCAGTAATCAGGGACAGGAGTGTGATTGAGAGAGGCAGTTAAGGGGACCTAGTGTGGAGAACCTAATGCTTAGAAGTGCGACAGGTTGGAGATTCTTTCAGCATGTTTAGATGAGAGCGTGCAGGCTGGATAAGTTTACTAACCGTGACACTGTGGTACAGTAAGCAAAACAGGAAATGTAGCAACGGAAGGGGAAAGTATAGGGAGGGGGACTGAAACTTTACAGGCATTAGCTGCCTAACGCTAAGGTTTACGATATCTGCTTAGCGCTGAGGGGAATTTTCAGTGGGAGTGACAGGATGCATGTGTCATGGCCCACGTAGGTAATATTGACAGTGCGAAGAGGTAGGCAACCAATTAAAAAGGCAAAACTCTTAATTAACTGAGCTACAGTAAAGACAATTTGAGACAGAATCACAATCCCTGCAGTGTGGTAACAGGCCAATTGGCCCAACAAGTCCACACCACCCCTCCAAACAGCATCCCACCCGGATCCATCCCCTTACTTTTCCCTGTAATCCTACATTTCCCATGTCTAGTCCAGCTAACATACACACCCCTGCACACTACAGGCAATTTAGCATGGGCAATCTATCTAACCTGCACATCTTTGGACTGAGGGGAAACCGGAACACCCAGCAGCAACCCAAGCAGATACGGAGAGAGAGCGTGCAAACTATACACGGACAGTTGCCTGAGGGTGGAACTGAACCCAGGTCCCTGACACTGTCAGGCAGCAGTGCTAACCTGAGCCACCATGCTGCCATGATTACATGGAGACTGGGATAAGAGAATGGAGTCCTGGTTTGTGGCAAACAGGGCTGGGACCTCAATATTGAAGGATACAGGACATTTAGAAAGAACAGGAAGCTAGCAAAAGGTGGAGAGGAAGTGGCATTAGCAAAGTAGAAAGGCCTTAAGTTTATGAAACCAAAACAACAGAATGATTTGCATCAAAATGAGAAATGATAACAGCAAGTAGTTAATGGTGGGAGTGGTGTACAAAAAGTACACAGTAATATGGAACACAAAATGAATAACTACTTGTCACAAAATATGGTTGTAATCCTGGAGGATTTTAACACTACATATAAACTGGAAAAAAGCAGCAAGGCAAAGAAGCCTAGATGAGGCAGAGTTCATACAAATGTTTTTGGTGTAGTTTCTTAGAATATCATGTTCTAGAGCCAGACAGCAAGCTATATTGAAGGGTCACTGGAACCAAAACGTTAATGATTTTTTTCTTCACAGATGCTGCCAGCCCTGTTGAGCTTTTACAGCAACTTCTGGTTTGGTTCCCAAACCATACTAGGCCTGCACAATGAGGTAGGATTAATTCAATTCATGACCTCAGGTGAAGATGCCCCTAGGTTACAGCAATCAACGTGATGGCAATTTATACTCCATTTGAAGATTAGGGGAACGGGTCACAGACTAGTACCTTGAATTTAAAGGCAATGACAGCCTGAAAGCATAGCTAGCTAAAAATGAACTGGCAAATTAAGTTGGGGGAATAGGTCAATAGATATTCAGTGAGCATTCTGTCACATTTATTAAAATCTACAGTATTCAAGCTTGCATTCCCTCAACGTGCTGAAGTTGCACCTGAATGGTGTGTTCAAGTCTCAGGAAACGTAGAGTTTAAAACCAAAGTTTTGATTTGATAACTGTTGTACCTTTGCACCAAGTTTGACACCTTTTAAAAATCTGTCCGCAGATCAGGTCAGCACTTTTGCTCATCCTTAATTGCCTTTCAGACAATGGTGATAAGCCACTGGTGATATTCTGCAATCCATGCTATGGCCTATGCTTTCAACATTTAGACCAGTTTATTCCCTTGTCCATCAGGGAGAAGATATACACATGAACAGATTCAAGAACAGCTTCTTCCTGTTAGCAAGGATCTTTCAAAGTTAATTCTGATCTTTCTCACTGCACCTTCTCTGCAGCTATGAGTATTCTGCACTCTATTCTGCTACCCTGATGCACACTGTACAATCTACCTGCATGGCACAAAGAACACCACTTTTCACTGAATCTCAATACATGCGACAAAGATAAAATCAATCTTGAAAGTCCTCAGAATAGGCAATCTTTTTGAGCTCTGTTTTCCGGACTAGCCATCCCAGGATTTAGGCTATCTGGCCATAAAAGTGTAGGCACATCCAAAAGTACTGTTCAGAAGGCAGTTTCAGGATTTTGGCCCAGCAACAAGGCAGAAGTGGTGAGAAGGATCCAACTCTGGATAATGTGGGGCTCGGAGGGTAACTTACAAATGATGGGTTCCATGATTCATGAATCTACTGTCCTCATGCTTCTAGATAGTCGAGGTTGTAGGTTTGTAAATAATCTAATGCTGTCAGTTACCAAGGCAAGCTGCTGCAGTGGTAGATCTGCTAGCAATGAGCACTTATGGTGAAGGAAGCGAATGTTTAAAAGGCAGCAGTTCAGATGGTCAAGTAGGTTTCTCTGTCCTTCACATTATCAAGCTGTCAGAGTGTTGCTAGAATTATACTAGTTCACGTAAAAGGAAGACTTTCTATAACATTCTTGACTTATGCCTTGTCAATCAGGTCTTTGTGTTGGGACAATAGGCCTAAGTTATACAGATTTCCCAGCCATGGAAACAAAGCACAGCATCTACCAAATCAAGCAAATGCAGATCACGATACATGCTTCTAAATTCCACAGAATAGAGATGGAATTGACTCATCTTAGCATCACAGGACAACCCACTCAGATCAATCTAGCAAACATCCCAGGATGCAGTCTCACCAAAGCAGTGTACAGCTCATTTACTTTTGTACTCCAATCCTCTTCAATAAAGGCTAAAATGCCACTTGGCTCCTTTGCTTGCTTGCTGTACCTCCATGTTAACTTAATGCTCCTTGTAAAAGTACTCATCAATTCCTCTAAACATCTAGAAGTTAAACCAACCTTCTAAACTATTCTACTTTTATTACCAAAAATGAACCTCCTGCTTCCACATAAATATTCAATCTGCCATACTGTTGCCCATTTAACCCATCTATCTCTTCAAAAAAGCTTCACATGCTTCTCACATTTATTCTCAGCTAGCTTTGCATTGGCAACACAATTGACACTTTCTAATCCTCTCAGTCAAATCACTCATGGATTGAAAGTAACTGATTCCCAGCATCGACAGCACTTCAAAAATTACTGGTCATAAACTTGAAAATGCCCTACTTACCCCAACTCTTTGCTTCTTATCCTCTAACTCTGCTAATATAACCTCCATAACCCCTTTTATGGATTACCCTTCTTTTTGGGTCTTTTGGAAAGCCAAGTATTTATAGTATGCGGAGATAGTAGGAACTGCTGATGCTGGAGAATCTGAGATAAAACATTGTGGAGCTGGATAAACACAGCAGGCCAAGCAGCAGAGGAGCAGGAAAGTTGACGTTTCGGGTCTCGACATCAACTTTCCTATTTATAGCATGCCTCTGGTCTCCCGTCATCGGCCCAACTAGTTACACCCTCAATGCCAACGCTTTTCAGCCACAATTATCACTTCGTAAAATCACACTGACTCTTTTTATGCCATATGAACATTAATAGCATAATCACTTAACATCCCTATGATTGAAGGAGTTTAACAACAGTGCATTGAAAAATGACTATTTCGATTCTAACTATAAGTCAGCCTTTGACCACAAGTAGGGAGTTGAAGTGTAAAACCTTGCATTTTTAATGAAAGTTTCCCATTTTCACTGCAAAGTGATTCAGATACTTGTACAAAATGTTTACAGTAGACAGAAATAAAGATTTTATTTTGGCTTTTCTGTAGATCAAAGAATAACTTGATCACTCCTGTTCTAATAAGAAGTTTATCATTGTTCAATTAGCAGATTCAGTCATGGAAACAAGACTATTTTTCTTGAGAATTTTATGGATTAAGCTTTCAATGATTCTTGTCAACTTGTTTCCTGAACTAGCTCTGCGGCAAATTCTAGTTGCGCACCTACAGAAACACAGCTAATTTTATAGCTGAAATAGAGTAACTTTGTCACGCATAGGGTAGAAAACACAATACTTCAGTAGTGACAATTTCTTTTCCTGTATAAAAGGGGTGTCATACGATTAGGCCTGCAATACACAAGCACTGGCTAACAAAATTCAGTTTATTTCTCAGCACTCCCAACATTGGCACACCACTAACCAAACCCTTCCACACAGCCTTGCCTGGTATAAGTAGTCCTTGAACATGCAGATAGGACAGCTTTCATGAATTTAATATTGAAATACATTAGAGCAAATAAAAAGGGCTCACGTATTGAAAACAGTTGGAAAGGTGCAATGAAAAACATACCAGAGAGGTTAGTTTGTAATATGCATTTACAATTTCAATAATGAGAGTGTCTTCACCTCTATTTATAGCACACTGTAGCTATTGATTTTAGATTTGTTTCTTTCGATTGTTCTGTCCCCGCATTTCTAGCTTCAGTACTATCAGAGCCCAATTTTAAACTCAAAGTAGTGGTTAAGTTTGATCATTTAAGTTTCAAAATTAAAGATGGTGTTTGAACCTCTTACTATTTTAAGATCTGACAATACAGCTGTGGTTTCAACTTTGCTTCCTCTGCCTCCCTTTCTAAATTACTGTCAACATGTCTACTAACTGCAAGACTTGAACACATGCTGTCTTGAACTATTTCAAGACAATTACACGCACTCTATGCTATCTATTTAAACTTAAACATATAAAACCAAAGACCACAACGCATCACTAACTCAAATCATCCCATTGCCCAGATCTGAATTTTTAGTGCTCAGCTGAAAATGCTCCAATACCTTAAAAGGTATCTCCCCAAACACCATGTCTCACTGGCTCAAAAACCAAAAATGCAGGATGAGCCAAGCCAACAAGTAATCCCATCATAAACATGTTGGTAAAAACACCAGTGTACCACACCCAAGTTCTGAGACAAAATGTTCTGCTCAACCAAACGTGAGACCAGCTGTCCAAGATTAGACCATTAGAACAATTAACCAAATCTTCCCCCTCAACTCACCCTAACTCAAAAAATTCAGACTTCAGGAGAAACATAGGCATACTGTTTTGCAAATTGTACATTTAAATGGATTATAAAGTACTTAAACAACAATGATAATTAATTACATTTAAAATGAAAGCACTTCCCCCCCCCATGCAGTTCTTGGAATCTATCCACAGATGAAGGTCTTTTCCCTGCCACATTAAAATAAAACCAGCAAAATGGGGATTAAATATGAAGTATCATTTATCCCTAAAATTCAAATTCTGATGTAATGCTTCAACAAGCGACCAGATCAGGGTTACAAACTGAAAGGGAAGTAGGATTGGAAAGGAGGTCTGTTCTTAAGTTTGAAAGAAACCAGGATTAGATAACATGTATTCAAGTATACCAAAAAGCAATTTAGAAAACATGGAGACACTCCAAGGTTTCAGAGACTTGGGAAGGCCAAACAAAAAACTGGTTAGTTACTTGTTTCACTCTTGTTCAAAAAAACTGATATAACGTTAAGCCCAGCAACTAACAGATCAGTCAGTTTAACTTCACTGATGGAAAAGCTTTTCAAACAAGTTTGGATCAAAATTATTAGTGCTTGGGGTAACATGGACAATTAAGTGAACAGATTTGTCATGGCCAAACAGCACACAAAGTTGGGTCAGGAGTGGGCCACTTGACCTCAAATCTGCTCTACCATGCGAGAAGATCATGACTAATTGGACTACGACCTCAACTTCATATTCCTGCCAGTCCCCCATGACCTGTGTAAGTCATGAACCTAAACCTGCCTGTACTAATCCCTGAAGACTCGTAAATTTAAGAAAAAATTCTTACCTTGCCATTAGATAGAAGGCCGTTTACTTGTAAACTTAATTCTAGTTGTTCCCATAAAGGGTAACATTCGTTCATTATTCACAATCGAATCTTCTTAAACTGCTTTGTCTCAATAAAACTAAATAGCAATGGGAATAATCGACCCTCTCCTTATATTAAAACTTTCATCACCCCAATGCAGCCCAGGTATCATGTCAGCAAATGTTCCTTGTGGTTTCTACATGTATCATCTTTTAAAAAAAACATTTAACTAACTTGCTTGAGTTCTTTTGAAGTAGTAACAGTATTTCAGAGTTAAGCTGTTGATAGCACGATGTGGACTTCAAAAAGATGTTCAATCTTAAAAAAGGCTACAAAAGACTTGCTGGTGACATTAGAGCTCACGGAAAAAAAGAACAGTAGCATTATGGATACAAAGCTGGTTGAGTGACAGAACAGTAAAGAATAATCATCACGGTTTACATTTTATTAAAAAGGAAGGTTTGTAGTTGGACATCGTGCCACTTAGGTGACACAGTGGTTAGCACTGCTGCCTCAGTGTCAGGGACACAAGTTAGATTCCAGCCTCAGGTGACTGTGTAGAGTTTGCGCATTCTCCCAGTGTGTGCAGGTTTCCTCCAAGTACCACAGTTTCTTCCATCAGTCCAAAAATGTACTGGTTAAGTGAATTGGCCGTGCTAAAGTGCCTCACAGTAGCCAGGCTAGGTCGGTCAGCCATGGGAAATGCAGGTTATGGGGATCGGGTCGGGGCAGGAAGGTCACTGCAGGAATTCTATGATTCTAAGTCACATTGAAGAACACCCAGCTGTTCTTCAACACCACTGTTGACCTGTCAGTCAATGACTGCAAAGTTTAACAGACAATACGCATCAGGAAGACTGTAGTGGAGACAGAGCACTGAGACCTCAAGCTCTGGTCCATACGTATGGCCTCCATCTCTCTTCAGTTCAACTGTCTATGAAGCTAAAGTCCTCAGCCATTCCTCATCAATTTGTCCTTAAGAAAAAACTTTGCATAAAAAAAAAAGCTTAGTTACATCAAGTCCCACTTACCCATCATTTACATACAATGTCCTTGACTGCCTCACATAAAACCATCTTTCCAAAATTTCCATGCACATTTTCAAAAACTGCCACAACAGGTACTGCCCTCTCCCCATTTTCCTCTAGTTAACAAACCTAAAGTCATCTCCATTCATCCAATCAAAGCCACTTCAGCATGCCCAATATTAATTCATCCACCACTGGTGGTTGTGCCTTCAGGTCCCCTGGCAGACCTTGAATTCCCTTCCTCAAAACTCTCCACCCATCTTTCCTAGGTCACTCAATAAAAATTAATTGAGACCAAAACTAGCTATTTGACCTAACGTCACTTTGTAGCTCAGTACAAAATTGTGCTTAAAACTGAATGTTTTAGGACTTGTTTAATTTGCATTTATATACCTTTTCAGTTCTAAAGTAGATGACTTGATGCTTGACCAAAATGACCATTTGGTACAATTCTTCCCTTTTACTTAGGATGACAATGAGATGTTAATTTGGGATGAAGGGCTTGTCTTAAGGAGCAGTTGAGAACTTTGGATCTGTACTCAAAGAAGTTCAGAAGGATTTTGGGGACGGGTTGGAAATCTCATTGAAATTTACAGAATATATAGAGTCACTGGTCATAGTATGGAAGCAGACTCTTCAGTCCAATTCATCTATGCCAACCAGACATCACAATCCAACCTCATCCCATCTGCCACCATTTATCCATATCCAACAAAACCCTTCCTGTTCAGTTAGCCACTCAGATGCCATTTAAGTGTTGTAACTGTATCCACCTCCACTGCTTCCTCTGGCAGCTAGGTGCATACATGCATCACCCTCTGCATGAAGTAGTTAATTTTTACATCTTCCCCCTCTCACCTTAAACCTAGGTTTTAGACTGCCCCACCCTAGGTGAAAGAACTTGGTTATTCACCCTAAACATGCTCCTCACGATTTTATAAACCTCTAAGGTCACCCTTCAGCCTATGCTCCGAACCTGGCAACATCCTTCTACATCTTTTCTGAATCCTCTCAATCTTAACATCTTTCCTACAGCGGGGAGATCAGAATTGAACACAGTAATGTAAAAAAGTGGCCTCACCAATGTCCTGTACAATTACACTATGTGCCTATTAGACGCATTCTGGAGGGGGGGTCACTGGACTCAAAACACCGAGTCTGCTTTCTCTTCACAGCTGCTGCGTTTCTCCAGTAACCTTTGGTTTCAGTATGTGCTTATTATATCTACAAATAAAACCATAGCTGCTTAGACACTAACATCAAAATGAAATCTATTAGAACCACATCACAACACAATGTCAGAATGAAATTATTTACAGGTACTGTTTGAAGAATTAAGGGTGGTTTAATGCTTCCATGCTCCTACCAAACTCTGGATAAAAATCTGAAGCATTTAAACTTCATGAATTCTGCAGCCAATAATGCACTCCAGAAATGAGTTACCACAGTGATTCGGCTACCAAACAAAGCCACAAATAGTATAAAAATCAATAGAAAGACTTCAAATAATCTCTTGAGCTCAGCCAATAAGGTAGATGCTCCCAAAGTTTCAGCCTGAAATTTCCAAGGGAAAAAGTTAAGCATTTTAATTAAGTGAGGCATCGTTCAGCTGGAATTGAAGGTGCAGGAATCCTGCAAATGAACCTTTTTTTATTTTTCCACAGGATGCGAACATCACTGGCCAGCATTTATTCCCTATACCAATTGTCCAAAAAGTTGTGGTGAGCAACCCTCAAATAACTAATCTATATGGAGGGAGCTCCAAGAGTTTCACCCAGAAACTGAAAAAAAAGGGAATATTGTTTCCAATTCAGGCCAATGAGTGGCTTGAAAGGGAATTTGCAGCTGGAGAGGTTTCTGTGCATCTGTTGCCCTGGTCCTTCCAAGTAATGGAATGTGCCTGAGTTGCTGTATTTAGTAGACAATATTTGCTAAAGTTAAGTCATATTATCCGATTTTTGGTGTGGGTTAGATAGTGTAAAAAAACACTTCACAAGACAAATTCACCCAGAATTCTGAATTAATATTGATTTTTAAACTCTTGTCAATATACTAAAGGTAGCACAAGACCAAACAGAAGCAAACAATTTTTATTCCACTCTATCTTGAAGATACCCCAAAATCCTTTATAGCTAATCAAGTATTTATGAAACACAATCATTTGCTTTAACAGCAACTATGCAAACCACTTGCATACAGCAAACAAATCTGGAAGTGGGGGAGGCTATTTCCCCCCCCCATCTAGAGTCATTGAAACAAGAAACATTGATCCCAATGTCCAAATAGTGACAGGAGACCTTGAACATCCATCTGAACAGGTAAAGGTCTGAATCCATTTGACCACTGTAGAGTGTCAGCTAAGAATACAGACAAATCCCTCAGTTGAAAGCAACCATTGACCCTTCAAGTGTCAGCTTTGAAAATAGGCACCACAGTACAAACAATAATGAATTTTCATTAATGCACTCATTTGGTCATAAAGTTAGGAGCATTTTTATTGGGCAATAACTTTATTGACAAGGTAAAGGTGTTGCACATAAATATATTGTATATAAATAAAGGAATATTAAATTGAGTTTTGGAATTACACACTATTGTCTGGAAAATGGGTAGCAGTTTGCTTAATAGCTTGTTCAATGGCCTTAAGTTATCTTGTCTTTTTTCACGACATGGTATGCCAGACCTACTGAAAAAAAAAGTGATGAGAGATAATGTTTTAAAGGAGTGTAATGTTTTAAGTCAATGTAGACTAACAAGGCTATTTTAAATTCAAATCTAAAGCCACTAACGAGCGATGTTTTCCAACCATCCAGAGCCACTAACCACAAGTCCTAGCAATCTGCCCTGTTAAAAGCTGATGAGTACATAAGAACCCCCAAAATACATTTCAGCAGTTAGCGATTAAGAGCAGCTCGTGTATTTCAACCTTACTACATATTATCCAAACAAGACAGCCATCAAAACAAAACTACAATCTAATTTAGCTTAAGTCATTTCTCAGCAAAAATCAACTGCCAAGCAAAATACGACATGTTCTAGTTCTGTTTCTGATTTTATACCCTGCTACTGATGCTTTAAACAAGATCTGAAAAACTAAAATTTACGCAAAGTCACCAAAATACTTCAGCCACTATCAGTAAACACCACTGAAAAAGTTTTTAAAAAAAGTTTTAAAATTCAAACATCACCAAGTCACTTCATACAATTGCTTCAGCCAAATGGAAAAACAGAACCAGAAAATTTAATGCCACTACATTCAACTTGAATTGGAATCCTAACAGCAGTTCCAGAACTGTTTTAAAACAGTATTATAGCTTGATGCAACACCTAGTTAAACTCCACTTCGATATTAATTCAAGTATTAGCTATGGCCCTGTACAAACGAATGCCAGTTTCCTTCAGTGAATTGTTTTGAAGAAACAGAATACCTTGGCTGTATCAGCTTACATGGTTAAATGAAACACTGCACCGAACAGTACAACTAAAAAGCTACGGTTGGTTTGCTTGCCAAGCTGGTCCATTATTTCACAGGCCTTTCATTATCCTGCTGGGTAACGTCATCAGTGCAGTCTCCGATGAAGCGCTGTTGCGTTTTCCCATCTGGTATTTAAACTCTGGGGTCCATTGGATTTGATTACCTCATTTCTGGTTTTCCTTCACACAGTGGTGTATATATAGAGTCTAGTTGTGTGTTTGTTGATGGCCTTCTTGGTGGAGAACCAGGTCTCTAGGAATTCCCGTGCTTGTCTCAGTTTGGCCTGTCCTAGTATCCTGGCGTTGTCCCAACCAAACTAGTGGTTCTCCTTATCTGTGTGAATGGAGATGAGTATTGGTCATGTCTTTTTGTTGCTAGTTATGTTCATGTAATAGTGACTAATTTTCTTCCTGTCTGTCCAACATAATGTTTGTCGCAATCCTTGCAATATCAACCCCCCATTTGGTTCTGTCCATAGTGGGTAAGGGGTTTGAGTTAGCAGTTGGCATAAGGTTGACATGGGTTCATGTGCTACTCTGATGCCCAATGGTTGTAGGAGTCTTGTAGCGAGTTTTGATATGTACTTGATGTACAGTAGCGTGACGAGTGTTAGGGCGTGCAGTATCTTCCTGTTTTGTTCATTACTCACTCATCTCTATTCACAGACTGCTACTACAGTCTGGGTGGTAAGACATCCCAAGGCCATCAGATTGTACCTTCTCATCTTCAGCATGTCGAGATCTTATGTAGAGCTGGAGAGTCACCTGACGTCATGGCATTGGAACCTGCCTACACCATTCCAGCTGCTCCAAAACACAGGTAAGAGGAGGTGACTCAGTTGGTCAGAGCACATTCTGGAGGCAGTTCAATGCAGCTCCACTTCCCAACATGTACAAAACCTTCAATGTAATGTAAAATACCTGAAAAGAGTTTCAAGGAGGTGTTTTCAAATGAATTCTAACTCCATGCCACTTAAGATAGCCTTACAGGTGACTGAGATTTCAGTAAAGGTTTTGTGAAGCATCTTCAAAAAGGGGAGAAGTTGAAGGAAGAAATTCCAGAGCTTGGCCCTTGGCAGCAGGTTAGCCCAATGATCAAGTATAATCAGTAAATGTTTAAATGGGGAAAGCACAAAGATCTCATGAGGATTACATTGCCCATGAAGTTGCAGGGATAGGGCGAGGACAATGCCCACACAGACAGTCTTTTGCTGCAGGACTAGTTTTTTTTTTTTTTTTTAAAAAGATAACACTTGCTTCCTGGCCCAGAAAGGTATCGGATGCATAAAAGGAAGCCACCAGCTTTTGCATGAATAAAAAGACCATGCCCTGACTAATTAGAGTCTCCATCACCTGGCTCATCTACATAGCCAACAAATAGCTCACGACAGAGGAGGTAATTCAGTCACACTGACTCTCTGCCTCCCTTTCTTGACCCACAAAGAGAGGCAGCTAATCTGAAAGGTGTATTTAGGCCAACTTTTCTTTTTTTAGCCTGAGCAGTTGACTCTCCCAGACTTTCACTCTTCACATTCCTATCATGTGGATTCCAGAACTGCTCAACATTCTAGTT
This sequence comes from Ginglymostoma cirratum, assembly GCA_024137785.1. Taxonomy (NCBI): domain Eukaryota; kingdom Metazoa; phylum Chordata; class Chondrichthyes; order Orectolobiformes; family Ginglymostomatidae; genus Ginglymostoma; species Ginglymostoma cirratum. The sequence goes on along the minus strand of JAHRHZ010000034.1, from coordinate 30,586,079 downwards.
GTCACTTAGACAACTTTTTTTTTTAAAAATACAGCTCCAGCGTCACCTCCCTGCTCTTAAATTATGTCCCAGTTAGTAAAGGCAATGTATCCCATATGCCGTAACCACTATCTACCTGTTCCACTACACTAAGGGACTGGTAACATGCACTCAAAAAAGGTCCTCTGATCCCCAATGCTTCCCAGGGTCCTAGTGTTAATGTATTCCATTGCCTTGTTTGTTCTCCAAGTGTATTCCTTTACACTTATGCAGATTTCACTCCATTTGCCACGAATCAGCTCGTCTATATCTCCCTGTAATCTAAGGCAATCCTCCTCTATTTACCACCCCACCAATTTTTGTATCATTGGTAAACTTATTAAACAATTCTTCCACTTTCAAGTCTAATTTGTTCATGAACAAAACCAAGAATAGCAAGGCCCCAACACTAATCTCTGCAGATCTCCACAAGACATAGGCTTCCAGGCACTAAAAAACACCTTGACCATCATCCCTTTGCTTCCTGGCTGCTCAGCCAATACTGTATCCAATTAACCAAATTTCCTCAGAGCCCATGTACTCTTACCTTTGTAAACAGTCTCCCATGTGAGACCCTAAAAGCCTTGCTGAATTCCAAGTAGACTACATGGAATGCATTGCCCAATTCACACACCTGGTTACATCTCCGAAAAATTCAAATTGTCACAATGATACCCCTTAAAACCATCTGACTACTCTTGATTTAAATCACTACCTCACCAACTGCATCCCTTAGAATTGCTTTAATAGTTTCCACACCACTGAGGTTTGACTGCCTTGTAGTTTCCTGGTTTATCCCTTTCACTCTTCTTGAGCAACAATGGCCTGAATTCCTCCACAGACGCTGGCAGAAGAATGGAAGTTTTCCAACACTTTCTGCTCTCTGAAGTGATCAAATCCTTGAATTCAAAGGCCAATAGGAATACGGAAATACTGGCCTTGCTGGCAACACGCAGATCAGAGAGAATGTTGCACATAATCCACAACATGAGGGGTTTGGCACATTTCTTATAAAAAGATTACATTTGGGGTCAAAAGTAATAGTAGAATAGCAAAAAACATTTAAGATGAATACACAAGAATGACAGCATAGAAAGCATTCAGCATAGGGCTTCCCAGAAGTGAGTCAGAATTTGGGATGGAAAGTTGAGACACAACTAATACCATGGAGTTCCCACAGAGCAAACAGCTGCAAGGCAGCTTTAAATCCCAACTTGTTTTAAACTCTGGACGTGGTCTACATGACTTCCTGTTGGCCGAGGTCATGCTTCAGGAAAAATGCTTGACCTTGCATGCATTTCAAAACTGCTAACAAAATCCATAGCCTTCTCCAATCTACACCCCATAAATCCACTCCTCGTTCTTGCCCTCAGCCCTGCCTCCTTTCACAGGTCTACAACAGAGTTCTCAGATCTTCCAGCCTTGAAAAGAGTGTGTTCTGGTGGAATGAAGTTTGACAGCCCAATTTATGAAGTTAATGTGCTATTGGGACAATCACTAGAATCATGGTTAAACTATTTCGACATGTGCACAGAACAATACAAGTGGACTTTTGCATCCTGTCAACTTCAAAACTTCAAATCCACAGTGCCAACGCCACCTTCCACCTCTGAACACTGCCTCAGAAAACACAGCAGCTATAACAAAGCATTTTACTTTTTGTTTCATTTTTAAATGCAGTCAAATTCTCTTTACATCTGGTCTCACTACTGCTATTTAACTTTGACAATTCAACTAGATGAAGATTACACGCAATATAGCATGACTTTCCACCTCAACAAAACCGCCTTTATAAACAAACATCTTTGGCTGTTTTTAATCCTGTAGCTCAGCATCAATAACAGCACAACTGCATTATTTTTACACCTGCATCAGCAAGGTCCCCATTTGCACTTCGTCTTAACGCTAGTCTTTACTCCATTGGTAATTAGGTCTGCAGCAATGGCCTTGTGAATTTATAAACACACACATCCAACCTAACACTGACTTCAGTGGTGTTACAGGTTATACCCATATATTGTACATTGGTGGGTAACTAGGCACAGTTTCACTACACTCCCGTAACTGCACATTTACCAACTCAAATGGGAAATAGCAAAATGGATGTACAAGTTTAGATGTAGCACATGTGGTACTCTTAAAAGATTTCGACCACTAAACAGTGCTCAATACGGTACCTTCCACAATATTTAACACTGGCTCAAGTCAATTTGCTCACATCTGCGTAGTAATGGCAATGGACACTAAATTACAATACACCAGCAGGGTTAACGGCCAACAGTGTACATGACTCAGGTTCACTGGTCATCATTCACCCTTCAGGTCAATAATAGTCGTAATTCTCAGATTACAAATTATACCCTCGTGGTTGATTGGATTGGTATCCTTCCATTTGCAGGAGATAGTAGGTTTGCAGTCCAAGGTCAGCTGTAGAGCCAATTCAAGAAAGGCAAAATTCACACAAGTTCTACATATTAAGTTGTCCGTTGGTGGTGGTGAAGGATGGTCTTCGCAAGTACTTCCTCATGTATATTGGCAATACACCCATCACATAGTGAAGCTCTGGCACAATTTAACCACAACGTTTAGATTTGTTAACGGCACATGGTATTGCCAGGCAGTCTCAAAAGAAAACAAACAAACCTTAGCAACTCCTACTATTTCACTAAAAAAATTAAGTAAAATTAGAAGCTACAGTGATCTAGAAATAGTCTGCTTCATAGAACTAAACACCATTACCTGAGAGATTCAGGGGGTACAATGATACAAAGTCACGTGAACAGAACTGCTCTCCTGCTTCATTCAGAAGCATCCTGCATCTTGGTTACAAATTGCTGCAGGAATAAATAGCTAAAACCTGTTGGTCCAACATTTAAAAATCCACATTGAAGTAAAAATATAGTAGTGATAATTATTCAGTTCAAAACACATTAAAAATTTTATCTTTGCAGTGAGCCAAAAATGTTGAACTTTGGCAACCTTGGGATTTTCAAAAGAGCAGCCAAATAGTACTTTATCAATAATTTTTCCCTTCAGATATTCGCCCCACCCACCCCCACTATAAAATAGTTGGATAGAGAGATTTTTATAAAGTCTTCCCTTGAAAGCTTGGAAGAAATGTAACGTGCTTTCAAAATCTTGCTGCATTAAATAACCCCTGCAGAGTTGGAAACCAATTCACACCACCACATCCAAATGATTTGATGACTACTACATTGGAATGCTAGAACCAGCAATACAACTTAAAACATTTCCTGGCTACTAAAACTCACATTAGGTATGGCATTCTGTTTACCATTTCACTGTAGACAAGGCACATACTAAGTTTAAAAGGCACTCAATTTGGAAATTACACTTGGATAACTGAATAAAATTTACTGCTTAAGATATGCTATCCTACACCATAGGTTAAAAAGTCTCAAGTCGCAAATTACAGTTGTGCACTATAAAAATCAATTAGTGTAATTTTTTGGTCATCAGGTTTTTGCTTGCCTGATGATGGAAAGAAGTTTTCAATCGGTATTTCCTGGACTACAGTTCAAGTCTTTTCTTAGGAAAGTACAAGATCATGGGATCATAAAGGAAGCAAATACTAAGTGATTTATGCATGGAAGAGGCAAACAGAGCACTTGCATTAATCACAATTTTATTGGCAAAGAAAGGAAAAATGGAAACTCTAAATTTAGTAATTTACTGTTAAAAATTAAACTCTCTGAACTTTACTAAATTTGTTTAAAGTTCAGCACAGTGCAAGCAGCATCATTCAACATTTCAAGAAATATTAAATACCAGAGAGACATTCCAATCTACTTTTTAGTTCAACATTTCCTAGATCAAATTAGAAGAAGGTTACTTATTTGCTTGATGTTATACCAAGTTTTGAAGTGAGCAAGGTAACCAAGTTACTCCTTATCAACATTCAGAAATCACTGCTAAAAATTAAATGTGACGACAGGATCAGGTTCAGTCAATCCACCATCAACTGTCTGACTGAGAAAGGAAGAACGGCCATTTAGACAAGGTACCAGAGGGCTACTACAAAAATCATTCTCCTGCATGAGTCACAGCAACAGGACAGAAATAATAAATTCACAGTAGTACATCAGTGAAATCTTGTATTTCAAAGTTGAGGACTAATCAAGTATTACATAAGAGACTGAGCAAATATAAAATCTATGCTATGTCATGCATCAATCTGAAGTTCAAAATTCACTGAAATACTTTTGCTTTTACAATTTCACCTACCATTCATGAAGTTCACTAGTAGATCTTCAGAAAAATAAGTCCAGTCACGTTCAAGGACAGTACATACCAGGTCCTCCACAAAGTAAAATTGAGTGTATTATTTTCCAGCTGACCATTCTTTACCTTATTGCCAGTACTAAACACCTCTCTTATCTAGCAGGACACACTTCTAAACAAAGTCTGATGATCTCATACCAAAGCCACACTTCTAGTTAGTACACTCTCAAAAGTTACTGCACTTAGTCAGTCATACTGACTCTCCGCAACATCAGGGCAACCAGGCCGAGGTACTCACGATTAGGGTTGTGAACACTTTTCCAAAAATAAAAAAACAGAGTCAAGGATATTCAGAATGGATTCACAGAAGACCAGTATAATTTAACTTTACATTTGAGGAATAAAAAGTGCATGGATTAAAGAGATGGGCTAGGTGACAATTTTCTTTCTGAACATTCATGAACTGTGAGCATCACTGGCTAGGCCAGTTTTTATTGTTCATCTCCAACTGTCTGTCAGAAAGTAGTGATGGTGAAACACTCTCGGAGTCATACAGCATAGAAACAGACCCTTTGGTCCAACTCGCCCAACACCTACCAACTTTCCCAAACTAAATGAGTTCCACTTGCGTACATTTTGCCCATGTCCCTCTAAACCTTTCCTGTTCATGTGCCTGTCCAAATGCTTTTAAAAATGTTGTAACTGTACCTGCATCTACCACTTCCTCTGGCAGTTTATTCTACATTTGAACCACCTGCATGGAAAAGTTGTCCCTCAAATCCCTTTTAAATCTTTCTCCTTGTACCTTAAACCTATGCCTTCTGAGGTTGTTGACTTGCTCACCCAGCTGGCTTGTTCTTGTTCGGACATCGTCACCGTACTAGGTGACACGATCAGTGGAGCCTTCGATAAAGCGATGTTATTCTATTCTGCTTAGAATTTATAGTGTCTAGTCAGTGTTAGTGAGCACTGTCATTTCCAGTTTTGATCTGTAGGGGTTTGTATACAGGATCTAATTCGGTTTGTTGATTGCATTATTGGTGGAGAACCATGCCTCTGGGAATTCCTATGCATGTCTATGCTGGGCTTGGGCTACTATGGTTACCTTGTCCCCAGTTAAATTGATGGCCTCCATTTTCTAAGTGTACCAATATTAAGGACAGTTTGTCGTACCATTTTGCTGCCTGCTGACAGCTAGTTTCCTTCCTGTCTGTCCAACGTGATGTTTGAGAGAGTCATTGCGTGGTATTTTGTAAACCATGTTGGTTCTGCATGTCATGGGAATGGGTTCTTTAATCCTTGTAAGTGTTTGCTGTACAGTGGCAGTGGGCTACCATGATTCCTAGTGGTCTCCAGAGTCTTGTCAGCTTCGATATGTTCTTGATGTGGCCAGCATTAGGGCGTACTGTTGTTGGCTGTTCAGCAGGCATCTGCAGATGAAGTTGCGGGGATATCCATTTATAGTGATGATCGTGTAGGTGCTCTTCCTCTTTCTTGCATAGCTCTGCAGTGTTGCAGTTGTGTTCCTGGCCTGCTTATATAGTGTCTTAATGCAGCTTTGTTTGGTGGTGGTGGTAGTAGTTGCGGTTGCGGGGGTGAGTGGAAGAGAGAAGAGAGAGAAGGTGTCCGCTTTGTGTACTTTAGGAAGTCCAATGCAGCAGGAGGTGCTTGTGCCTTCTGGTTTCATTCTCATTTAGTCCATCTTGGTTATCTGCCCTGCATCCTTTCGCCTCTTCAGTGTCTGGGTGATCCTATTGCCTAGCTGCAGTGTTGGGTCAATTGCCACCTGTTGGTAAGTGGTTGTATCTGCAAGCAATGCCTGTGCTTTAACATTGGTTCATTAATGAACCAACCAGACTGTCATGTGTCGGTTGTCTGCTGGTAGGATTATGATGTTCTTGTCTTTGAGTAACAAACACAAGCTACAGATCTCTGTCAAAAAACTTTAAACACGTCTTCTAGTTTTGAATTCCCTTATCCTACAGAAAAGGACCTTCGCTATTCAACTTATCTACACCCCTCATGATCTTATAAACCTCCAAGGTCACCCCTCAACCTATAATCCAGTGAAAAAAAGTCCTAGCCTATCCAGTCTCCTTCTAACTCAAACCCTCCAGTCCTGGTAACACGTTTATAATTCTTCTCTGAACCCTGTCCAATTTAATATTATCCTTCTTTTAGCAGGGCAACCAGAACTGTACATACTACTCCAAAACAGGCTTCACCAGCACCCTGTACAACTTCAATATGAAATTTGAACTCCTATACTCAAAAAAGGAGTGAGCAAAGAAGACATGCATGCTAAATGCCTTCTTAACCACTCAAAGTTGCATCACAGGTAGACAAAGAACTACGTACCCAAACCCATAAGCCTGTTCAGCAACACTACCCAGGGCCCTACCATTAACTGTACAAGGCCTGCACTTAACACCTGACATTTATTCATATTAAATTCCATCTGCCACTCCTCAGCCCACTGGCCTAATTGATCAAGATCCCTTTGTCATCTTTCATGACCTTCAATCTCCATTATACTATCAATTTTGGTGTCATCTACAAACTTACTAACCATGCTTCCTAAATTCTCATCCAAATCATTTATATAAATGACAAACAGTGGACCCCAGCACCAAACCCTGCTAAACGCTGCTAGTCACAGGCCTCCAGTCTGAAAGAACAATGCTCCACCATCACGGTCTCCCACCATCAAGCCAATTTTGTATCAATTGGCAAATTCTCCCTGAACCCTGTGTGATCTAACTTTACTATGATGGAGGTGCCAGTGTTGGACTGAGGTGGACAGAGTCAGAAGTCAAGCAACACCAGGTTATAGTCCAACATCTGACTTTCACCCGACGAAGGAACAGTGCTCCAAAAGCTGGAGATTTCAAACAAGCCTGTTAGGCTATAACCTAGGTGTCATGTGTCTTGACTAACTTTACTAATCAGTCTATCATGCGGAACCTTGTCAAAGACTTTAGCAAAGTTCACGTAGACAACATCTACCGCTCAGTCCTCATCTATCTTCTTGGTTACATTCTCAAAAAAAAATTCAATCTGATTTGAGAGACATGATTTCACATGCCCAAAACCATGCCAACTATCCCTAATCTGTCCTTGCCTCTCCACATGCATGTAAATCCTCTCAAAACCACCCCCCCCCACCAACAACAATTTAGCTACTACTGATGTCAGATTCAACGGTCTATATTTCCCAGGTCTCTCCTTACAGTCTATGAATGGCACAACATTAGCCACTATCCAGTCTTCCAGCACCGCACCCGTGGCTTTAGGTAATACATCTGTTAGGGAAGAAATTGCACAACCCCTAACTTTCCACAAAGTCCTGGAAAACATGATGACCAGGTACCAGAGATTTATCCAGCTTTATTTTTTTATAAAGGCTCTAACATCTCTTCTCAAATGTGGACTATATTCAAAATAGCAATATTTATTCCTTCACCTCCATGTCTTTCTTGCAGTGAAAACTGACGTGAAATATTTGTTTAGAATCTCACTTCCTGCAGTTCCACCACACAGACAACCTAATTGATCTTTAACAGGGCTCTATTCTCTCCCTCGTTATCTCTTTTGTTCTTAATGGGTATGTAGAATCTCTCTGGATTATCCTTAATCGCCAGAAAAGGCATGTCAAATCCTTTTTTGCCCTCAGTTGTCCTCTTGAGAATGCCACTACACGTTATACTCTTCAAGAAATTCACTTGATCCCAGTTGTCTTTACCTGACATATGCTTCCACCTTAGTCTTGAGGAGAACACCGGTATTCATCCATTGGTCCCTCCTCTAACCAGCCTTAGCCTTCACTCTAACAGGAACATAATGCCAGAGTTCTCATTATCTTACTTTTGAAGTTTACAAATTTCCCCCAGCAGTTTGACAGAAATGAAACATGGCAATTAAAATTAACAGCCAACTATACTGTTGTGGGTCTGCAATCATATGCAAAAATCAGACCAGGTAAGAAAACAGATTTAAATTTCCTTCTGTAGCGTGAACCAGAAGGGTTTCTTTCAAAAAATAAAGAAAGCAAATCTTAGTTCCATACTAACCAATACAGTATGGCTGGTGTGACAGATTTATTAATTTATTGGATTCAAACTCTGCAAATTGCCATGCTGGCATATAGATTTTTGCATCCAAGAGGATCAGCCAGAGTCTGTGGATCTCCAGTCAGTAACAATCACAACACTAGCATTTGCTCAAGACACCCAAGCATCTTGATGCCAAAATTGCAACACTACACTTTCTGTATCCACCACGTGGTGGGAAGCAGGTTCTGATAATGTAGAGATAAGTGGGTATTTGTTAGACGGTCACGCTCGAATAGCTTTTTCCATACCAAAAACAGGAATACTACAGTTCTAGTACCCTAGATACAAGACTGGTTTCCTCAAGGCACAAATATCATATGAAAATTAAGCATGAAGACACAAGAGGCTTGCAAACTTGATATTTTGAAGGGGTAAATAATAAAGCAATTTCTATTAGTTGAGCAAAGATCAATGGAACATATCTTAATCTTTTCACATTAAATTTAGTTAGCTCCAGCTAAAACTTGTACAGAACTTCCTGGTCAATTTCTGCGCCAGGCCCTAAAATTCATCACCTTGCCCTATTCACAATCATATGTGCCTAGGCCTTAAGTTCTGTACAATGCATGAACTCACCTCCATTTCCAACAATGTACTGAAAAGGACCACAAATATTAGTTATTTCAGCAGTTTATTTCTTTAAAACTACCTTCTACGAAAATGTTAGAGAGCGTCAGTGAGAAGTTGGGAAGGAGGTGGAAGGGGAAAAACAGGCAGGGAGGAAAGGGAGAAGTGGAGGGGGGGGATTGGTGGTGTGAGAGCTTGCTGTCAGTAGAAGTGATCTATTTTCTGCTATTAGTGTCTACTAGTAACTCCCACGCTCCTCTCTTCTACCACTCCCTTTGCCTTTTGTCCTGGACACTTGTCAGTTGAAACTGCTCCTCTTCCTTTCCATCCCCTCTATTTTAGAGAGAAACAGTGCCCTTCAGTTTCAAAAGGTTCATGCTCAACTCAACGTTGACTAATTCCTTCTCTCTCTACAGACACTGCCAGACCTGCGGAGTTTCTCCAGCACTTTACATATTTCACCAGAGAGCACGTGCCCAGTACAAATTGCTCAAAAATCCTTTTATAGCACAACGTAGATCATTGGGAGGTCCAGGTTCTAACTCCCTCAAAAAAAATAAGGAGGGAAGCATGACAAAATTAAGTTTGTTCACCAAATACAAATAAGGCACATCGTTTTGAAAAAGAATCAATCCACAAAGGTATGCAAGAGTTTGTAAAATTGTCAGAGCATTCTTGCAGAAAGTAGGACACTGGAGTACATTTTAAAATTTATTCTCTATGTATTCAATACTCATCCAAATCATTCACATGTAGCAATTTTTTGCATAACTCCACAGTTTACAAGGTCAATTCACATGGCATTCCAAGTGCCACAATGCCTTTACTGAAGGGAAATGAGTGAAAAAAGCTGGACTTAGTTTCGGTTTTTGTTCAGCCATTTGATCTTTGTAATTTCTTGTTAACAAAGTCATATTTACAAATTCTATTTCAATTTGCCATAACACAGAATTAAGATTACTTGCTTAATTCCATAATCATTGGACCACAGACTATGATTGCCACACACCGGCATGGAAATTAAACAAGATTATAGAACGGTAACATGAATTGACATATGAGGAACTGAAATCTAAACATTACAGCACTGTACAATGTAGTGGTTCAGACTTATCAAAATGTAGATAATCCAGTTACTCTAGACATCAACCCCTAATACCCCAGCCCTTCACAACCTAAAATAGTCTTAACAGGACTGAGGAACAGCAAAGCTCCATGAAAGTTCATCAACTTTAAATGCTATCAGAGATAATAGGTACAGATGTTGGAGAATCTGAGATAACAAAGTGTGGAGCTGGATGAACACAGCAGGCCAAGCAGCATCATAGGAGCAGAAAAGCTTGACGTTTCGGGCCTAGACCCTTCATCAGAAATGGGGGAGGGGAAGAGGGTTCTGAAATAAATAGGGAGAGAGGGGGAGGCGGATAGAAGATGGATAGAGGAGAAGATAGGTGGAGAGGAGGCAGACCAGTCAAAGAGGCGGGGAGGTAGGGAGGAGAGAGGTCAGTCCAGGGAGGCGGGATGAGGTTAGTAGATAGGAGATGGGGGTGCGGCTTGAGGTGGGAGGAGGGGATAGGTGAGAGGAAGAACAGGTGAGGGAGGCTGGGACAAGCTGGGCTGGTTTTGGGATGCGGTTGGGTGAGGGGAGATTGAAGCTCGTGACATCCACATTGAAACCATTGGGCTGCAGGGTTCCCAGGCTGAATATATGAATTGCTGTTCCTGCAGCCTTCGGGTGGGATCATTGTGGCATTGCAGGAAGCCCAGGATAGACATGTTGTCTGAGGAATGAGAGGGGGGAGTTGAAATGGTTCGCGACTGGGAGGTGCAATTGTTTGTTGTGAACTGAGCGCAGGTGTTCTGCAAAGCGGTCCCCAAGCCTCTGCTTGGTTTCCCTGATGCAGAGCAGGCCACAACGGGTACAGCAGGATGCAGTATACCACATTGGCAGATGTGCAGGTGAACATCTGCTTGATGCAGAAAGTCTTCTTGGGGCCTGGGATTGAGGTGAGGGAGGTGGTGTGGGAGGTGTGGGACTTCCTGCGGTTGCAGGGAAAAGTGCCAGGTGTGGTGGGGCTGGAGGGGAGTGTGGAGCGGACAAGGGAGTCACAGAGAGAGTGGTCCCTCTGGAAAGCAGACAAAGGGTGGGGAGGGAAAAATGTCTTTGGTGGTGGGGTCTGATTGCAGATGGCGGAAGTGTCAGAGGATGATGCGTTGGATCCAGAAGTTGGTGGGGTGGTACGTGAGCATGAGGGGGATTCTTTTTTTCGTTGTTATTGCGGGGACAGGGTGTGAGGGATGAGTTACAGGAAATGCAGGAGACACGGTTGAGGGCATTCTCGACCACTGTTGGGGGTGGGGGTGCGGGGGGAGTTGTGGTCCTTGAAGAATGAGGACATCTGCGATGTATGGGAGTGGGATGTCTCATCCTGGGAGCAGATGCGGCGGAGGCAAAGGAATTGGGAATAGGGGATGCCATTTTTGCAGGAAGGTGGGTGGGAGGAGGTGTATTCCAGGTAGCTGTGGGAATCAGTGGGCTTGAAATGGACATTGGTTTCTAGGTGGTTACCCGAGATGGAGACAGAGAGGTCCAGGTGAACTTCAGGTTGGGGTGGAAGGCATTGAAGTGGATGAACTGTTCGAACTCCTCGTGGGAGCACGAGGCGGCGCTGATACAGTCATCAATGTAACGAGGAAGAGGTGGGGTTTAGGGCCAGTGTAGGTACGGAAGAGGGACTGCTCCACGTAACCTACAAAGAAGCAGGCATAGCTTGGGCCCATGCGGGTAGCCATGGCCACCCCCTTTGTCTGTAGGAAGTGGGAGGAATTGAAAGAGAAGTTGTTGAGGGTGAGGACGAGTTCGGCTAAGCGGATGAGGGTGTCGGTGGAGGGGGGGTTGGTCAGTTCTGCGGGAAAGGAAGAAGCAGAGGGCCTTTAGGCCATCTGCATGGGGAATGCAGGTGTATAGGGACTGGACGTCCATAGTAAAAATGAGGTGTTGGGGACCGGGGAATTGGAAGTTCTGGAGGTGATGGAGGGCATGGGTGGTGTCATGACGTAGGTAGGGAGTTCCTGGACCAAGCGGGTGAAAATGGAGTCTAGGTAGGTGGAGATGAGTTGAGTTCGGTGGGGCAGGAGCAGGCGGAGACCGTCCTCCCTGGACTGACCTCTCTCCTCCCTCCACCCCCCACCTACACTCACCTTTACTGGCTCCATCCCCACCTCTGTCTGGTCTGCCTCCTCTCCACCTATCCTCTCCTCTATCCATCTTCTATCCGCCTCCCCCTCTCTCCCTATTTATTTCAGAACCCTCTTCCCCTCCCCCATTTCTGATGAAGGGTCTAGGCCCGAAACGTCAAGCTTTCCTGCTCTTATGCTGCTGCTTGGCCTGCTGTGTTCATCCAGCCCCACACCTTGTTATCACTGTAAATAATAGGTCAGCAAATCAAGAAACAAACAGATTCTCCTCACACACTGAAACAGGTTGACTTTTAAAACTTGCAGACAGCACTACCTTTTGCTTTCAAGACACATGGATGCTTGCTGGTTTTACCTGTGCCAGTTGTCCACGACCTCCTCTATGTGACCATTCTTCACATACAAGTCTACATTCGTGTTACAAACTAGTTAAAATTGAAGGACGTACTGTAGACCCTAATGGTTGCCACTGGGACTGAAACAACATGCATTTTCAACAGAAATGATTCAATTAAAAAACACTGGAATTTTCCAGACTTATTTCAAAATACAAAGGAGGCCCTAGTGTCAGACAGTACCATTGGATATTAAAATTCTGCTTTTCCCTGAATTTCAATATTTAAACTTTAAATTGCATAAATAAATTTTAGATTATTCTAGTAATTTTACAAAATCTGTGCAGGAATAAAAATGAAGTATAAACTGTTTAAAATTGAAAAAGTCTGTTCCCAACTACCACCAGAGAGATCAAAAGGCATAATTATCTGCATCCAAGAGGTTACAAGGGTTAAATTAATATTTTCATGAATCCAAAACAATGTGACATGTGAATGGTAAAATGAAATTCGAAGAGTAAATAAAGGCAGTCCATTAAAAATAAATCACATCAAATTACATTGTATAACGCCATTGGTATAAAAATACCAAAGTAGTGTAAATATTAAAGCATTGTAATTACTATACTGCTTAAACTACAGCATCCAAATTTATTACAATTAATTCCAAAGCAGAAAATTGTTCTCAACTCTAAAAGTAATTGCTGTCTGCTTTTTGATCTGGTTACATGCACTATTAAATACAATAAAGGCTGTTTTGCAATGAATAATTATTGTAGCGATGCCAAAAAAGGTCAAAAAAAGTAAAACGTAATACTTCAAGAAACATTAGTATCTGCTAAATTTTCAAGAAGGTTTGTACAATTGTCTTCCTCTCTCATGGACAAATTTAGTTACCTGAGAGATATGGTTAATGGAAGATTCCATTCTCCGGAGCTGAGAGGCTTGAATATCCAGCAACTGGAGCACATTGTTTGCCAAAGCATTTATCTGGTAAGCAACACTCGCAAGGGACTGGGTGGTATATGCTTTTGTCTCCTCAAGGGCCTTTCTCTTGTCTTGGGCCTAGAACAAAAAGAACACTTGGGTCTGAATTTCTATAGCATTTCACAAAATATTAGTTTCGTCATTTTTAATCTAGGAACATCAGCAAGTACAGTAATATCAAACTAGCATTTTTCACAACTCATTGAAAAGTTACTGACGAAAACTGCATTGCAACTAGCCATTTGGAAAAAGTCTGTCAAAGTAATAAGTAAAAACTTCAAGTCTTTAGTGGATTAGGTTCTGCTTTATAAAGCTTAACACTGAGAACACATTAGCTTCTGGCAGCAAGACAGCTTCTTTCTGTACCAGGTGAGAGAAAATACACCTGTGTTAAACTGCCATTCCAACAGCCCATGCTGAAAGGACATATATCTTTGCATGGTAAAAGAATTAATCTGCAAAAAGGCAATAAAAGCATCAATCCTAACAATGTGAGGCAAAAAGGGAAAAAAAAAACACTTAACTGCAGACGTTTGCAAAGTCCAAAGTAATTAAAGCTTGCACTTCTAAAGATAAAAATTCACTTTTCACAAATCAAGATAGAGCTAATCAAGGACATCTGAGTATCAATGTTGTTACTCGAAGATGTTACAGAGCAAGTGTTACAAACAACTTTCCCAACTCCAAGTAACCAAGTAAATTCTGGTTGTGTATTTAATCAATGGAGACAGTAATTGATTATGTTCAGCAAGCCTGCCATCATTTTTTTTTAAAAAAAGAAAGCAGTTACAATTTAATTTTCATTCATTTTAACTGTTTGCAGACCTTAGTTGGATGTGACAGGAACCTAGGTTACCAAAGCATAAAGTTTGTTCCAGGAATCCTCATCATTGCACTTTCTGGATGAACGTGCACAAACGCAATATGGAACATTCCTTACGCTTTTAGCCTCACTCAAATGAGTACCAATACGAATAGTACCCACTTCCTTCACTGCAGATTTCTTTAATGGCATGAGGAGCATGTTTCTTAAAACCCATGCCACTGATACAGTTATGAATATTTATTGTATATTCCTTCAATCATCTCAATGATGACAGCTGTCTTTTCTTAGCAGACAACTTGGTCAGGCAAAATGTCATAAAGTGCAGTCAACCAAATACACATTGGCAAAACAAGGTGCTACGGTACTCTATCGCACTGTGAAACAAGGTGCAGTCCAACATATTAGAAATTAATTAGCCCTATGACCAAATATTTGCAATAGGACTCTACACAGATTCAGACACACTGCCAGTTCCCATGGAACTAAGTAATTGACCTCAGAAACTAACTTCACCTTGTACCTAGAGCAACAATCTACTGCAGTGTGAAGCAAAATCAGAGCTCTAGGGTTCATACAATTTACAGCTCTCAATAGTGTAAAAACAGCATAATAATTGTTGCAGTTGTGTCCCATATCCCAACACCATAGCCCTCCTATCAGTTTCAGGAGGAGGAGGAACAATAAGCATTGACAAAAAGTGAGGGAGCGGGAAAGGCCATAATTTGGAAGATTAGCCAACTGAGGACATCTCGGAGCAGGATAGGCCACTCCGAAATTGCAGCAATTGAGTCAACTTCAACGTCACACCAGCCTGACATGACCTAAAAAGCTAAACCTTGCAATTCTGAACAAGAGTGAGCCCATTGACACAATCGTAGGTGTTACAGCAGGAGACCATTTGACCCATCGTGCTGCACCAGCTTGTTAAAATGAACATTACCTAGTGCCAATCTCCTGTTTTAATAATTCCTCTATACTTTTTTTTTAAAAATCCAAAATCAGCCATTCTCTTAATATTCTTCCTGCCAAAATGCAGCACTCGTCTGCACTGAAACTCATTTGCCACCTGTCTGCTCACTCCACCAACTTGGTATGTGTCCTTATTGAGTCCTATATTGCCCTCTTCAGTTTGAGATTCTTCCAAGATGCATGTCATCTGCAACCTTCAAAAATCACTCCGGTTAAGATCTAGATCAGTACAAAAGGTCCCGATACCAACTTTTGAACTCCACTACAAATCTACCTCCAGACCATAAAATATCCATTGACCATTACTTTCTGCTTCTCATCACTCAACCATCCAAATTTGTTTCCATGTTGCAACTGATCCTGTTATTCCATGACCTATAAATCTTCAAGTCTGTTGTGTGGCACTGTGTCAAAAATCTACATGTAAGTTTTATTTACACGATGCCCTCATCCCATGAATGAACAAAAAAAAATTCACATGAAAAACTCATCTGAAGTAGGCAGAGCTGGCTAGCCAGCATTTGCCTGTCCCTAACTGCCCCTGAGAAGGTGGTGAGCTGTTTTCTTGAACCACTACAGTCCACCTGCTGTGGGTTGACTCAATGTCATTAGGGAGGAAATTCCAGGATTTAGACCCAGCAGTGAAGGAATGGCAATATATTTGCAGGTTAGGATGGTGAGTGACTTGGAGGCAATACTGTGTGCGAGATACTACACAACATTAATAACTTTATAGATTGGAAGAATCAGCAGTAACTCTTCCTGGAATAAACTGTTTAAGATGAAAGATGCAAGGAGAAACTGTTAAAGAAGTTAGAAGCGTGTAAATTAACCATCTCTGAAGAAACAACTGTTTCTTGGGAGAGAGGAGATAACTTGTTAACCTGCTGCCTCATGACAAATTGGCAATTAAGTGCACATAGAATGAATGCTTTGAAGTAACTGTGTTTTGAACAGAATGTAACAAGAAACAGGGGAACTACTTCTCATGAGACTGCCAGGTACAGACTTGAAGTCTCCAGAATGATTAATCAATGTTGGCAATGAAAGAATCTACTGAATTATCGATAATCTTACAGTACAAACTTGAAAGAGAAAGTTACAAGGATCCAATACCAGAACAAGGCCAGTAGTAGAACTTTGAAATACAGTAGTACCATATACAAGAATCGAACCCTAAATACTTGCAGAGACAGATACCGTTAGTGGAATTGTGGCCAAGTTCCAACATTAATCTGGTAACAGCCAAGTTGGATTGTAAGGCTTAATTTTGCTTATTTTGGTTCCTACATGCAATAAAGTCTAAAAATCATTGTTTCAATACTTGATTGCCTGAGATTTCTTAGTAAGTACCCAATTAAAAGGATGCTCATGTTCCCACATCTCTGTTGCCCTTGTCCTTCTGGATGGAAGTGGTCATGGGTTTGGAAAGTGCCATCTAAGGATCTTTGCTGAATTTATGCAGTGCATCTTGTCGATACAGGTAGTTCTGCTATGTCACAGGTTTCATTAACTGCATTACAGCCAATTTGCGTTAATGAGTAGTGGACACTATACAGATATAGCACAAGGTCATGCAAGAACACAACTATCACATTATAGGAGAACTACCTATAGTTCGCTGCTGCTACCGAGCAGCAATGGTGGACAGAGTAGATGCTTGTGGATGTAGTGCCACTCAAGTGGGCAGCTTTGTCCTGGAGGGTGTCAAGTTTCTTGACTGTGGCTGGAGCTGCACTCATCCAGGCAAGTGGGGAATATTCCATCACACTCTTGTCTTGTGCCTTGCAGATGGTAGACAGCTTTGGAGAGCCAGGTGGAGAGTTACCCACTACAGTATTCCTAGCCTCTGACCTGCTCTTATAGCCACTGTTAATGTGGCAAGTTCACTTCAGTTTCTGGTCAATGGTTATGGCCAGGATGTTGACAGTAGAGTATTTTGTGAAAGTAACACTGCTGAACGTCAAGGACAGTAGTTAGACCATCTGTTATTGGAATGGTCATTGCATGGTGCAAATGTTACTTGTCAATTTTCAATTCAAAGCCAAATAGTGTCCAGATCATGTTGCATTTAAACACTGACTACTTCATTACCTGGACATTACACAATGATCATCCCCAGCTATGACCTTTACAACAAAGGGATAAGGCAGCTGCAGTTAGCTGGGCCTCGGACATAATCCTGATGAACTCCTGCAGATGTGCCCTGGAACTGAGATGATGACCTCCAACAACCACAACTACCTTTGTGACAGGTATGACTCCAACCAGCAGACTGTCTATCCCCTGACACACACAGATTCCAGTTTTACTCCAGATCTTTGGTACCACACTCCATCAAATGTGGCCTTTTTGTCAAGAGCTAACCACCTCTCCCCTCACTTCTGCAACACAGTTCTTTTGTCCATATTTGAACCAAGGCTGTAATGAGGTCAGGAGCAGAGTAGCCCCAGCAGAACTCAAACCCAAAACATCAACAGCATTACACTCGTTGTGCCCATCACCTTCTCAAACTCTAGCAACTTAGTTTGTTAAGCTGGGATTTCCCTTTGACAAATCCATGATGACTCTTCTTAATTAACCCCCTTATTCCATGCAACTATAAAATTCTATACTGAATAACAGTCTCCAGAAGCTTCCCTACTACAAACCTTACTGTTTATTTTGTAAAGCTAGAATAGTGAGTAGAGTGGGTTCTTTTTTGATTATGTGCTTTGACATCTGTCTCAACGAAAAACTTTGAAAATATACACCATTGGTACTAAGTTAGCCTGGAGCAGTGTCTTTTTTAGACCACTAACACTGTACTACTTTCTGGGTCTGTAGATAGTAAGGTGTAAAGACAGCCTTTAGTAGAGTGATGTGCTCTTCCTGTTGGATGTCTGCGATCAGGGAGAGTTTCCATTTTACTGATCATTACATCTGCAGGAAGTGTATTTGTTTGGAATCCTATCAGTTGGCATGAATCAGTTGGAGCAGCAGTTAGGCATTTACAGAAGCTAGAGGGTGTGATGGATGGCTGGCTGCTGCACGAAGGGAGAAAAATTACACAGTCAGGTAGATGGGTTACTGCCAGGATAAAAGGTAGAAGAGAAAGGCAGGTCATACAGGAGTCTCCTGTGGCTATCTCCATCTCAAACAGGTATACAGTTTTGGAAAACCTAGAGGATGATGGACACGCAGGGGAATGCAGCATGGACAGCCAGGTTTCTGGCACCCAGGCTGGCTTTAGTGTAACAAGGGGTACACAGATTCCAAGCGATCAGCTATATTTTGGGACTCTCGTCAGAGGCACAGAGAAATGTTTTTGTGCCCAACAGTGAGAAATCAGAATGGTGTCTTGGATCCCTGGTGCCAGGATCAAGGATATCTCAGAGGGTGCAGAATATTCCCCCCAAAAAAAAAAAAAAAGGGGGGGGGGGGGCAGAAAGGGACCAGAAGGTCATTATACACATTGGAACTAACTACATAAGAGGGAGGAAAACAGATGAGATTCTGAGGGGAGAATATAGGAAGAAGGTGGTGGGCAGGAATTTAAAGAGGAGGTCCTTGAGGGTAGCAATATCTGGATTACTCAGTGCCACAAGCTAGTCAGGGTAAGAAAAGGGGGAACAGACGAACGCACAGCTGAGGAGCTAGTGCAGGCGAGAAGGATTCACATCTATGAATCATTGGAATCTCTTCTCGCGTAGAAGTGACCTGTATCATAAGGATGGATTGCAAGGGAACTAATATTCTGGCAGAGAGAGATTTGCTCGAGCTGCTTAGAAGGATTGAAACTAGTGGGGTGGGGTGGTGCAGGGACCTAGTGAGATAGTAAGGTAAGAGATCAGTCTGAGACTGGTACCATTGGGAAAAGGAGCAAGTCAAAAACAGTCAAAATAGGCAGGAACAAAGCAGAGAACAAGGTAAGACTGACAAATTAAACTGCATTTATTTCAATGCAAATGGCCTAACAAGTAAGGAAGATGAACTCTGGGCATGGGTGGGAACGTGGGACTGGGATATCATAGCATTTAGAGATGTGGCTCATGGACAGACAGGGCTGGCAGCTTAAACGTTCCAGGGTATAGATGCTATAGGGGAGGCAATGGCCTAGTGGTATCAAATGGCTGGACTGTTAATCCAGAGGCCCAGATAACATTCAGGGGAGCCAGGCTCAAATCCTGCCTCAGCTGATGGAATTTGAATTCAATAAAACTATCCGGAATTAAGAATCTAATGACCACCATGAATCCATTGTCGACTTTTGCAAAAGCCCATCTGGCTTACTAACTGCCATCCTTACCTGGTCTAGCCTAGCCTATATGTGATTGCAGACTCTCAACAATGTGGTTGACTTTGAACTGCCCTCTGGGCAATAAATACTGCCTCCTCATCCCATTAATGAATAAAAAAAGGAAGGATCTAAACAGGGGCCAGGCAGCAGCATTTTTGATTAGGGATAACACTAGCTGTGCTGAGGGAGGATATTCTAGGGGAAATCATCCAGGAAAGTTGTTTGGGTGGAACGGAGAAATAAGGATGATCACTTTGTTGGAATTGTACTATAGACCTTACAACAGTCAGTGGGATATTGAGAAATTTGTAAGGAGATCTGTTATCCGTAAGAATAATACGATGCTTATGGTGGGGGATTTTAACTTTCTAAACACTAAAGACTGGACTGCCATAGTGTTAAGACTTAGAGGGAGAGAAATTTAGTAAGTGTGCACATGAAAATTCTGATTCAGTATGTGGATGGACCTACTCGAGAAGGTAGAAAACCTGACCTACGCTTGGGAAGGAAGACTGGATAGGTGACTGAGGTGTCAGTGGGGGAGCACTTTGGGGCCAGTGACCACGATTCTATTAGTTTTAAAATATTATTGGAAAAAAGATAGGCACGATCTAAATTGGAAGAATGCCAAGGTTCCACACTGCAGACTGGTTAGCAAGGTTAGATCACAGGGAGAACTAGCCATTTGGATATAGAACTGGCTCGAAAGTAGAAGACGGGGGGGGGGGGGGGAAGGAAAGAGAGCGGGCAGGCAGTGGACGGTTGCTTTTCAGACTGAAGGCCTGTGACCAGTGGTGTGCCACAAGAATCAGGTGTTGGGTCCACTGCTTTTCATCATTTATATAAATGATTTGGATGTAAACATACAAAGGTGTTGTTAGTACATTTGCAGATGACACCAAAATTGAAACTTTAGTGGACAGGGAAGAAGTTTACCTCGGACTACAACGGGACCTTGAGCCGAGGAGTGGCAGGTGGATTTTAAATTTAGATAAGTGAAAGGCAAATCAAGGTAGGACTTAATGATAATGTCCTGGGGAGTGTGGCTGAACAAAAACTGTGGACTGCAGGTTCATACTTCACTTGAAAGTGGAGTCACAAGGAGATAGGATAGAGAAGACTGGTATGCTTTCCTTTATTGACCAGTGCATTGAATATAGGAGTTGGGAGGTCATGTTGCAGGTGATTGGTTTGGCCACTATTGGAATACTGCATGCAATTTTAGTCTCCCTGCTGTCAGAAGGATGTTGTGAAACTTGAAAGGGGTCAGAAAAGATTTACAAAGATGTTGCTGGGATTGGAAGGATTGAGATTAGGGAGAGGCTGAATAGACTGGGACTATTTTCCCTGGAGTATCAGAGGTTTATAAAATCATGAGGGGCATGAATAGGATAAATAGACACTGTCTCTCCCCCAGGGTGGGGGGAGTCCCAAACTAGGGGGCATATGTTTAAGGCGGGCAGAAAGATTTAAAAAAAAAAAAAAGAACCTAAGGAGCAATTTTTTCCACACAGATGGTGGTGTATATATGGAATGAGCTGCCAGAGGGAAAAAGGAGGAGCCTGGTATAATTACAACTTATAAAAGCCATGATGTGGAGGTGCTGAACTGGAGTGGACAAGGTCAGAAATCACACGACACTGGGTTATAATAATCCAACTGGTTTATTTGAAAACACAAGCTTTCAGAACTGCACACTCCTCCTTCAGGTAAAGGAGGAGTGAGATTCCGAAAGCTTGTATTTTCAAATAAACCTGTTGGACTAGAACCTGGTGTCGTTTGATTACTGAACATAAAAGGCATCTGGATGGCTATATAAATAGGAAGGCTTTAGAGGGTTCTGGGTCAAATGCTGGCAAACGGCACCAGATTTATCTAGGATATCTGGTCGGCATGGAGAAGTTGGACTGTAGGGTCTGTTTCCCTGCTATACAGCTCTGACTCTATGACCACTGAAGTTAAACTGATTTGTCTGTAAATCACTGGCTTCTCCAATAAAAAAAGGTGGTAATGTTGGCAATTTTAGAGTCTTCCGGCACCTCAGAAAACATTGTGGCCAGCGCCGCTGCTATTTCTACTCATTTGCTTAAACTCATATCTCATTCAGTCCTGGTGCCTTATCAATTTTAAGTACCAACAGTTTACCTAGCATTTCTCAGCCACGATCCCATTGTGTCTAATCTGCAATTCAATTGACTGAATGGCTTGCTTCTGTTTCTATGTCATGGTCTAACCCTTCTAAATTTGACTTTTATTCTGTCATCATGAACAGGGTAGCATTTGACTCTTTGGTAAATGCAGACAAAGTATTTGTTAAACATACCAGCCATGACCCCACCTCTAGGTATACATTTCCTACTTGGTCGTCAATCAATTCCTCCTCTTGCCATCCCTTTACTTTGTGTAACGATTGACGACTGAGGGCAGTTATGTTGGCTGCGAGTCTTTTTGTCCTAATTCCTCTTGGCTTCTCATTTGCTTTTTCGCCTCCTTTTTGAACCTTGGATAAATCACTCAGTTCTAAAATTTCATTTTCTGCTTCACATCTGTCACGATATGCAAAATATAGGAGCAGAATTAGACCATTCTGCCCAAGTCTGCTCTTTAATTTCATTATGGCCGATGTGGTTCTCAACCCCTTTCTCCCTGTAACCCTTTAGGCCATTAATCAATCATCAATCAAGAACCACTGTCCTAAATATGCTCAGTGATTTTGCCTCCATGGACCTCTGCAGCAATGAGTTCCACAGATTAACTACCCTCTGGGCTAAAGAAATTCCTCTGTCTCAGTTCTAAAGAGTCATCCATTTGCACTGAGGCCATTCCCTCAGGTTCTACTGGTGGAAACTCCTTCTCCACATTCATTCCATTGCCTCTCAGTATCCCATCAGTTTGAAAGGAGATCCCTCCTCATCCTGCTAAACTCCATCAAGTGCAGACCCAGAGTCCTCAACCACGTCTCGTACAATAAGTCCTTCTTCCCCAGGAGCATTTATGCAAACCTTCAGATTCCCACCAATGCCAGTACATCCTTCAGAGAAGACAGGAGCATGAGGCAGCCATTCAGCCCTTTGAATTTTGTCCGCCATTTATCACGATCATGGCTGATCGTTCAACTCAATTGCCTAATCCTACTTTCTCCCAATAACCTTTGATCCCATTCACCCCAAGTGCTACATCTAGCTGCTTTCTGAATGCATTCAATGTTTTGACATCAACTACTTCCAGTGGTAATGGATTCCACAAGCTCACTACTTTTTGGATGAAGAAATGTCTCATCTGTCTTAAGTGGTCTATCCCAAACCCTCAGACTATGACCCTGGTTCAGGGCACACCCACCATCAGGACCATCCTCCCTGCATCTATCCTGTCTAGTCCTGTTAGACTTATAAAATTCTGGGAGTCCCCCTCATTTATCTGAACTCGTGGAAGCAATCGTAACCTAATCAATCTCTCAAGTCTGTCCCGCAATCCCCAGAATCAGCCTGAACAATAAGACAGTTCCTGATAAGCCCTCTTTAAATGCAGGGCCCAGAACTGCTTTCAATATTCCAAATGAAATCTAACCACAGCCTCATACTGTCGAGGCTGTACATCTCTGCTCTTGCATTCGAGCCCTCTTGAAAAGGGATGCTAACATTGCATCTGCTTTCCTAATTGCCTATTGAACCTAGTGAGTTGTGAATTAAGACTCCGAAATCCCTTCGCACTTCAGATTTCTGAAGCTTTTCCCTGTTACAAAATAACGTAAATCTCTATTGTCCCTAAAGCATACAGCCTCACATTCCCACACCGCATTCCACTTGCGATTCTTTGCCTTTCCGAGTCCTTCTGCAGCCTCCCCATTTCCTCAACATCACCTTTCCCTCCACCTATCATTGTGTCATCTACAAAGATGGCAATGCCCCCAGTTCCTTCATCTGGATCGTTAAATGTACAACCTGAACAGTTGTGGTCCCAAGTGACCACTCTGTGGAACACCACTAGGCATCAGCTACTACTATCTCCACACTCTGCCTTCTGCCACTCAAAACAGTCCTCTGTCAATGTCAGTACCTCGCCCCCAATCCCATGCTGTCCTACCTATTCAGCAGCCTCTTGTGCAGCCTTCTAGAAAGCCAAATAGATCACATCACTGGCTCTCCTTTGTCTAACTCATTACCTCCTCAAAAGAATTCTAAACATTTCTCAGGCATGACCTCCCCTTGAAGTCACACTGACTGCCCTATTTTGCCATGCCCTTCCAAGAATTCCATAATCTCATCTAATAGTCTAAAATCTTTCCAGAGGTCAGGCTGACTGGCCAATGGTCTCGTCTTAAGCAGGGTTATTACATTAGCCATTTTCCAGTCCTGTGGAAGCCGACTCGAGCGATTGCTGGCAGATCACCAATGCCTCTACAATCTCCTTTAGAACTTTGGGGTGTCAGCCATCTGGTCCGAGTGACATAGCCACCTTCAGATCATTCAGTTTCCCCAGCACTTCCCCCTTAGTGATGGTCATTACAATCACCTCTGCCATAACTCTTGAAGTTCAGATATGTTGGTGTCTTCCAAAATGAAGATTGATGCAAAGCACCTATTCAGTTCCTCTACCATTTTTGTTTCCCCCACTACTACTTCTCCAGCCTCTCTTACATTTTAACTCTTAAAAGAAAACAAACCTCGAAGTCTTTTTATATTAGTTAGCTTCCCCTCGTATTTCATCTTCTCCCTCCTTATTACTTTAGGTTATCCTCTGCTAGCTTTTTAAAAGGCTTCCCACTAATCTTCACCATGTTCTAAGCTTTTCATTTTGCTTTTGTACTGTCCTCAACTTCCCTCATCAATCACGTCTCATCCTCCCTTTAGCCTGTTCTTCTTTAGGATAAATTTTTGCTGTACCTCCCAAATTACCCCTAGAAACTCCTGCTTCGCACAGTCTTTCCTGCTAGGTTCTCTTTCCAAGCAACTCTGGCCATCTCCTCCCTCATGTCTTTGTAGTTACCTTTACTTAATTACAATACCATTACAAATTTATACTTCTTCCCTTCAAACTGCAGGGTGAATTCCATGTTATGGTCACTGCCCCAGAGGAGTTCCTTCACTTTAAACTCCCTAATTAAGTCTGCCTCATTACATATCACCAAATCCATAAGTGCCTGTTCCATACAGGGCTCGACCACAAGGTGTTCCAAAAACAAACCCATAGACATTCCATGAAATGCTTTTCTTGGAATCTGCTACCAACTTGATATTACCAGTCCACCACCTGCACCTTGATGTCCTCCATTATTACTGTAAATCATGCCTTTCTTACATGCCTTTGCTATTTCCAGATCTGCAACCCCACATCCGGACAACTAGCTGGCTTGTACACAAGTCCCATTAGGGTCTTTTTTACCCTTGTAGCTCCTCAACTCTTCCCTACACAGCTTCTGCCTTACAACTCTTATCACTTCTTGCCAATGAAGTAATTTTGTTTCTTAATAAGAAGGTAAGCCCACCC
Organism: Ginglymostoma cirratum; assembly: GCA_024137785.1. Classification (NCBI taxonomy): domain Eukaryota; kingdom Metazoa; phylum Chordata; class Chondrichthyes; order Orectolobiformes; family Ginglymostomatidae; genus Ginglymostoma; species Ginglymostoma cirratum. The sequence goes on along the minus strand of JAHRHZ010000034.1, from coordinate 30,561,059 downwards.
TCTGTGCCCTTTCGATAGGATGTCTCACACTGGATACTTAGTTCCCCTTGCAGCCACATTTGATATCCACAACATCACACCTGCCAATTTCAGTTTACACTACAAGCTCAAGTCACATGGTTTTATATACCGCACACATTTAATTACAACACCCACAGCCCTATGTTGACATCCCTGCATCCCCCCTTCTCAGTTGTCCACTTATTTGCTGTGCCTGAATGGATTCCAACATCTGCAGTTTATCTAAGGTAGACAAACAGAAGCCTGGAAGGACAATACTCAAAATGTTGACAGCTCCTTTCTTCCAGATGCTACTTGGCTGGTTTGTTTTCTTCCAACCTCCTGTTTGTCTGCTGTGCCTGAAGTTGGATTCCTGAGTTTTTCCAAAGTCTGTCCTATTAGTAGTTCTGGAAACTTTTGAGCCCTTTCCCACTTTATGTTTTTCCATAAATTTTCCATGTAACTGATTCAAGGCACATGTCCTAGATACAGGTCGTAATTCTTAAACTTGTTCACATGCATTAAGTACAGGTGATTTTGCCAGGTGAAAAGCAGGCAAAGAAGATAGTTCATGCCCAAGTGCAATTTAAAGAATTTGTTAGGCATGGGGATTCAGTGGTGTGAAGGTACCATTCTGGCCTTTTTTTGGATAAAAGGAGTGGCCCCAAAGAAGGAGCTGGAGCAGAGCTAACAGGCATGAGCACAGAAGGCCAGAGCCAGTGAGCAGACAGACGAGAGATTGGCGAGTTAAGTATTTTCCTCTCCAAACAACTTATCATTTATAAACTCACTAATGAGATGAGACATGTAATACTGTAATTGTATTATTTAATTCATTGAACTACAGATAAAAACTGATCATTTTTACTCCTAAACTGTAAAAAATTATTGGCTATGTGTAACAACTGTACCACTTAGGATCTAGTAGATACCAGTAAATTTGGCATCAACCATAGAATATGTGCCTACAGCATGCATTACTTCAGCTTAATATAACAAACTGGAATCTGAGCTTCTGACAAATGCATCAGGGATACAGTCTCAATCTGGTACCCAGGAGGTGAGCTCAACACTCTACTGGCAGTTAAAAAGTGACATACAAATATAAAACAAAAACAGATATTGCTGGGAAATCTCAGCAGGTCTGGCAACATCTGTGGCGAGAAGTGAAGAGTTAATGTTTTGGGTCCAGTGACTCTTAGTCCAGTTCTGTAAGAGGATCACTGGACCCAAAACATTAACTCTTCACTTCTCGCCACAGATGTTGCCAGACCTGCTGAGATTTCCCAGCAATATCTGTTTTTGTTTCAGATTCCAGCATCTGAAGCTCTTTTGGTTTTTTGACTTGTAAGCATATGTAAAATAAATTCCTACTCCATATTCTCTTTACTTAGGCTTATCAATTTGCACTGCCAATTTCAAGCAATGTATTGTCAACCCCTTCAGACTATATTGCCAGTTTTGTTTCTTACAAAAGCCACATTAAATTGCATCTGTTGTTATTAGCCCTCTCAGTTCATGTCTCCTAGGCCATTACTAGCATGCCAAAATAAAAGTTATGCATCTTCTCCAAATTTCACTATTCCCAAGACCAGGACCCAACATAAACCACAGATTAACTTTAAACACTTGCTGTTTCTCTACCAGATTCGTGAAATTCTTTGCATTGAAAGAATTACAAAAAAAATGTCTCTGTACCAGTAGTAAAAGATGCTAACAATCAAACTGTAGGAAAATCTGTCAATGCGTCATGGGTGTAAGAATTGACAAGGGTTGAAGTGTGGACGTGCACAAAAGCAACAGGAAAAGCCAAGTAGTAACATATAAAAAAGGTTTCAGTAATGCAATGTGGGATTTCTTCCATGCCAAGTGCTCTTCCTTGCAGGAAATAGTCAACAAGCATTTGAGGAAAGAAATAGTCAATTCAAACTGGTCTTAGCAATTTAAATTTGTTTAGATTACGGTTTCATGCAAAGTCATGAATTCAGAAAATGTAACATAGGTTACACGTGGCACTGAGAGTGAGGTGGAAAGTCTGGCTGGGTGTGCCCAACCCAACAAGGCAAGTATTACAGGGACAAAACCAAGTGAGGAAATGGACTTAATCACATGCTTTGTGCATGAATTCAATCACCAAGTTGAATCTGGGAGAATCTACTCTATCACAATTCAGATTCATCCACAATACGGACTTTAAAACATTCAAGACTACTTGCTCCCAAAACATCTATTATTTTTTTTGAAAAACAAAATTAAGAACACGATCTACTACTGAACAAAGATAAGATGTCAATCCAAAGTGAATGCAGACGCAGTTACAATGTTTAAAAGACATTCAGATAAATGCATGAATAAAGAAATGTCTGGAGGGATAGGGGCCAAGTGCAAACAAGTGGAACTAATTTAGTTTGGGATAGTGATCAGCGTGGTCTGGTTGGACCGAGGATCTGTTTCCCTGTTGTTTGACTAAACTGAGAATAAATGTCCCAATCAGTACGACAAGTACAATGTAGAAGTATATTACTTTTTAAGCCAGAAAAATTCACTCCACAATCCAATACAATATACAGCAAAATTTAATTGGGAGTGCCACCAAAACTTATCCATTAGCATTTAGAGTCTTTAACTGTAAAGTTTTGCACAACTGATTTTTTAATCCTTACATCTGTGGGTGTTATTGACTAGGTTAGCATTTATTGCCCTTAAGGCAGCACTAGCAAATGAACTGTAAAGAGAGCGAGGCAGGGCAGTTGTTTAACCACCTCTCAGGCAGGAGGGTCAGTTAGCTGGATGGCTGGTTTGCGATGCGGGGTGGGCCGTGGTAGACTGCCTTCTTCAACTACTGCAGTCCATTTGGTCTAGTACTGATAGGGAAAGAGGAGTTTCAGAATTCTGAAATAGCGACAGTAAAGTTCTTGTCTTAAAAAAAAAAGTGTTGAAATTACAAGTCAGAATGGTGTAGCTTGGACAAAAACTGATGGTTGCACTGCATCTTACAGATGGCATGCATTGCTGCTATTGGGCAGTGATGGAAGCAGGGTGACCTTGCGCTTTGCACGAGTCAACCAGGCTGTTTTATCCTGAGCGGTGTCAAGTTTTGAATGTTAAAGTTGCACTAATCCAGATGAGTGGAGAATATTTCATTACATTCCTGACATGTGCCTTGAAGATGGTGGACAGGTTTTGGAGGAGACAAAAAAGGGGAGAGTAATTGCCCACAGAATTCCTAGATTCCAACCAGCTTTTGTGGACACATTAATTACATAGCTGGCCTAGTCTAGTTCCTGGCAAAAAAACCCCAAATGTTGATGGTGAGGGAGTCAACGATTCCCTTCTCTTTTAGGGATGGTCACTGTTGCCAGACAATGTTACTTTCCACCTGTCAGACGAAGCCTAGATATTGTTCAGAGCTTGTTGCATTCAAACACAGGCTACATCAGTATGAGGAATCACGAATGGTACTCAACACCACTATCAACAAACATTTCCACTTCTGCTCTTATTACATCGGCAAGGTCATTGATGAAGCAGCTGAACAGTTTATCCTAGGAAACTACCAAGGAGCTAGAGCTCGTGGTACATGCTGCGTCTACAGCCAGGAGACCCAGGTTCAAGCCCCACCTGCTTCAGGTGTGTAACAACATCTCTGAACAGGGCGACTAGAAAATACACCCAGCAGAAATTCAGCAGCCTCCAATGGCTGTGCCATGCCTCCAATCAGTGGAGGGCCCTCAATTCCCACAAGCTCCAGTTTTTCTAGGGTTCTTGGTTATTCTGTCAAATACTGCCTTGATGTTAAGGGCAATCACCTTCACCTCACCTCTGCAGTTCATGTTCTTTATTCATACTTGGACAATGGGTGTCATGATGCTAGCTGCTACATGGCCCTGGCAGAACCCAAAATGACTACCACTGTACAGGTTACGCCAATGTACATTGCTGAGCAAGTGCTGCTTAATGCCTTCCATCAAGCTAATTACTTGGAGTAGACAGATGGGCAGCAAATCCTTTATTCATTCACAGGATAAGGGCGTCGCTGGCTAGGCAACATTTATTGCCAACCAGTAGTTGCCCAGAGGGCAGTTCAGAGTCAACCACATTTCTGTGGGTCTAGAATCACATGTAGACCAGACCAGGTAAGGATGGCAGTTTCTTTCCCTAAAAAGGACAAGTGAATCAGATGGGTTTTTTGAATTTTTTTTTTGTGGGATGTGGGAGTCACTGGTTGGCCAGCATTTCTTGGTCATCCCTAGTTGCCCTTGAGAAGGTGGTGGTGAACTGCCTTCTTGAACCGCTGCATTTCTCCTGCCGTGGATTGACCCATAATGCCATGAGGGAGGGAATTCCAGGATTTTGACCCAGCAACTGAAGGAACTGCAATATTTATTTCCAAGTCAGGACAGTGAGTGACTTGGAGGTGGAAGTATTTCCCTATGTCTGCTGCCTTGTCCTTCTAGGTTGGAAGGTGCTGTCTGAGGATCTGTGGTGAATTTCTGCAGTGCATCTTGTAGGTCATACACACTGCTGCTATTGAGCATCGGTGGTGCAGGGAGTGAATGCTTGTGGATGTAGTGCCAATCAAGCAGACTGATGTGTCCCGGATGGTGTCAAGCTTCTTGAGTGTTGTTGAGGCTGCACTCATCCAGGCAAGTGGACAGTATGCCAAACTCCTGACTTGTAGATGATGGACAGGCTTTGGGGAGTCAGAAGGGGAGTTACTCGCTGCAGAATTTCCAGGTACTGGCCTGCTTTTGGAGCCACTCTGTTAATGTGGTGAGTCCAGTTGAGTTTCTGGTCAATGGTAACCCTCAGGATGTTGATGGTGGGGGAATTCAGTGATGGTAACACCATTGAATGTCAAGGGGTGGTGGTTAGATTGTCTCTTATTGGAATGATCATAGCCTGGCATTTGTGTGGTACGAGTGTCACTTGCCACTTGTCTGCCCAAGCCTGGATCTTGTTCAGATCTCGTTGCATGTGAACATGGACTGCTTCAGTATGAGGAGTCATGAATGCACAATGTTCAGCACCAATCATCGGCAAACATCCCCACCTCTGACCTTATGATGGAGGGAAAGCCATCGATGAAGCAGCTGAAGATGGTTGGTCCGAGGGCACTACCCGAGGAACTCCTGGAGCAGAGATCATTTACTGCCGACAATCACGACCATCTTCCTATGTGTCAGGTAGGACTTCAACCACTGGAGCATTTGTCCCCTGATACCCATTGATTCCAGTTTGGCTTGGGCTTTTTGATGCCACACTGTCAAATGCAGCCTTGATAATGGATTCGTTAGACCCTTAATTCCTGATACTTGTTGAATTCAAATTCCACTATCTGCCGTGGCAAGATTTGAACCAGAGTACCCAGAAAATTATCTGGGCCTCTGGATTAACAGTGCAGCGATAATACCACTAGGCCATCGCCTCTCCCCGGATGTCTGTTTTTTGTAGACAGGACATACTTGAGCGGCCATGTCGATGCAGTGCTGCACTATAACCAGCATGTCTAGGAGTGACACTAGCACTGGAGCAAAATGTCCACTGTTGCCTCAATGTTATCAGTGCCCATAGTCTTTGTAGTGAGCAGTGTCTTCAGCTGTTTCTGTCCAGTGAAGCAAACCCAAAGACTCACATCTGAGACACCGCGTCCTCCTGAGGTCCCCAAAGATTAAATGGTCATGCTAATTTGTCGCTTTGGGTCCAAGGACATGCAGACTATTGAAATGAATTACCTTTACTGTCACCTGTACTCAAGTGAATACAGTGAAAACTTTGTTGCTGCTGCAGCACCAACTTGGGTACAAAGGTACACAGATACTTAAGATCAAATTCTTAGGAAACAAAAAGAAAAAGCAATAAATAGTCCAGCATTATAGATCAGAGGTGCTTTAGCTATGGTAAATGTGGGGTAACAGGATAGGTGATAGGTTAGGGTCGGGGGATAGTGGTCAGTGCAGACTCAAGGGGCCAAATGGCCTCTTTCCGCATTGTAGGGATTCTATACACCCAGTGATGAACTAAGTTGTCCTACCAATAACAGTGGGCATATCTAATCAATCTCCTTCTTCTCTATTCTCTCTGCCATTCATGGCTGGACTGTGTCTGGGCTGCAAAGATGAAGTTTAAATCTATTGGTTGTCTGATCACTTAGTTGTGTATCACATACTGCTTCTATTACACAGTAGTGCAGGTGTCACAGCTTTATCATGTTGACACTTCATTTTTAGAAATGCACGTACGTTGTTCTTGATATGACCCCTGCAAACTTGATTGAACCATTAAAATTTCCTTATTTCACACTGAGATCAACCTATAAATTGAGTTTTGTGGTGAGTTAAAACACTAAGGAGGTTTTTTTTTCACTTTTGACTGAAAGAATCAAATGTGCTGCTGCTCATTGAACAGTGGTGGCTTTCCCTGTCGGTTTGGTGACAAGGACGACTAATCAATGCAGACAGAAAGCTGCTACAGGTTACCAAAGATGCTTTATATTTAATCTAGCTTTGAGGAATTACTTTGAACAACTGTGGAAAAGAGAATTTATATCCAGTTTTGTAGATGCAACTGAAGCTGCTTCTTAAGGTCTCTGGAGGTTCACTGGATACCTTTTTCTTTAAGTAAAGGCTTTGTGATGATTACAGATTATCTTGGTGTAGACCCCTGGCTGGGCTATTTTTGAATAGTGACTGACTTGGAGGCCCATGTTTTATTTAGTTCAGTTTGAGCAAGGCCAGTTGAGGGAGAGGAAAGTTTGCAGCCAAGTTGATCTCTCCCATCTTGGAAAAGAAAAACCCTGTACTTCAGTTCAGAATGAACTCTTTCATGCAAACATCTCAATACTATATTTTCTAGAAAGCAGGAGTTGCAACTTGATAACCATGCATTATTAGTAACAGGACCGCACATGCAAGAACATCTGAGCAGAGTGTTGAATATATTACACTTCATCCTTTTGCCTTCAAGAGAAATCCATCAGGGCTTTTCTCAGAAAGCCAACCTTTGCAGAGAAATGTTTAGTATATTATGAGAATTTTCAAAATTAGGAGTAGAATCCTAGCACAATTTGATTCATATCCTAAAAAAAAAAAAGAGAGGGCCATGGAAAATTTAAGCTGCAAGTCCAATGTACTACTTCCGTGACCTGGTCTTAAGACTTGGAATTACTTGAACCATGCACTCAAATCATTGAGACTTTGCAAACCAGTCAATTTTAAACATTTAGAACATATTTTTGTAAAAAAAAAAAAAACACTTGCCAGTACCCTCACTCCCCAAGCTTAAATTAAGTTCCACCTGTTTCCCTGAAAGCCAACCAGGTGGAGCTCACCATACTCATTCAATCTAGGTATGCTCCTCACAAAACATTTTTTTCTCCCCAAAAGCAAACAGTCATGGAAACTTGATTTATAAATTGCACTTTAAATTCCACTGTCACACAAAAATTGTGAAAATCAGCCACACACTAGAAACTATACATGGATCGAAACAAAATTTAAATGGTTTTGTTATTTTCCAAGAGTAATATAAACTGGCATAGTTTGATACCTCAGCCATTAAAACCATTTGCTCCTTCATAATATTTTTGATAAGTTTTCAAAATCTGCAAGGAAAGTTTGTATTCAAAAGGCTTCTAACAAAATATTGCTAAAGTGGTTTCATTTCATTCAATATAGGAATACACAATGTTTCACAATGTCAAAACTCCAGCACACTCCTACCAAATTTGACTTGTGCAATTAGGACAACTCAACTTCTATCCCATTGAAATTCCCTCTGGCTTTTCAGACAACAATTCGAGACATATCATGCCATATGAATAGAAGTGTTGGACTGGGGTGGACAAAGTCAAGTCAAAACACCAAATTATAGTCCAACAGGTTTATTTGAAAAAATCTCAAGCTTTCAACAGCACAGCCCCTTTGCCAGATGCAGTGAGACAGCAGAGCACACAGACCTAGAGTTTATAGGCAGAGATATCAAATGATCATAAAACTGGTGAGAGTGAAGTCTCTGCAGGTGACCAAGAGTGTCAGACAGCAAGCAAAGTGTCAACAGCTGACTAACCAGCAAAGGGATGACACAATCCGGTTAAGTGAAGCAGAGAGATAACTACAAAAAAAGAATAAGGTGGAGACAAACTGAATGACAGGAATTGCACGCTGAATTCAAAACCGTACAAACGAATTCAAGTAGCAAGATCATAATTTATCAAAGTGATGCTGTCAAAGCAGGACAGCAAGGAAAATTTCAGATACAGAACAGTATGATGGGACTGACCCAAGATCAGTTGAGGCCATCTTCACAGGTATGGAGCTTGGCCATCAGTCTCTGCTCAGTGATTCTGCCTTGTGTATCTATCCCAAAGTCCATCTTGGAGGCCACTTACCCAAAGATCAGAGGCTGAATGCCCTTGACCGCTGAAGTGTTTCCCAACTGGGAGGGGCATTCCGGTCTGGCACTCAATGTGCAGCGTCCATTCATCCATCATCATAGTGGCCACACGGTTTCACCAAAATACCATGCCTCAAGGCATCCCTGCCTGCAGCAAGAGATTGGCAACACTAGCCAAGTCACGAGTACCTGCCACGTACACAGTGGGTGATGTTCCGATGTGTGACGGAAGTATCCATGTTAATGATCTGACATGTCTTGCAGAGGTTGCCCTGGTAGGGTTGAGTGGTGCTGTGGTTGATGTTGTTCTGAAGGCTAGGTAGTTTGTCAAGAGCGATGGTCTGTTTAAGGTTTGGCAGTTGTTTGAAGGTGAGAAGTGGAGGCGTAGGGAATATCTTGGCAAGATGCTTATCATCAATGATAGTAGGAACTGCAGATGCTGGAGAATCCAAGATAAGGTGTAGAGCTGGATGAACACAGCAGGCCAAGCAGCATCCTGCTACTATGATGCCGCTTGGCCTGCTGTGTTCATCCAGCTCTATACCTTGTTACCTTTGCTTATCATAGATGACATGTTGAAGGCCATAATGAATTTGGTATGCAATTCCAGTCATTTAGTTTGTCTCCAGCACCACCTTATTTTTAGTTTTCTTGTAATTATCTTTGCCTCATTTAAATCAGATCACAGATCATCCCTTTGCTGGTTATTCAGCTGTTGACACTTTACTCATCAACACTCTTGGTCATCTGCAGAGATTTATCATCTGACACTCCACTCACCACGTTTTTGATCTTTCAATCTCTCTGCTCTTCTCTCTCACTTCATCAGATGAAGGGGCTGCACTCCGAACACTTGTGATTTCAAATAAACCTGTTGGACTATGACCTGGTTTCATGTGACTTCGGACTTAGTTTTAGCAAGCAAATAGGTAGGTCAGTCCCACAACCCAATATCATCCTCTGCTCAGAAAGCAGAGGGCATCACTGCCTTTTCATAGAAGTGGATGAATAAGCAACTCAAACGATCAGAGGAAAAGTACATTCAAAATCTGAGCAGAGTGTGCAGAGTTCCCATAAATGTTTTGAGAGAAATTTACAAGTGAAGTAACAAGACATTCAGTGGGGCCCACACATTAAGTTCAGCCACATTAGGCACAAAAACAAAGTTACTACTGGTACTCTTGGTACTTTTATAGGTCATTGCTGTACCAATTTCAAACTTTACTGATTGAACTAAGAAAACACAAAGCTAGCACATTTATCCCACACCCAATAAAAAAAAAACTTCAAATCACAGCTCAGGTTTCATACTGAGAAATATTGCTGTTTGAAGTGAACTGGTGCTACCAAAAAGACATGTTTGTTTTGTACAAAAAAAAAAATGTAAACTCTCAATACACTGGAAGTGATGCTAGATCTCCTCATCAATAGCTGCACTGGTTGACCAGACACTGGAGGTATTGGAAGTGGTCAATGTTCTAAGGCCTCCCCGTAGACATTGCATTCTGGAGCAAACCCTCCAGTCAAAGCTAGATCGGTGGAGGACTTTTGTCTTGCAGACATTTAGGGTGAGACCCATGCTCTCACATGCCTCTGTAAAGGTGCTGACAATGGTCTAGGAGCAGACAAGCATAATCTGCATACTACAGCTCAAGGACACTGGTTGCTGTGACTTTGGTTTTCGCTTGAAGGCAGAGGATTGAATGATGTCCCCACAGGTCATGTAAGTTAGCTCCACTCTAGCAGGGAGCTAGTCGGTGAGGTGAAGCATTGCAGCGAAATAGATCAATAACTGCATTTTGTTTAAGTGGGGAACAAGGCGGAGAAGGAGAATGCCACCATTTCCCACCTGTTCCATGACGACATGGAAGTCGTGGTAACGACAAACTACTCCATCACCAGCCCGCTCCCCATTCAGGCGACTGTCTCAATACAAGCACCCAAAGCAAATACGGTCTTGTGAATATATACGTGGAATTCTTGGGTAGATGATCCAGGTTCAAATCCCAACTGCTCCAGAAGGTTTGTAATAAGTCTGAGCAAATTAAAAAACTAAAAATAAAATTGCCAACAGCATAACTCAGGCTGTTAATGAAATGCTGAAAAATGCAGCTAGCAGTTGGAGACTCAACAGATGTCACAGTTAGGCTGTGTTGTAAAACTTCTGATCCTGCAAGTCAGTATTACTCAGCAGTTGGAATTAGGTAGTTTTTTTTAATGAACTAAGCGATGCCTTGGCAAAACGTAGTCATTTCTATTTATTGACAATTTTCAAATTAGGTTTGCCTACTTTTGAGAACCTCTTACATTCATGCTGACAGTGAGTCATAGCTGCTAGTACACATTTGGCTGTAAAGTGATCAGTGATATAAACACTGTCACATACATTTTGACTATTACTGCAGTTTAGCTTCAAGCTGACATGTAATTTTTGCACTATGAAGCACAAGGCCAAATAAAAGTTCCAAATTGGTTGCATTAGCTAGAGTATAAATTGCAGACTTTTAAACCATAGCTACACAAACAGTTTATTTTAAACCCAGTTCTCCAAGAGACACAGTACTACCCCTTGCAGACTTCACCAGAAACAATAATTGCAAGTAAGCTTAAAAGTGGCACAGTTCAATCCCATGAAAACAAGATTCAAGGGGGCATGACAGGGTAAATGCTGCGAGGTTATTTCCTTCAGAGGGAACTCTCATCCCACGACCACTCCACCTGGTAGGCAAGGCCAGCAGATACATAGGAACACCACCACCTTCAAAGTTTCCCTCCAAGCCACTCATCACCTTAACCTGGAAATATTTTTCCATTCCTTCACTATCAATTGGTCAAAATTCAGTGATTCCCTTCCTAATGGCATTGTCAGTCAGACCGCAGCAGTTCAATGCAGCGACACACCACCACTTTCTTGGACAACTACAGACAGGCAATAAAATGCTGACTACCCAGCAATGCCCACATCCCACAAGTGAATAAAAACCAAACAGAATTAAAACAGTCTAAAAAGGATCAAGAAAAGAAACCTATCAACCAGATGCTGTAATTATGAATTATGAACAATTCCAACAATGTTGCACTTCATTAAACCACAGGCAAGATGTTTCCTCTGATATGTACAAATTTGTGTTTGAACCCTCTGATTTTTCATCATCTTTTGATTTGGAGCTGTGGGCCAAGAGCTGAACGCGACCTTTGGACTGAGAGCAGTTTGTTTTTTTTTAAAAATTGCCTAGGAGGCCAGCTCTCCAAGTTAATTGAAGGTTAATTCTTGTTCAAACAGCACTTCAGTGGTTTTGGTTCTAGGGATGCATTATACTCAAATAGATATCAGATGTTGAATATTAACTGCAGCCTCACAGGGAGGCAGCAAGATGATCCAAGAGAAACCAAAGTTTGAATTTGTTTTGAACTGTGTTTAAGCCAGAAGGATTTTGCTGCAAAAGCTACAGGACGAAGGACTGACTGTTCCATGGCTATCCTCTCATTAATTTGTTCCAAGTTGAGAATACAATTTCAACAACTAAGCAAATATTCCTCAGAGCTGATTGGAAGCTTTTGCATGCAAAAGTATCCTTCAAAAACCAAGCAATTTACAATCCCATGTGCCTGTAGTGTTACAGGTTGCAGAGTCCACTCAAATGAACTGACCAGTTACACCTCAACTGTCTCTTTTCCAAATTATCCTTGAACTGTCAGCTTGTCTTTGTGGGAGTGGTGACTAGAATCAAACAAGATTGGATTCAAAAAGCAGACATTAGATTACCTTGTTATTTAACTTTGCTAAAGCTACTGTATTAATAAATCAATCTGACTTATTTTTAAACTATAAAATTTGATGTCTGGCACTGGTTATTCAAAGAGTCTGGCTGTGAACTATTGGGATCAATTTGAGAGGGGCATGAAATGTTTTAGCTTAACTGTGCTTTACGAATGAGGATAGGGAGGCTGATTTGATTTGGAGATATAGCAATAGGTAATCTTTTCTGTATTGCTACATTCCTCCAATTCTGTCCTTGTACAAATACTAGCTTTTAAACCACTCCACTAGCTATACCTCCAGCTGTGTCAACTCCAAGACCAGCAAGTGCTCTTTAAAGAAAAAGAAATTGCTGAGAAAACTCAGCAGATTTGGCAGCATCTGTGGAGAGAAGAACTGAAGTCCTGAAGAAGGGTCACCAGGCTCAAAATGATAACACTGCTTTATCTCCAAAGATGCTCCTAGACCTACTGGGTTTCTCTAGCAATTTCTGTTTTTGTTTCAGGTTTCCAGCATTTGCAATTCTTTCCGGTTCTTAGTTTAATTGTTCGTTAAACTGTATTGGCACACTTTTCCTAGTGACACGGGATGTTTAAAGCCCCACTCTTTTTAAGACTGAAGAAAAACACTGCTGTGTTTGCAAAAATAAAAAAAAAAAAAACAGGTCAGGCTGTAGTTACAAACAGAAATATAGCCAGTTTCCCTTTATTATCTTTAAACCAGTTCAGGTTAAAAAAGTTAGAAATCTAACAAATCTAGCAAACAGAGACAGTGAAAGGTGGTGGTGGGAAAATACAAATGAGAAAGCATAGGTTTAAAAATAATAGAAAGCAAGAGATTAATTGATAGGAGTTCTTGATTTATTCATAGTACAAACACATCACTGGCTGTGCCAATCTCTAATTGCCCTTGAGAAGGTGGTGGTGAGCGGTGTTCTTGAACTGCCATAATCCATTTGGTACAGGTGCATTCACAACACCATTAGGGAGGAAGTTCCAGGATTTTGACCCAGTGCTATTAAAGGAACAGCGACGTTTCCATGGCTGTATGCTGTGCATCTTGGAGGGGAACTTGCAGGAGTTCTGAAGCATCTACTTTAGATAGAACTGGCAACGATCAGTACTTGGGGTGCAACTGTTCGCAAATATATTTAAACGATTCAGAGATGGGGACCAAAAGCAATATTTCCAAATTTGCAGATGATACAACAATGAGAATGAGCACTGAGGATAATGTAAACTGGTAGCAGGAGGATAGACAAGCTTATAGGTGAACAGGCAAGAACATGGCAGATGGACTATAATGTGGAAAAATGCAAGGCTATCAAGGAATAAATGTGCAGTGCATATATTAAATGGCTAGACAGTGGAAAGAGATGTACAAGAGGGGTCCAACGGTACTGATTGATAAACTGACAAGGAAAAATCCAGATGTGTAGTTGGATTTCAAGTCAACATTGAGAAATAGGCAGGCAAAATTAAAAAGTACATGAAATTGGGGTTTGATAGACTAGCAATTAAGAATTGGTTGACGGAGAGGAAACACGGTAGGAACAATAAGGTCTATTTCAGGTAGCAGGCAGGGACCAGTGGCGCACAGCAAGAATTAGTGGTTGGGACTCAGCCACCCACACTAAACAAAAATGACTTGGATGAAGGAAACATACGTCCAAAGTTAGCTGATGACAAAACTAGGTGGATTCTAATCTAAACAAAATGAGATTGTGTGCAAACATGACAGATCCAGTACATGGTGAAATGTGAAATTATACCCTTTGATGTGAAAAAGAGAAAGAAAGATTTAAATGGTGATACATTACAAAGTACAGACATACAAGGGGATCTGCATGTCCTTGTGCATGAAAGACAGTAGACAGGCAGGTACAGCAAACAATTAGCAAGGCAAAATGACTTGCATCACAAGTTAGAAGTGGGAATGTCTTACTGCAGATATTCAGAGCCTTGGTTAAACTATATCTGGAGTATCACATGCATTTTCGGTCTCCCTACTCTAGGAGAAACATACACACCATAGGAGTCCAGCAGAGGCTCATTAGGTCGATAACAGTGGGTGGCAGCTCTGCCGCAGTGAGAGACTACTGAATTCAGGCGGAGTCAAACCAGAGTTGAGTGAGACGGGATCTGACTGAACTGCATAAAATGTTACCAGAGATAGACAGAATAAATGCAGGGAGGATGTTTCCTCTGTCTACAGCCACTGACATAATCTGGAGTCTCAGAATATGGGGTAAGCAAAGTGAGGATATTTCTTTACTCAGAGGGTGATCACTGCCACAGAAGTTTGAGGCTAGGTCAGAAAAAGAATGGGTAATGTTTGAGATATTAAAAGGCACCAAGGGATATGGAGTTAGAGTCAGAGTCAGAAGATCAGCCACAATCTACTGAATGGGTGAGCAGGCTCAAAGTGCCAAATGGTCTATTTCTGGTCCTTGTAGGCTAATTTTCAGGAGCAAGCAATTGCAAGTGCTCATGGGATGTTCGCCTGAGCCTGTGATTAAGAAAGCGAATGGAATGTTGTCATTTATCTCAAGAGGGTTGGAATATAAAAGCAGCGATGTGCTTCTGAGCCTTTATAAAGCTCTAGTTAGGCCCCATTTAGAATACTGTGTCCAATTTTGGGCCCCACACCTCAGGAAGGACATACTGGCACTGGAGCGTGTCCAGCGGAGATTCACACGGATGATCCCTGGAATGGTAGGCCTAACATACGATGAACGGCTGAGGATCCTGGGATTGTATTCATTAGAGTTCAGAAGGTTGAGGGGAGATCTGATAGAAACTTACAAGATAATGCATGGCTTAGAAAGGGTGGACGCTGGGAAGTTGTTTCCGTTAGGTGGGGACACTAGGACCCGTGGGCACAGCCTTAGAATTAGAGGGGGTCAATTTAGAACGGAAACGAGGAGACATTTCTTCAGCCAGAGAGTGGTGGGCCTGTGGAATTCATTGCCACGGAGTGCAGTGGAGGCCAGGACGTTGAATGTCTTCAAGGCAGAGATTGATGAATTCTTGATCTCGCAAGGAATCAAGGGCTACGGGGAGAGAGTGCGGGTAAGTGGAGTTGAAATGCCCATCAGCCATGATTAAATGGCAGAGTGGACTCGATGGGCCGAATGGCCTTACTTCCACTCCTGTGTCTTATGGTCTTATTTATTGCGGACAATTGGAGTACAAATGTGGTTTGTTTCAGGTATAAGGACTTGGTTTGACTGGACCTAGAGCACTGTGTGGTCTCCTTATGTCTGGAAAAATATTATTGCCGCTGAGGAAGTGCAATGAAGGTTCACCAGACATGTGCCTGGAATGGCAGGAACAATTGTTAAGAACAATTGATATCACAGAGACCTACTAATTTTTAAAAAGGGACAAACTGGGAAGTAGTAAAAGGTGTTTCTTTTTGTTGAAAAGTCTAAAAGCACAGGGGCCACAGATTTGGAAAAAAGACAACATGCCACTTGAGTCAGAGAGGACGAGAAATTATTTTACTCCAAAAGGTTGAGCACCTTTGGAATTCTCCGCCCTAGAAGCTGGCGGAAGCTCCATTTTTACTATGTTTAAAACATACAGGTGGATACATTTCCAATTACAAATGTCATCAGGGTTATGGGGATGCAAGTTATACTGAAGCATTTGATCAGCCACAATCACATTAATGGCAAAGCAGGCTAACTGGCCTACTCCTGTTCGTAGGTAGTGGACATGGTAGATGCGGTCTAAGGAGCCTTAGTGAATTTCTACAGTGCATCACGCAAACAGCACATATTGTTACTACATATCATAGGAAGGAGAAAGTATTTGTTGATGCAGTGCTAATATGCGAACTGCTGTGCCCTGGTTAGTGTCAAGCGTCGTGTTGTTGAAGATGTACTTATCCTGGCATGTGGGGAGTATATTTCATCACACTGATGTACGAAGTAGTGAATTGGACAAATAAAAAAGTGACATGTAAAAAGGTAGTGTAAAGCAACTCACCATCTTCTCAAACCAAATTAGGATTGCTGACTTTGTCAATAACATCCATCAAAACAAGTGATAAAATGAAGCATGTTAATGAGTTATCACAAATAAACCACATGGTCCAAGTTGTAGGAGAGTTCAGTAGGCAGAATTTGGAAGGAGTAACTGAATTGGCTCCACAGTTTATGGCAAAGAAACTGTCAGAAATCCATTAAGCAAAATCCGAAGACGTTGAAAAAATGGAGTGGAGTGGAGTTTCTCAATTTAAAATCACTGTCAATTGGTGTTGGGAAACAGGTTGAAAATCAGTAACGATTTTATAAAAACATTATCTGAGCTATTTATGCATAAAATCTTGTGTAACAAGCTTTGTTCTGTTGTTAACCAAACTCTGCAGCTCCATGTGACTATTTTTCAGCGACTGATTAGCATGTTAACTAGAAAATGATCAAAGAAGCAAAACAAAGAAAGAAGAAATTTGCCAAAGACCCTCAGACAGCACCTTCCATACCCATGACCACTTCCATCTAGAACAAGGCAACCATGAGTTCCCAAAGAGGTTTATGTCAAAGACTGCTGCACCAGTGGCTAAGAGTTGGGAGGGGAAAAAAGACTGCAAACACATTACAATATTCTATTTTGGATAATCAATGCTAGCTCCATTTTACAGTGAATCCTGAGACAAGTATTCCAATTCTGTTGCAAATCAAGAAATCTAAAACTACAGCTTGGAAATCTAATTCCTAAATATAACATAGAAAATGTACATTTGAAATATTTAAAATTATCAATTCAAGATTCAATTTGGATTTCAAAAGGGGATGGACAGATCCAGTTTCCTCCCATGGTCCAAAGATGTACAGGTTAGGTGGACTGGCCATGCTAAATTACCGTGCAGCATCCAGGGACATGCAGGCTAGGTGGGTTAGCCTTCGGAAATGCTGTGGTGTGGTTTGGGTGGAATGCTCTTTAATGCCTCTACCGGGGCCTAAGATTCAACGAGGCACGAATGTCCTTTTGAAAGCCAGCTCCACAAACAAACATTCAGGCAAAATTCCTTTAAACTCAACTAGAAAGGGGCTGGACATTGCCCAACAGTTACAAAAGCATCAGCACTGACTGGCATTATTTTCTGAGCTCACAAGCCAACAATCCAGGAAAACAGAAAGAAACCATTTCACACAAGTCTTTTTCATACTGCAGCAGAATTAACATTAATGACTGGAGGAGCCTCTTAATCATTCAACAGGATATCAACTTAAGCTTTCAGACCCAGGTAGAGCAGATGGGAAAACAAACACTACAGATCCTACTCCATGGGACACCCTTCCTCTCTGTCTAAATATCAGAGAGAAGAATGATCTGTTCATCACAACACCAACCCCTAGTGAAACCCACACCGAGTAGATATTGATCATTGCAATGAACATAGGAGTTGGGAAGTCATGTTGCGGCTGTAAAGGACATTGGCTAGGCCACTTTTGGAATACTATGTGCAATCCCTGCTATAGGAAGGATGTTGCAAAACTTGAAAGGGTTCAAAAAAGATTTACAAGGATGTTGCCAGGGTTGGAAGGTTCGAGCTACACAGTAGGGAGAGGCTGAACATACCAAGGCTATTTGCCTTGGAGCACCAGAGGCAGAGGGGTGACCTTATAGAGGTTTATAAGGTCATGAGGAGCATGGATAGGGAAAATAGTCAAGGTCTTTTCCCCAGGGTGGGGATGGAGTCCAAAACTAGAAGGTGAGGGAAGAAAGACTTAAGGGACCAAAGGGGCACCTTTTTCTGCACAGAGGGTGGTGCATGTACAAAATGGCCTGACAGAGGAAGTGGTGACGCCTGGGACAATTACATTTAAGGCGGCACCTGGATGAGTATGAATAGACAGGTTTAGAGGGATATGGGGAAAATGCTGGCAAAAAAAAACAAAGCTAGATTAATTGAGGACATCCAGTCAGCATGGAAGAGTTAGACAGAGGGTCTGTTTCCATGCTGTACAGCTCTAAGACTATTAGAAGAAAGAGGGTAGCAAGGGAAAAAGTAAGCCCACTCAAGGACAAAATAAGTTATGAGAGGAGCCACAGGAAGTCAGAAAGATCTTTAAATGAGTACTTTGTTTGGGCATTCACAAAGGAGAAGGATATGACGGATCCATTGTAAAGGGTAAGATTTCTGAATATTTGGTAGTGTATGGTAAAATTGGGCAAAGTCAGCATGGTTTCATTTGGGGAAGGTCATGCCTGACAAATCTGCTAGAATTCTTTGAGAAAGTAATGAGCAGGTTAGACCAAAGAGTGCCAATAAATGTTATCTACCTGGACTTCAAGGAGGCCTTGGACAAGGTGCCGCACAGGAGGCCGAGTAAGATAAGGGCCCATGGGGTTCCAGGCAAGGTACTAACATGAATAAAAGATTGGCTATCGGGCAGAAAGTAGAAAGAGTGGGGATAAGAGGGTCTTTCTCAGGATGGCAGCCAGTGACAAGTGGTGTTCCGCAAGCGTCAGTGTTGGGACCACAACTCTTCACTTTGCACATTAATGATCTAGATGAAGGAAATGTGGGCATTCTGGCTAAGTTTGCAGACGATACAAAGATAGGTGGAGGGACAGGTAGTATTGAAGATGTGCCATGCTGCAGAAGGATTTGGACAGGTTAGGAGAGTGGGCAAAGAAGTGGCAAATGGAGTGCAATGTGGGAAAGCGAGAGGTCATGCACTTTGGTAAGCAGAATAAGAGCATTGACTATTTTCTAAATGGGGAGAAAATTCAGAAGTCTGAAGTGCAAAGAGACTTGGGAGTTCTAGTCCAGGATTCTCTCAAGGTAAATTTGCAGGTTGAGTCAGTAGTCAGGAAGGCAAATGCAATGTTGGCATTTATTTTGCGAGGACTTGAATATAAAAGTAGGGATATACTATTGAGGGTTTATAAGGCTCTGGTCAGGCCACATTTGGAGTATTGTGTGCAGTTTTGGGCCCCATATGTCAGGAAGGATGTTATGGCCCTTGTGGGGGGGGGGTTCAGATGAAGTTCACAAGAATGGTCCCAACTTAACATTGAGGAACATATGAAGACTCTGGGACTATACTCATTGGACTATAGAAGAATTGGGGGGGTGGGGGGGAGAGAAGAAATCTAATTGAAACTTACAGAACACTGAATGGCCCAGACAGAGTGGACGTAGGGAAGATGTTTTCATTTGTAGGAGAGCCTAGGACCCGCAGGCACAGCCTTAGAGTAAGGGAAGACCTTTTAGAACGGAGATTAGGAGAAACGTCTTCAGCCAGAGGGTGGTGAATCTATGGAATTCACTGCCACAGAAGGCTGGGGAGGCCAGGTCACTGAGTACATTTAAGGCTGTGATAGATAGGTTCTTGATAATCAATAACCTAAAGGGTTACAGGGAGAAAGCGGGAGATTGAGGTTGAGGTTGAGGAACTTATCAGCCATGATTGAATGGCAGAGCAGACTTAATAGGCCAAATGGCTTAATTTCTGCTCCAATGGCTTATGGTCTTATGTGGAGGGCAGAGATGAGTGTGCGAGTACTCTAGAGAATATCAATATACTGGAGCAAGTTTGGGAATCATAAATTGCATTAAGGTAGACTAGTCCCCAGGGCAAAAATGGGACCTATCCCAGGTGCATGCGAGAAGCAAGGGAGGAAATGGCTGGAGCTTTGCCAAGTATCTTCACATCCTCTTTGACCACAGGCAAGGCTCCAGAGGACTGGAGATTAGCCAATACTGTTCCCTTGTTTAAGAAAGGAAGCAGGGATAATCTAGGAAGTCACAGGCCAGTAAGCCTGACATCTGTGGTGGGGTACCTCTTGGAATAAGATACTGAGGGACAAGATATATGTACACTTGAAAGGAAATGATCTAGTCAGTGACAGCCAGCATAGTTTTGTACAGGGGAGGTCATGTCTCACCAACCTGATCAAAATATTTTGAAGAGGTGACAAAGATAATCAATGAGGGAAGGGCTGTGAAAGTAATTTACATGGACTTTAGTAATGCATTTGTTAAAGTCCCAATTGGCAGGTTGGTACAAAAACTAAAATCACATGGGATTCAGAGTAGGCTGGCTAGATGGATACAAAACTGGCTAGGTCATAGAAGACAGAGGGTGGCAGTAAAAGGGTGTTTTTCTGAAGAGAGACAGATAGCTAGTGGCATCCTACAGGGACCAGTCTTAGGTCCTCTGTTGTATATGAGTGATCTGGAAGAAAATGTGGATGGTCTGATTCTCAAGTTTGCAGAAGACATGAAGATTGGAGGAGTTGCTGATAGTGCCAACAACTACTAAAAGAAAGAGAGAGTGTGCTTGCGACAGAAACTCTACCATTTACTGGATCTCATCTGTGGTGCCTGCGTGGCAGATGAAGTTGAAACTGGCAGGATGACCACGAGGATCTTGGTGTGTTTGGAAGTGGTTATGTTGTTAAAACTTCAATTTTTATTTTATTTTTTGTCAAAGGGATAGATAGAGAGGGGCAAACATTTTACTCTAGGGGTGTTGGAATGTGATCTTGCCAGTGTCCTTGCACGCATCAGATACCATTGGGTCATTGCAAGCAAGTAGTCCTAAACGTTGCCCGACTCACCCTAAGTCCAGTAGAGCTGTATGGATGTTAGTTGTGGTTTCCCCAGCTGCTGCTTAACAGAAGTTTCGTCACAAAGTATGGATGAGGAAGCCACTCAATTGTTATGACTCTTCAAATTTGGTTTGATGTTGTTTGTATTCAGTAATTTAAAGTTTGATTTTAATTGAACACTATATTGCATACCTTTTTATAAAAACACAGCCAAAGCATTACTTGCAGTTTCTTTTCAGTTGATTGAAACAATATGAAGCTCAATCCCTGCATAATTATAGCTGCTATGATCGGTCATTGCTTGGTTTTAAGAATTGTAACGTACTTCAGATTTATAATAACCATGCCTTTGTTCAAATAATCCATTTTGGTGCCTTCAGCTTGGTAGATATAGTCTAACATTAGTTTGTTTTTGAGGGGACTAAGTGACAGATTACGTAAATGCACTTATGGAATTTCAATATGTGAATTAAAAATTAGGAAAAAACTAATGTTTAGTATGCGTGAAGGTAGCACTGAAAATTGGTTGGACAGGAAACAAATGGCTTAGATTAATTGATTTCAAGTGTTTGCAATGTCTTCTCCACATATTTTAACCTGTTTTTCCATTTTGTAATGCATATAAATTGATTGTAATCATGGACGCAGTAGGTCATACCAACGTAAGGGCATTTAGCAGAGGATCAGAGGTCAAGAGAACCTTAGAGGTTCAGTTTGATACCAGTGAGGAAATTTGTATAACCTGTGTATTACATTGAAAAAGTGTAAATGGTTAGTGTTCAAAATCTGTATTGCAGGATAAGTTAAACCTGGATTTCAAACCTTTGTTAGTCTTGAGTTTAATGCTTTTACGTCAGTACATCAAGATAAAACAAATGACTAAAGGCAAGTTAAGGAAGAAGGGAAACCTGCTGCAGAGCAGAAGGTTGTAAGCTAATCTTGTACTGATTTTAATTTAATGAAAGTAAGGGGAAACTAGGGATCCAGGTTCTTTAAAAGCACTTTGTGCATTCCTTGGTGGCATTGCTATTTTTGAGATCCACATTTTTCACCCACTTCGATTAATCCTTCCCCCCTCCCCCCTCCACCACTTCATGTTTCTGAACCCCTCTCTCTGCGGTGCTGTGTAAATGTCAGTTTAAAAAAGTGTTCCACTAGTAATTTGGTTATTTTGCGTGGTGGAATAGAATAAAAGAACAAACGAACAATAATAGTTTGTCAAATTTGGCTAGGCAACAGTAATTTTGAGTGAAACAAACTGTGCTGGAGAAACTCTGAAGACCTGACAGCATCTATTGAGTGAGGAACATTGTTTTGAATCCTGAATGACTGTTTAGATCTGTAATTCAGTTAATTAATTTTAGAAATTGACTGATTGGTCAAGTAGTGTAAGGATACTACAGCTATCAGACCATTGTATAGTGGTAGCGTCCCCCCACCTGTGTCTAAAAGCCCGAGTTCAAGTCTCACCTGCCCCACACACTTGAACATACATGTTCAAATATCTACTACAGCCAGAGTGTGCCTCATCTTCCTGCAGGAAGTTGTAGGTAAATTCTAATCGATCTGTTCAGACATGTTATTACACATCCCTGGAGCAGGGAGGACTTGAGTCCAGGCCTTTTACACAGGGGGAAGGAAGAGAAGAAGAACAGTGGCATTACACCTCAAGAGCCCTCTGCAGAAGGCTGTACATTGCCTGATAGGGTAGTTGCTTTTGAGTCTATTTCACCTTCAGGGAAATACTTGAAAAATAGGAAGGTAGAAGCAGGGCAGAATGCTTGACAGCAAGTCACCTACAGCTCAACACTTATTTGTAAACTTGAAGGAAAAAAAGCCTGTTCAGACATCTTTAACCACTCCAGGCAAGGTGGCACTTCAACATGAACTTCTTGGATCGGAGATTGGATATTTGTGCTGTAACCCAAGAATGATTTGTGAACTATGTGCATCTATCCCTACCCAACAATGAAGTACCCTCAGGTGTAGATGGAAAGTAATCAAGTACAAAGGACCAAGCCAATTTTCCTTCTGACGGGAGGACTGACATTACCAAGTAACCATATCAAAAATGCAGATCTGGAATTCTCCTAATCTCATCTATGTGACTGAATAAATAAACACCGTACATAGTTAAGTCAATGGGTGAGCCAAGGGTAGAGCGAAACTATGAAATCACACTTCAACAGAACAAGATCAACGCTACATAACATTCTTCCATCACATGGCACAACCAACCAAACATTAAACCTTCAAGTTTCATTTAGTGAACGCTTTCTTGCTGTTTCTAACTGGCCATGCCATAACCAGTGAGCATGGCAAGGAATAGAAGTGTCCAAGCATAGATATGATAAGAATAAAGGAATTAAGTTCACTCCTTACAAACGTTCAGCTAAACGACATTTGCAAATACTGGAAATATGCACTGGAATGGGGTTGGGATGGCATGGTGGCTCAGTGGTTAGCACTGCAGCCTCAGTGCCAGGAACCTGGGTTCGATTCCAGCCTCTGGCAACTGTCTGTGTTGAGTGTGCACATTCTCCCTGTGTCTGCGTGGGTTTCCTCCGGGTGCTCTGGTTTCCTCCCACAGTCCAAAGATGTGCAGGTTAAGTGGATTGGCCATGCTAAATTGCCTGTAGTGTTCAGGGAGGTGTGGATTAGGTGGGTTATAGGGGGATGGGATGCTCTGAGGTTTCGTGTAGACTTGTTGGGCCGAAGAGCCTGTTTCCACACTGTAGGGATTCTATTCCATTCTATGGGACACTGCAGGTTGCCTGAAGAGATCAAAAAAGATATGATACCAGAAGTGAGAGGTTGTTCCTTTCAGGAACAATTGAATAGACTGTGGTTCTTACCTTCAGAAAAGAAGGACTGGCAAAGATCATCACTAAATAAGTCTAAAAAAGGAACTTAGGAAAGACCTTTCTGTTTAAGACTGTGTGGTTACGATGTGGAACACTGAACCTGTTTTGTAGCAGGCAACTGGCAAAGACATTAATGAGGAAAACAAGACAGTCATTAAAAGGAAGATGACTACAAGAATAAGTTAAGGAAGGAAGGAAGCTCACGTGGAGCACAAGCACTGGCATGGCGTCGTTCAGCTAATCAGCCCACTTCTGTGCTAGAAACACAATGTGATATCAGATTTCAAACTGGCTCACACAAGTTAACTCATCTCTCCAATACAGCACTGCCATATATCCTGTTTCAACCGTGCAATTAAGTAAAGCTTGCACAAATTGCTAGACAAGTTATGCTGGCTGTGAAAATAGCAGAAAAAGGTGCAAAATGTTTCACATTATAAGTGATTCAGCAAAAGAAAAAAAAGTGGTTGTGTTCATAGATTCAATTACTATAGTACAGAGTCTGTAATGGAGGAGGTAAGTTTAAAACTATTTGGTTAGAATTAAGAAAGAAATGTAACAGTGCACATGGAATTGAGCAGAGATGGGAAGCGTCAAGATACATCATCAAATTTGCTTGACCAAGACTTGCGAATTCTACTGGACCAATCAAAACGTTAGACTAAAATATCCAGTGAACCATACAAGGAGAGCTGACATCAGAAGTGAAGATATTTGGCAATCAGTAGTGTACATTCTGTGGAAATAGCTCAAAGCCACCTAGTGATCAGCACAATATGCTTGCAGGATTAAACTAATGCGAAGTAAAGTTATGGTCAACTTGCAAAATGTTGTAGACACACTGCCAGACACCTACTCTGATAAGATAAGCAAAAGGATTGAAAATTGCTGGGGGATAGAAGTGAAAAATACCAGTACTTTGAAATAAACAGACATTTGTCTAACTATCCCCTAATACACCAGAAAGGAATATTATATCTTGCATTTAAGATACAAAATTTGAATCACAACAATAATTGATGCTATGGTTGATAACAGAACAAAGATGACAAACAGCAGCTTGATCCACATTCTGCACTGAAAGAAACGGATTGCTTTTGCTGTTTACATGTGAACTTGAAATTACTGTTGAGCAATAAAGAAGTACATTTTAGAAAAAGACAAGCAGCAGCTTAAGCAACCTACTGACTACCTTCAACTATGGACTGATCACCTACAGTGATTCTAAGTAAAGGGACGCAGCCACAATAAGCCGCTCATGCAGTCGGAATACTAAAAGTTGAATAAATTAAAAAATAAATTAGAACCTATCTTGCAATCCTTGGAAGGAAGGAAGGGAAATTTAAAGAATGTCCCAGATTATTCCTTAGATTAGAACATTTGGCCAAGTGAGATACTAAAGCATGAATATTTCTAGTTCTCAACAAGGCAATAAGGGGGAAATATTACCAAACGCAGTGGTGGTTTACACATTTTACACACGTACCAAAGATGCATCAAAATTTCAGTCAAAGGTATTAAAGGGAATACGACTGAATGGTTTAAGGACAAAGCAATAGTCAATGAAAACTATGTTTTAATAAAACACAAAAACAGAAACAATGATCAAGTTTTTTTTAGATGCATGAATGAACTATTCGGGGCATGAAATAAGCAAAGCTGTAAGCCACTGATTAGATAAAGTCAACATGATTCGACAAAGGGTCTTTTTTTAAAAAAGTGGAAACCATCAGGATGATTAACGAAAACCTGCAGATACAGTATATTCATTTTGAGGAAGCACTCGATAAGATGCCATAGAACAATTTGTTCCACAAGATAAGAATTCAAAGGATCAGCACAGTTGAGAACCAGAAAACAAGAATAACTAAGTCATTATTGGGTGGCAAGATAGAACTTAGTTGAGCACCAGAGAGATCAGTGCTTGGTCTCGTACTCGCAATTCATACCGTGACACAAGAGGAACTGTGTATCCTGGTATACTGAAGATACAAGGGAAGGTGGGAGAGCTGGGGAAGATCTAAGATGCACCTACAGGATACAATCTGCTTGAAACTACTGAAAGTGCATGAAGTACCCCCAAGTACCCAGGGAGGGGAACTCAATTCTCAATCTCAACATTCATTCTCAGCTACTTCCATTGCCACATCACCAACATGCTCTATATTTGCTTATCTAACGGCTGAATCTTTCCTCCAGGTATGACGATTAAAAAGCTGCTTTGTCTACATTGCTTCTACTCTGCATAAAACACAAGATTATCCACTCCATTCACCGGACTTTTCCTTGCTAACTGACATTAGCTCCAAATCAGTGTTTCAATTTCTAAAAGCCTTACGTTAAAATACTCCCATAAGCATCTCCAACTCCAATTCTCAATTCATTTGGATTCTTCACACTGAAATCTTCAGTTATCAAGATCCCAAGCTCGAAGTTCACTTGCTCTAAAAATAAAACTCTCAAAGCTCAGTACCAGCTTTTGACTTTTCACTTTCTTAGAAATATAACTCAAAAATACTTCACATTTTAAAAAAGTGCTAAAAAACACGGTCCTGAAGTCATCCAGAGAAAGGCTACAAAGTCATCTATATAAAAATGCCAGAATTGGACTGAAACCCTGAAAGTGCGACAGTATGAGCAAAAAAAGCAGAGGCAATTTAAGGTGAGTGTTATCCAGTACGATAGGATGAGATTCATCAAGTTAAACCATGACTGCAAAACAAAGAACAGTTTCAAAGTGGTCAAACAATTTCGTGAAGTGGGGTTAAGAAAGCACTTTATGCAGCTAGAGAAAACTAAGACATTTGAAGCAATTATCAAGAGTATTACAAAAAAAAAGACAGACGCTCAGCACCATCATGATGCTAGTATAGAAATAAAATCTTAAATTGAGACAGCACGGGTCAAATAGTTTCAGTTTCCTTACTTTATGATAAGCCAGTTACCCAAAAGCAAGTGCAATTCAGACAAACTGGAATTGAACACAAGGTTTGAGAATCACTAAATGCATCTGCAAAGCAGGATACTTCATACTAGAGTATTTATTGACATATATAAACCGGTCTGTTGTTACCCGGACCACTACAGGACGCAAAGCTGACAACTACAAGTAGTCTTGCAACTTCTGTCTGCCCCCGACTATCATATTTCCGTCCATGGAAAAACAAACGTTACATCGGTTTCCTCCGTATCTGGCGCATCAAACTAACTTTTGGGTGGAGTTTGGGATCTCATCCTGTTACAAGTGATCTCGGAGTTTAAAAAAAAACACTCCGGCCAAACATGAAGCTCCGAACATCCACATTTCCAAGGAATTTACGGAGACAAAAACGAAGAACGAAGACAGGAAAAGCAATTTCATGGCGAGGGGTGGGGGCTTTTGACGCCTTTAAGACTAGTTCCACACTAAACTGGCTTCGGAGAGACTACTTCACTACACAGTTTCACCGAGGTTGCCCAACCCAGAGTAAAGGGAGTGTTGCTCAATTGATACAGCTATCATTCCAGCATGTCGGACTACAAAAAAAACCTGTACTTAGCTTTCAGACAGCCAGATCGTACGAAAGAAACACCGAAATTTATAACACGCACGCAAATAGATCAATAGAAAGATCCCTTGGCTTCACACCGAATAAAAACAAAGTAGGAACGAACAGCTTGCCTCACAAGAACAAAAGCTGTTTATAAAATCATCAATTCAAATTGTAGAGCGGGCGCATAAAGAGCACAGCCCGGACCCGTGGGAGGGGAGGAAGCTATTGGGAGAGGGAGAGCCCCGGATAACATACCCGGGGAATATGAGTCAGACAGCGCGGCACACCCTCTGGGACACACAGAGACTGGAGTTAAAGTGTGCTGGTAAATCCAGGGAACTACCGACGGAACCGGCTGACTCCTTCACAAAGTGAGTTTAAAAACAGGAGAGCTAGAGAGAGACCGCCACCTTCCTCAGCCCCGAGCAAAACCTGATATTATCGAGGCCCCGGGACGGGGGCGGATAAGTGTCCAACCGTTCACGGCCTGGGGAAATCGATTTGAAGAAAGGAGAGTAGTACGTGTGTGTTCTCTGGAGTGGTCTCAGCGGTGGGGGCGGTAGTGTTGTAGGAGTGGGGGCGAGGGATCGAATTCACGGCCCACCTTGTCTCCGGGCAGAGTTACTTGCCGCTGGGACTGTCTGTGTGTGTGTAAGAGCGGGACACGGCAGGGGAGTTGTAACCGCCAGCGGTGCCGCTCGCCTGCTTTTCCCTTACCTACCCCCCCGCCCCGCGGACCCTCCGCCAGCTCGTACCTGGATATAGTTGTTCTCGCAGTAATCGGCCACACGGCCCAGGTTCTGGTAACTCTCTATCAGCGCCCTCTTGCCGGCGGGGATTTCCTCCTCGAGTAACATCTGCAGCTCTGCCATCTTACATCTTTCTGCATCGCTTTATGACTCCCGGCCCAAGACCGCCCTGGTTACACCCTCCCAACCACGCGAGGCACGCCGGGATACCATAGCCTCGCTCTCACCCACCGGCCGCAAAGTCACCTGGGGCTTGTAGTCAACTCTCCGACGCCTCCTCCTACCGCCCCCTGGATCATGACCCTACCCCCGAGCACCAAACCATCATCTCCCAAACCATCCACAACCTCATCACCTCAGGTGACCTCCCACCCACCGCCTCCAGCATCATCGTTCCCCAACCCTGCACTGCCCGCTTCTATCTCCTTCCCAAAATGCACAAACCTGAATGCCCTGGTTGACCCATTGTCTCCGCCTGCTCCTGCCCCACCGAACTCATCTCCACCTACCTAGACTCCATTTTCACCCCCTTGGTCCAGGAACTCCCTACCTATGTCCGTGACACCACCCATGCCCTCCACCTCCTCCAGAACTTCCAATTCCCCGGTCCCCAACACCTCATTTTTACTATGGACGTCCAGTCCCTATACACCTGTATTCCCCATGCAGATGGCCTAAAGGCCCTCCGCTTCTTCCTGTCCTGCAGACCTGACCAGTCTCCCTCCACTGACACCCTCATCCGCTTAGCCAAACTCATCCTCACCCTCAACAACTTCTCTTTCAATTCCTCCCACTTTCTACAAAGGGGGTGGCCATGGGTACCCGCATAGGCCCAAGCTATGCCTGCTTCTTTGTAGGTTACATGGAACAATCCGTCTTCCGTACCTACACTGGCCCTAAACCCCACCTCTTCCTCCGTTACATTGATGACAGTATCGGCACCGCCTCATGCTCCCACGAGGAGCTCGAACAGTTCATCCACTTCACCAACACCTTCCACCCCAACCTGAAGTTCACCTGGACCATCGCTAACACCTTTCTCTCCTTCCTGGACCTCTCTGTCTCCATCTCGGGTAACCCCTAGAAACCGATATCCATTTCAAGCCCACCGACTCCCACAGCTACCTAGAATACACCTCCTCCCACCCACCTTCCTGCAAAAATGCCATCCCCTATTCCCAATTCCTTTGCCTCCGTCGCATCTGCTCCCAGGATGAGGCATTCCACTCCCGCACATCTCAGATGTCCGCATTCTTCAAGGACCGCAACGTCCCCCCCGCAGTGGTCAAGAATGCCCTCAACCGTGTCTCCCACATTTCCCGCAACTCATCCCTCACACCCCGTCCCCACAATAACAACCAAAAAAGAATCCCCCTCGTCCTCACGTACCACCCCACTAACCTCCGGATCCAACGCATTATCCTCCGACACTTCCGCCATCTGCAATCCGACCCCACCACCAAAGACATTTTTCCCTCCCCACCCTTGTCTGCTTTCCGGAGGGACCACTCTCTCCGTGACTCCCTCGTCCGCTCCACACTCCCCTCCAGCCCCACCACACCCAGCACTTTTCCCTGCAACCGCAGGAAGTGCTACACCTGCCCCCACACCTCTGCCCTCACCCCCATCCCAGGCCCCAAGAAGACTTTCCACATCAAGCAGATGTTCACCTGCACATCTGCCAATGTGATATACTGCATCCGCTGTACCCGTTGTGGCCTCCTCTACATCGGGGAAACCAAGCGGAGGCATGGGGACCGCTTTGCAGAACACCTGCGCTCAGTTCGCAACAAACAACTGCACCTCCCAGTCGCGAACCATCTCAACTCCCCCTCCCACTCCTCAGACGGCATGTCCATCCTGGGCCTCCTGCAATGCCACAATGATGCCACCCGAAGGCTGCAGGAACAGCAAATCATATTCAGCCTGGGAACCCTGCAGCCCAATGGTATCGATGTGGATTTCACAAGCTTCAAAATCTCCCCTCCCCCACCTGCATCCTAAAACCAGCCCAGCTCGTCCCCGCCTCCCTAACCTGTTCTTCCTCTCACCTATCCCCTCCTCCCACCTCAAGCCCCACCCCCATCCCCTATATACTAATCTCATCCCGCCCCCTTGACCTGTCCGTCCTCCCTGGACTGACCTCTCTCCTCCCTACCTCTCCAACTACACTCACCTTTACTGGCTCCATCCCCGCGTCTGACTTGTCTGCCTACTCTCCACCTATCCTCTCCTCTATCCATCTTCTATCTGCCTCCCCCTCTCTCCCTATTTATTTCAGAACCCTCTTCCCCTCCCCCATTTCTGATGAAGGGTCTAGGCCCGAAACGTCAAGCTTTCCTGCTCCTATGATGCTGCTTGGCCTGCTGTGTTCATCCAGCCCCACACCTTGTTATCTTGGATTCTCCAACATCTGCAGTACCTATTATCTCTGGGGCTTGTAGTCTCTCTCCTCTGCCAATGACCTGGTGATACCGGACACTTGAAAATGTGCCTGCGAGGAGAAAACTGGCTTTCGAGGCACCAGTGGTAATGTTCTTCGCTCTGGCTCAGGACATCCATGTCCAAGTCCCACCTCCTTCAGAGGTGTGTAATAACATGCCTGAACAGGTTAATTACAAAATATGCTGGAGAAAAACCACAGGTCTGGCAGTATCTGTAGAGAGAGAAACAGAGTTAACTTTTCAAGTCCAGTGACCTTTCAGCTTAGAACTGAAGATACCCGGCAAAGGGTGGAATATATGCTGATTTGAGTACTGTTGATTAGTCAAAATCGTGGAACACCCATCCTTAACAGCACTGTGAACAGCATAGATTAAAGAAGCACACCATTACCTTCTCAAAGTTAATTAGTGATGGGTAATAAATATGGGCCCTGCCAGTGAGCTTTACATGCCATCAATTAATTTTAAAAAAACTAACAGATAAAAACATTAACTCTACCCCTCCTTTGCTGCTAAAGGTAATTAGTTGCATTTTTTATTATCATTTCCTTTAACTTCAAGAACAGAATCATTAATAGACCTTGGAAATGGTTATGTCCACTGGATGCGGAGATAATAAATAAGTAGGTAACAAAATTAATTTTAATGTGGCGCAATTTAAAAGAGTTGTACAAAAGACATTAGCTGGAATTATGGAAGATAACAATTCAATTATGGTCAGTCTTCCCAGTAATGCAAGCATAAATATGTATTATACACACAGTATATATGTCAACAGACAACAACATACACCTTGGTTCTCCATTATGAATGATGAATATAGTCACCTTTGGTTGGGTCCACTACAGTACATGTGAATGAAGCACTCCTTTGGACATTTCCTCTTTTGCCCACAGTCAAATATTCTGCTGACACTAATTGTTCAGTTTCAAATACAAAGACGAAATATTTGGCTAAGCTGTCAGAGGATCCAGAACCATATTCCATGGGCCAGCCCCAACCTTTTAGAAGGTCAGGCAGGAAGACATAATGGAGTGGGAGGCAAAGTTTCTCTTTCCCAATGGCAGGTTAAATTTGTGGTATTAGCTTCTCAGAACCTTTCAGCTGGGTTGGCTTTCAAGAATAGATGAGAGATAACAAGGTGTGGAGCTGGATGAACACAGCAGGCTGAGCAGCATCATAGGAGTAGGAAAGCTTGATGTTTCGGGCCTAGACCCTTCATCAGAAATGGGGGAGGTGGATAGAAGATGGATAGAGGAGAGGATAGGTGGAGAGGAGACAGACAAGTCAAAGAGGCGGGGATGGAGCCAGTAAAGGTGAGTGTAGGTGGGGAGGTAGGGAGGAGATAGGTCAGTCCAGGGAGGAAGGACAGGTCAAGGGGGCGGGATGAGGTTAGTAGGTAGGAAATGGGGGTGGGGCTTGAGGTGGGAGGAGGGGATAGGTGAGAGGAAGAACAGGTTAGGGAGGCCGGGGACGAGCTGGGCTGATTTTGGGATGTGGTTGGGGAGGGGAGATTTTGAAGCTTGTGAAATCCACATTGATACCATTGGGCTGCAGGGTTCCCAGGCTGAATATGATTTGCTGTTCCTGCAGTTTTCGGGTGGCACTGCAGGAGGCCCAGGATGAACATGTCGTCCGAGGAATGGGAGGAGGAGTTGAAATGGTTCGTGACTGGTGGGTGCAATTGTTTGTTGCGAACTGAGCGCAGGTGTTCTGCAAAGCGGTCCCCAAGCCTCCGCTTGGTTTCCGCGATGTAGAGGGGGCCACAATGGGTACAGCGGATGCGGTATACCACATTAGCAGATATGCAGGTGAACATCTGCTTGATGTGAAAAGTCTTCTTGGGGCCTGGGATGGGGGTGAGGGAGGAGGTGTGGGGCAGGTGTAGCACTTCCTGCGGTTGCAGGGAAAAGTGCTGGGTGTGGTGGGGCTGGAGGGGAGTGTGGAGCAGACGAGGGAGTCACGGAGAGAGTGGTCCCTCCGGAAAGCAGATAAAAGGTGGGGAGGGAAAAATGTCTTTGGTGGTGGGGTTGGATTGCAGATGGCGGAAGTGTCGGAGGATGATGCGTTGGATCCGGAGGTTGGTGGGGTAGTACGTGAGGACAAGGGGGATTCTTTTTTGGTTGTTATTGTGGGGACGGGGTGTGAGGGATGAGTTGCGGGAAATGCGGGAGACACGGTCAAGGGTGTTCTTGACCACTGCGGGGGGGAAGTTGTGGTCCTTGAAGAATGAGGACTACTGAGATGTGCGGGAGTGGAATGCCTCATCCTGGGAGCAGATGCGGCGGAGGCAAAGGAATTGGGAATAGGGGATGGCATTTTTGCAGGAGGGTGGGTGGGAGGAGGTGTATTCTAGGTAGCTGTGGGAGTCGGTGGGCTTGAAATGGATATCAGTTTCTAGGTGGTTACCCGAGATGGAGACAGAGAGGTCCAGGAAGGTGAGAGAGGGGTTAGAGATGGTCCAGGTGAACTTAAGGTTGGGGTGGAAGGTGTTGGTGAAGTGGATGAACTGTTCGAGCTCCTCGTGGGATCACGAGGCGGCGCCGATACTGTCATCTATGTAACGGAGGAAGTGGTGGGGTTTAGGGCCAGTGTAGGTCCGGAAGAGGGATTGTTCCATGTAACCTACAAAGAGGCAGGCGTAGCTTGGGCCCATGCAGGTGCCCATGGCCACCTCCTTTGTCTGTAGGAAGTGGGAGGAATTGAAAGAGAAGTTGTTGAGGGTGTGGACGAGTT
The DNA here is from genome assembly GCA_024137785.1 of Ginglymostoma cirratum. Classification (NCBI taxonomy): domain Eukaryota; kingdom Metazoa; phylum Chordata; class Chondrichthyes; order Orectolobiformes; family Ginglymostomatidae; genus Ginglymostoma; species Ginglymostoma cirratum. The sequence continues at coordinate 30,528,009 of JAHRHZ010000034.1, read as the reverse complement.
TGGCTAAGCGGATGAGGGTGTCAGTGGAGGGGGACTGGTCAGGTCTGCGGGACAGGAAGAAGCGGAGGGCCTTTAGGCCATCTGCATGGGGAATACAGGTGTATAGGGACCGGACGTCCATAGTAAAATTGAGGTGTTGGGGACCGGGGAATTAGAATTTCCGGAGGAGGTGGAGGGCATGGGTGGTGTCATGGACGTAGGTAGGGAGTTCCTGGACCAAGGGGGAGAAAATGGAGTCGAGGTAGGTGGAGATAAGTTCAGTGGGGCAGGAGCAGGTGGAAACAATGGGTCGACCAGGGCATTCAGGTTTGTGGATTTTGGGAAGGAGATAGAAGCGGGCGGTGCAGGGTTGGGGAACGATGAGGTTGGAGGCTGTGGGTGGGAGGTCACCTGAGGTGATGAGGTTGTGGATGGTTTGGGAGATGATGGTTTGGTGCTCGGGGGTGGAGTCATGATCCAGGGGGCGGTAGGAGGAGGTGTCGGAGAGTTTTCGCCTGGCCTCAGCGATGTCGAGGTCAGTGCGCCATACTACAACTGCGCCTCCTTTGTCCGTGGGTTTTATGGTGAGGTTGGGATTGGAGCGGAGGGCTGCACATCCTGCGGGGGAGAGATTGGAGTGGGTGAGAGGGGTGGAGAGGTTGAGGCAATTGATGTCTCGACGGCAGTTGGAGATGAAAAGGTCAAGGGAGGTAGGAGGCCTTGGGGTGGTGTCCAGGATGAGGGCTTGTGTTGGAGGCGGGAGAAGGGGTCTGTGGAGGGAAGGTTAGGTTCACAGTTGAAGAAGTAAGCGTGGAGGCCGAGGCAGCGGAAAAACTGCTCAATGTCCAAGCTTGAGCGGTATTCATTGATATGTGGGTGGAGGGGGACAAAGGTGAGCCCTTTACTGAGGACTGACCGTTCGTCCTCAGTAAGGGGGAGGTCTGGGGGGATGGTGAAGACTCGGCAGGGCTCAGTGTTGCTGTATTTTTTAGCAGTCTATGAATATTCATTAACGTCCCAGGAGATGGGAGATGCATTCATGGGTGCAACCTTTTTAGCCAAAAACAGGAAGCATGTGTTCACAAACCTGACTATGTACACAAGAGGAGTACTTGGCAGAGTAGACTGCTTCCTCTGAGCCCCTGTGAAAAAACCACTAATCCATTACTTGGCTGCTTCAGAAATAAGATAGCAAACACTTCCACAGGCTAAAGACTCCCAATGTTCAGCTGGTCATGACAAGGCACATTCATAGCCCATCAAGTTTATTACATTTAAGCTCTTCCAGTGTTAATGGTTAGTGTTCCTTCCCAGGGCCTAGCAGTGGTAGATATCTTTGCTGAAATAGCAGTCCCAGGACACGGCAGCAGTAACTACATAAGCAGAACAAGGCACCGGTTGCTTTTGGGCAGTGGGCTCAGCGTTGAGTTTGAGCCGAGTTCAGAACCCAGCAGCTTCAGCGGACTCATGGTGGCGATGGCAAAGGACTCAACATGATGCCAAAGACTGGTGACATGGTTCCAGCGGTGGTGTCATGGCACCAGGCCACGGCTGGATACCTGACGGCAGAGGTGGTAGCATTCCGGCTGCACCACTATGCGAGGACTCAGGGCATCTGAATGTTCGCAGATTGAGGGATGCACTTTGTGGCTTTGTTTTTCTGGCAGCAAGGACCCATGACAAAGTGTCCTGTCTTTTGTATACTAAGATGGTGCCGGATGATGATGACGGCAACTTTGTCTGCTTCTCATTGTATTCTTGTAATCCTGTAGTTGAACATACATGACAATAAAATCTAAATCTAAAGACCCTCCTTGTTCCACAGCTCATAAGAAGGAACATCCATAGGCCATCAAGTTTATTGTAGTCAGATTATTACAGTGTTAGAGAGGATGGCTGATCAGTCCCACCAGCCTACCTAACTGAGGCAGTCACACTGCTCATTAAAACAAATCTGATTAGAACAGGCGTAATAAAACTTAAAAGGTGGATGAACATAAATGGAACATTAACTTAAACACGTGTGTAACCCAACTGGGGCATCAATAAAAAAAGGTTCTCAGAAAAGTGTGCTGGATGTAAAGGGAAGCTAGAGAAAGCAACTTAAGTGCCTTTAAAATCATGGGCAGTGGAAGGATCCTCCGAAATGGAGGCAGCAAACTATGTCTGAGAGGAAAAAGTCAAAGTAATAGGGGCAAAGGATGAGAAATGGCTACTATGGGACACGGGATGGCTTAGTTGTTGTGCTGGAGAGAGAGAGAGAGAGAGAGAGAAAGAGCAGAACTGAATGAGGCAGAGCGTATCTGAGACAAGGCATCATGATTTCTGTGGGAGTGGGATCAATGAGTAGAACAGGAATGTCAAAGGAAATAGTAAGAAAGGAAAACTGAAAGAGGGCAAAGTAAAAAAAAGAGGAAATGGTAAGGCTATTCATGGTAATGGGGTTGGGGGGAGAATTGTATTCAAAATGGGGAAAGTGTGGGGGACGTAATCCAAAGGTAAGTGTACAGCCACATCTTTCCAAAACTCAACTTCCAAAAGAGGGTTTCCAAGAATGTTCCATGCAAAAGGGAGGACCACAGATTTGTTTGTGTTGGTCAGGCAAACTGAACAAACAAACCCAAAAGAAGTAATCAAAACCAAAACTTTGAAATATTGATTGTGTGAGTGATGCATTATGACTTTGCATTGAAGAAAACTATCAATTGCATTAAAGGTGAATAAGGTGTAAATGGTGCAAGCATCTATCTCCCCACCACATAAAGTGAATCAGTATCCTTTCAAAAGAAGAGAAGCTAAGGATCAACAACAGTGCTACTGTTTCAGTTGGGCAGCAGGGGTAGCAGGGATTAATGCAGAACCAATCGTAGGCTCATGCATATGAATGTTAATGACATTATAATGAAACAGTTATGTTGTCTGATCCTTCCGAAGTGTGGGGCTGCATCACAGGGTGCTATGATGGCAAATAGATTTACATTGCGTTAATTAGCATAGGCATGCAAGGTACCTTTAAGATAAAGAGCACAGACATCTCTGATGTACAAAAAGGAAAGGTGAGAATCAGTCATGGGTGATGGAGATTGCACCTATCCATGTACAGGGTTTCGCCCAAGAGAGGAGCAGCCTGATAACGGTCTAAAGTAGTCATTGGCTATGACAAGATGTTAAATGCAAAGCAAATATCTAATTACTGTCCTTTAATCATAGATCAATAATTCCACTTTACATGTTGGAACCCAGCAGCAATATTAGTATTTATAAGATTAGAAAGATGAAGAAGGAGAAGAAGGAGAAGAAAGGGAAAGAAACAACACAGAATCATAGACATGAGGCTCAGGGGCTCCTGCTGTAGACAAATACACAGCCTGGTAAGAGGGAATCCAGTGACTACAGAAACAGTCTATAGAGAAAGGGTATATGGAAAGCATTGCAGCTACCTCCAGATAAGTAAATGACAGTCTAGGAGACATCTTTACATTTCTAGAGAAGTTGTGATCTACATCTGGTACCTCCTGAGGAAGATATGCATTTGCACAGCTTGGAAGGAACTGCTCTGTCTGTGAGCCTGAAGATCATGGCTCCTTTCAAAATTCAAATGGGGACTTGTGTGACTTTTCACACAAATCTTATTGATGTCCTTTACTGGAACGCAATCCAGTTTCTCTAGTTCATTATTATCCTGGACAACATAGCTGCCTGAACTGTGCAATTTGCAGTTATCTCTTGGTTTGCCCAGGTGAAAGGGCCCATCAACTCTGCACAAACGGTGCTCAGAGTTCCCTGCTAGTGAGATTCGTGAACAGGGTAGAGTTTCAATCCCTCAATGACCAGCTCCTTTACAACCTCTAGCAACTATTCTTGTAAGTGTGTGCCCATTAACAAGTGAGCTGTCACAATGCTTACACTGTGCACAACATCTAGCTTTCTCCAACGTTTGATCACCATCTCCAGAACTGGGCCTTAATGATAAGAGGTGCATTCAGAAAGCATGTTAATGATTCCAGTATGGAACCTTCAGACTGATGACATAAAAGCCCATGCATCAATTAGTGCCATCATTGAACAAAAACTTCCTCTTAACCCTGTGCCTTTCCTTTCTCTTCCCATAAAAGTGGAGGAGGTTGTCAAATCCATACCATTGCAACACACATCCGTTGTTATAATGTGCACAAAGGCAAAATGAGAATTAAATTGTGTCCAGGGTGAGTAGGATGTCAGAGAATGTATAATTCTGAATTGTTTAAAACATTGTGCTAAGTTTTCAATTTATTATATTTAAGTACTGATTTGTAATACTAGAGGTTCTACCTATGAAATTCTTAATTCAGTTATAAGTAACTTGGGGTTGATTTGTCTTTCTACACTGTACTGATCTGCTTATCAACAGGACAGTTGAGATCAGGACCTGCTTGGTATGTCAGAAATTGTCATATCACATCAATGCAAAATGATGTGAAACACACAGAATGTTTTCTATCCTTCGGTTTTCCCTCTGACTTGTTCTTTAGTTTTTTCTTCCTGAAGATAGTGCAACTCTGAAGGGCAGCATTCTGCTAGCTGCGAACATGCTATGATTATGTACTTCATGCTGCGGTACCAGCAGGAATCTTAGAACTTGTATGAAAGTAAATGTTATCAAGGTAATCAGCTGTAGGCTGTCTTAAAGAATCTCAAAGTTGCCCAATTTTTTTCTCTCTTTCTGAGGCTGATTTTAATGCCTTCACCACTTAAAACAGACTAACAGCACTGATCAAAACTGAAGCTGAGGCTTTCTAGGTTCAACACTGTCTTTTATGACATATTCATCCATTCAGATAAGTTGGAATCCACACAGCTGGTTTTTTAATGTTTATCAGCTGGAACATCATTTGATTTTAAAGTATTTATTTTTAATTCCTAGTTTATCCTTATCGAGTTAAAATTCCTACATGTGCTATCTTTAGCAATCAATTATCACATTTGAATACATTTTTTGGTGAACTATTTTAACAATTCACTAACATCCTATTTCTATCCAAAGAGACAAAGTTAATGCCAAGATGTATGAAACTACTTTTAATCCACAAGCATTGAACAAACTTGGAATTGCAGCTTCTCATTGTGTGCTCTATTAAAACTGCATTTAAGTTGTTTCCACTTTCTCTTCTGCAGAAAAGGATTATGATTAAAGGTTTCATTTTCATAATGCCTTAAGGTGCCATACAAAGAGAAATAAAATAGAGATAGAATCTCTATGGTGTGGAAACAGGCCATTCAGCCCAACACCAGTCCTCCAAAGGGCATCCCACCCAGACCCATTCCCCTGACCCTGCATTTCCCATATCTAACACACCTAACCTAAACATCCCTGGGCACCATAGCTTGGCCAATCCACCTACCCTGTGCATCTTTAGACTATGGGAGGAAACCAGAGCATCTGGAGGAAACCCACACAGACACAGGGAGAAAGTGCAAATTCCACACAGACAGTCACCCGAGGCTGGAATGGAACCTGAGTCCCTGGCACTGTGAGGCAGCAGTGCTAATGACTGAGCCACTGTGCCACACTAAACACCAAGCAGAAAATTGGGCTGAGAGTTACTGAGGTGCACATTCAACAGGTCTGTCAGCATCTGTAGAGAGACATTTCAGGGCCAAACATTAAAAGAAAAGGCCATCAACTTGAAAGATTGGATGGAATGTACAACCCCTTCAAACCCTCCAGAAGCAAGTGAGGAGCGAGGTGGAGTGCTGGACATAAAATACGACAGAAGTTGTCAGCAACCTCACTCCTTTCTATTAAGACCAGGGTGGAAAGTGTGAAGTATGGTCTTCCCAATAGTAGGTCAAATGAGACCTTTCAATGGTCAATTAAGTGCTGCTTAACGGCCTTGGTCTGCTGCTATTGATATTCCTGCTTACCACGGCAAGCATTAAATTCAGTCCATTAACTCTATCTTTTTTTTCTCCACAGTTGCAGCCCCACCTGCTAGATACTTCAATTTACTTTAATTCCCCTTTCAGATTTCCAGCATTCACATCAGTTTAATTTTGTGAAAAAATTGGCTTCAAGGAGCTTTTTAGAAGTGGGAACAGATATACAAAACTGGAAAGGTAGTTCCAGAGTGCTGAGGTAAGATCCTTGAAAGTTCTGACCACCTGTATTGGATTGGAGGGCCACACAGAAGGCTAAAGATGAAATGAAAGTGCAAAATGGGGAACAGGGCAGGAGGCAGAATATGGGAAGGCTGAAGAACAAATAATATACAAATCTTATACAATACAATGATTTCAAATTGATCAGTCTGAGTGAAGAGCAGCAAGTGGAAATCATTGAGAGTAGGAAAGTTGGAAAATCATAATGAAAGAAAATTAATGCAAAATAAACCACCCACTGAACAACTACATGAACTCTGGAATGTTGCAGGTAAAATAACAAAGTAATCAGAGGCAGAAGAGTATTAATTTGGCAGAAAACAGTATATTCATAGGTAGCTTCTGTCTGCAAGCTTCACAGACCAATAGATTTTGCAATCACATTATAATGTCTGGAATTCCCATTCTGCAATCAAACAAATCAACCAAAATCATTTGTTATGTGGAGAAGTCCCCAGAATCACAGATGCCAGTATTTAGCCAATTCAATTTGCTCTATGTGATATCAAGCAACAGCTGAAGGTGATAAATTCTGCAGATGAAAAGGACCCTGACAAAATTCCAACAATAGTACTACCAACTAGAGCTTCAGAACTTGCTGCATCCCCTAGCCAGCTGTTCCAGTGCAGCTACATTACTGGCATCTACATGGTAATGTGAAAAATTGCCAGGATATATTGTCGACAAAAAAAGCAGGACAAATCTAACCCAGCCAATAGCCACACCATTACATTACTCTTGATCATCAGTAATGGAAGGTATCGTCAACAGTGCTCTAAAGCTGTACTTGCTCAGCAACAATCTCCACTTGCTTCGCAATAACTGACACTCGGTTTGGATTCTGCTGAGTCTTCAGCTCCTGACCTTACTACAGGTTTGGTTCAAACATGGACAGGAAATCTGAACTCCAGAGGTGAGGTGAAAGTGGCTGCCCGTGACATCAAGGCAGCAATTGTGCAAGGGTAGTATCAAGGAGCCCTTATAAAAAATAGAATCAATTGAAATCAGGGCAAAACTCTCCATTGAGTACAGTCATATCTAGTACAACAGAAGACGATTGTGGTTGTTGTAGATCAGTCACCTCAGCTCCAGAACATGACTGCAGCAGCTTCCCAGAATCATGTCCTAAGATAAACAATCTTTAGCTGTGAAATAATTCCACAGGTGCCAGTATCCTGTCACCAAGTCACCCTTTATTTACATGTGGAGAGTCCTTGGCACTGATCCAGCTTCTACAGAGCCAGCTCTGAGAGAGAACAGGATGTCTGACACTCCTATTCTTATCTGTCAGCCAGGGTTCCCTGATTGGACCAAAATAATATCCCAATCAGGGAACTCATATTCTGCAAGGTCCACCTGGCTGACTTCATTACAATCACTACATCCCTCCTCCTCTTAGTCTGAGGACATGTGTCTATTTTTTTGTAGTTCCTCCTGGGGCGTTTTAGCAATGAGTCAGATTCCTGCAATTCTGCCTCTAATACAGGTGGCGTGTAATGTACAGTAGCTTCCCTCTTGCACATGGACTGTCTCAGAAGCAATTCATTCTCTTCTTCAGGCAGTAAAAGCATTGAGGTGGTGACATCCGCCATGTCCATCTCAGATTCCAAGGTATCTTCAACACTTGACAGAGAGGAAGAACCCATAAGTTCCAGAACAGTTGAAAAGGCTGAGGAGCTAGGCACATTTTGTGCCTGCATAGTTTGCAAGTTTGCAATATTCATATAGTCGACACGTTTGTTCAGGACTATAAAACCTACCCAAACTTTATACATCATTCAACCTGTCCTCGCATCGACCATGCCTCTTACCCATGCAGGGCCATTCCTGTAGTTCCTGCACCAAAGTTCGCCCCGAAGTAAACTGTCTCTTTCATGTAGCAGACTGTTATGCCCAGCATTGGCATTTCTGATGCTGTTTCACTCTCCTCCCTGCCGCTTCGCACCCCACCCCCCCGGCCACCAGGTCCAAGAAGATCAGATTAAATCTGTTGTGGAATCTTCTCCTCATCAGCAACAGTACTGGAGCTATCCCTATAGTTGTATGAGGTGTAGTCTTATAATCAATTAGGAACCGGGACACTTTGGTATCTAGTGAAGTTGTAGGCTGTTTCTTTAAGCCTGCCTTCAAGGTTTGGATTGCTCTTTCTGTCAGACCATTGGACGATGGATTGGATGGAACCATCCTTATATATTGAATGCTGTTTGACTTTAAGAAATGACCAACTTTTCCAGGAGTCCATGTATTACAAAATATGGGCGCAGTTTTTTGATTGCCGCCCCTCTGTTTGATAAATGAACTTGCAGTACCTTTTATCTCTATGTACATCCAGCCACTTTGACTAATGCCACAGTGACTGAGAACATTGAGCCCAGTTGACGTGTAATCAAGTCCAGGGTTTACCCAGCCATTCCCACATATGTGTGGGAGCTGCTTGTAGTAATTTTTGTTCTTGTTGGCGCTCTGGCTACTGCCCAACCAATACGGCTATTTCTGCATCCAATCCTGACCACCAGATATAACTTCTCACCAACATCTTCATTTTGGAAATCTCTGGATGACCGATGTGGAGTTCAGCTGGTATCTGGTGCCAACCTTTGCTCGGGATAATCATTCTTGCTCCCCATAATAATACGCTATCAATTACTGTGAGCTAGTCTCTTCGATTCTGAAAAGGTTTCAGTTCTAGTTGTGATGGTCCTTTGGTTTCCCCCATCACCACCAGCCGTTTAAGTTTTGCCCGGACTAGATCTTTCTGTGTCCGAAGTCTGATATTGTCAGCTGTGACTGGAAGCATGTCAAGAAAATCTAAAACAATTACAGACTCTTCCAGTAGTAGTTCCACTCGTGGTGTATCTGCCAGCAGGAATTAGCTCAATGCATCTGCATTTGCTGATTCGCCTCCTGGGCACAGTTTCAGCTTATAATTATACGCACTTAGTACTAGAGCCCACCACTGAATTTGGCCTGAAGCTATGGGTGGCACTGCCTTGTCCTCTTTAAGCAGACCTAGCAAGGGCTTATGGTCTGTTATTATTACAAATTTACATCCATAAACACATTGGTGGAACTTCCTAACTCCAAATATGGCCGCCAAACCTTCCTCCTCTGTCTGGACATGTTTACGCTTTGCATTAACCAAAGTCCTGGTTGCATATGCTATTGGGCATTTCTCTCCATTGGGCCACTTATGAGCTAATACTATCTCAGTGTGATATGGGGACGCATTGCATGTCACTTCCAGACCTCACTTGGGATCATAGGGTGCCAACACATTAGAGGATGATAGCTGTTTCCTGACTTCCCTAAAAGCTATGGCTTGACTACGAGACCATTTCCATGGCTGATCCTTTTATAAGTGTTGATGCAAAGGTGCCGAGATGGGGGGCCAAGTTACATACGAATTTTCCGTAATAATCCATCAACCCAAAGAAAGACCTAAGCTCCGGTACAGACGGGGGAGCCAGGGCACCTTTGATCACCCTGAGTTTATCTCCCAATGGGTGTAAACCAATCTTATCGACTCTGTAGCCCAAGTAGGTCACTTGGGGCGCCTGGAACACATATTTTTCCCTTCTAAGGAGTACACCTGCTGGGAGAAACGTCTAAGGACTATGTCCAAGTGCTCATTATTAGTCTCCCCTGTTATTAGATAAATGGCAATCTGAGATAGCCCTTGTAAAATGTTCTCCATCGTCCACTGAAAAATTGCACAGGCTGATGATACCCCCAAATGGCAGTCTCATATACTGGTACAAACTCTAATGGGTATTAATTGTAGAAGACTTCTAGGAATCTTCAACTAGCCACAATTGCAAGTAAGCATGGCTCATGTCCAGCTTCATGAAGGATAGGCCCTGTGCCAGCTTTGCATATAAATCCTCTATGCAAAGGATTTGGCATTTATCCAACTGCGAAAAGCGGTTAACTATTTGTTTAAAATCCCCATAAAGGCAAACCGACCCATCAGGCTTCACAATCAGTGTGACCTACACTGCCCATCCTGCAAACCGGACTGGTTTGATGATTCCTTCACTTTCCAGCCTCCTGATTTCTGCCTACATTTTTGCCCGTAAGATAAATAGCACTGGGCGGTCTCTGCAGAGACCAGAATTGCTTCCTGGTCAACATGCAAGGTGGCCTTGGCTCCTTTGATAGTCCCTAGACCTTCCTGAAAAACTTCTAGGTATTTACTTAGGACTTTACTCAGGCAGCCATTTTCTAATCAAAAAATGTTAAACCAATCCAAGTGAATCTCTCTCAACCAATTTCTCAACCATCAAATTTAAGCCCAAGCCTTTTGCTACAATCAATGGTAACTGAACCAACTGCTTCTCATACGAGACCAGAAACTCTTCGATTACTGCTTGTCCTCGAGAATATCTTTATGTAATCTGGGAGGCACATTGACTTGCCAGAGGATGCGAGAGTCAGAGTAGCTGCCAAGAAACTGGACAGTACATACAGGAAGCACAAAGTGACTTTGTAGATGTTTATAAAATATGAAGAGCATAGGTAAGGTAAACAGCAAAGGTCTTTTCCCTAGGCTTGGGGAGCTCAAAACTAAACAGCATAGGTTTAAGGTGAGGGGAAAAGATTTAAAAGGGACCTGAGGGGCAACTTTTTCACAAGGAGGGTGGTGCATAAATGGAATGAACTGCCAGAGGAAGTGTTAGATGCAGGTTTGGTTACATCATTTAAAAGGCATTTGGTCATGAAAGGTTTAGCGAGATCTGGGCCAAAGGCAGACGAATGGGACTAGTTTAATTTGGGAAACCTGGTTGGCATGGAAGGGTCTATTTCTGTGTTGTATGACTCCAAAGGCCCCATCTTTTTTGGGTGGAAGATTTTTTTTTAAACAAGCAGTACATTTATTTCCTGTTGTGATCTCAACCAATGTCCCCAAAGTTAGCTTAAATAGTGTTTTATTTCATGCATAATAGCTTATACAGGTATATAAGACAATTGAGGGAATCTCACAATGCAGAACATTGTGCATTTTCCATCATAAGCTTTACAATGTCTGGTAAACCAATCTTTATAGCCGATTTCAACCCAGGGAAAACTGTTTTATTGAAGTAAAATTTGGCTGTTTGCAGAGAAGCATTTACAGACTATGTTGTAGTCTGTGATGCATGTGCAATATGCATGTTTACTCCTTGAAAACCACAGATAAACAAAATTGGAGTTTTAATGACCAAAAGTTACACAATATGTATGAATAAGCACATTTGCAAAGAGTGGGCACATGAATGGCAGGTCTTTACTGTAATTTCTGTCTTAAATGGATATTGTGAAGACTAGGCTGAGGTCGAAGGTAAGAAATATTCAAAACTCAAAATTATAGAATATGTAGAAAAGATAAAGTAAGTATGCTTTACCTGATAACTTCACAGACAAGTTCTGACTTCATCTCATTTGTCTCACAACTGAACTTTTTTTGCCAGTCTGCAACTATAATTATTAGGGGTTCAAAATCCCTAAAACCAACAGTACAATAATTAGTAAGAGGAGCTTACACTACTCACTTGAATGATGGAGGGCGAAATGTCATCAAGTTTCAAAAGCAATTAGAGATGAGCAATGCATACTAACTATCAGTGATATTCACATCCCATGAAATAGAATAAAAGTGTTTGATATTATTCAAAGGTATTAACAAGAAAAAAACTCTCATTATTTCAAAGGGATTTCATTTTTTAATTATTATGTTTAGAGAGTTAGACAAATAGAAAGATTATGATGAATCAAGTCACCTGGTCTCTTAATTTTATTTTGTTTTGCGCCAAATTGACAAAATAAGCCTAGAATTTTGCTTAATTTAGAGGATGTCATTATATTGGTCTAAACATTTAATTATGATACATTTATTTTTTACAAAACAATGTTTTGAGCAGATTTAGTAGAAACCCTGTGTAAAAGAAAAGTTTTGTTACAAAAACTATTGTTACCAAATGTAGGGGATAAATTGCCATTGGACTCCAAGAAAAAAGCTGAAGATCTAAGCTTGCATTTCCAGAGCATCTTCAATGAAGGAAACAGAGTATGAATCTATAGCCTTTCAAAAGCATGACTGATGTTATAATTATGAAATAAGTTGTTGAGAAACTCCTCCAAAGTAATGAATCATTTAAAGCTTGAGGTTCTGATGACATCTGAAACCACACATTTAAAAATGTAGCAAGTGAATATACACTAATGTTACAGCGCATTCTTCATTAACAGAAGAACTGCACATTGACTAGCTACAAACTAACACTTCTATTTTCAAGAAAGTCCCTTCATTGATCCAGTGTGTTTTTATTCATTTGCTATGATTACTAGAACACGTTAATGATGAATATAGAATACATCTTGAAGGATGGGATGGGATAGTTTCAGAGATAGTAGGAACTGCTGATGCTGGAGAAGCTGAGATAACAAGGTGTAGAGCTGGATGAACACAGCAGGCCAAGCAGCATCAGAGAAACAGGATGATCTCCTCTGATGCTGCCTGGCCTGCTGCGTTCATCCAGCTCTACACCTTGTTATCCCTTCAAGGATGGGATATTCTTTTTGACAAAGAGCATGTCTTTCATAAAGCCAGATCAACAGTATCACAACTCATCCTTATCAACCATAATTTGACCTATAACATTGACAAACACATCATCAAAATTCTAGATATTTTAGGTTTTTCCAAGGTTTTTGGTGACATATCACACTGAGAAGTTCACCTTTGTTACAAACTATTTGTTGTGAAATACGGGTGTCGCCGGTTGGGTGCATTGCTGGGTTGGCACAGATTCCAGAACCAAGGCCCACTGGTGACATGCCTTGGTACAATCTTTAATGGACAATGCTTACAAGAAATATATCAAGTTCAAAAATGACCAATTATAAGACTTGATGACCAATTACTCCAACAACAGGGGGGCCAGATTTTCAAGTGTAAAAACTGGACACGTTGAAAGCCTTGGGGAAGCGATGATTGACATGTCGAGTGACCAACTACAGGTAGGAGGTTGCAGGTACATGTGATGACATCTCCCTGAATATGTCCAGCCAGATTGGAAGCTTAATATGTTTATCTGGAGTGACCCAGAAGTGTCCAACTAATTTTAATCCAACGTTTCTTTCTCGAAACACACTTAAGCGACCAATAAACTATTTAATCAATACGGTAACATACGCTGTAATTTTAAATATTGTAAAATCCAATGTGCACCCTTTGCTGACCCTTCCTCTTACAATAAACTCAAATAACTCACACTTTAATGGCCATGTCCTCAAAGGATTAATTTCACGAAAATTTGCTAAACTTTAAAATTATTGCAATTACGCATTGTATGCTTCGTGTCAAAATTCCCTCATTTTAGACGAGAAAGGAAAACCTTGCCAGCTGTTCCGAAACTCGTCGCAGAGCGCTGGGCATCTGGTGAAGTGCCCGCCCAGTGTTTGCCGGGGAATGTAGTCAGATCCCGCCCCCAACACCGGCGCCGGGTTAAATTCTGGTCAGTCAGCTGTGCCCCGAACTACAACTCCCAGACTACAGTGCGCACCCTCGGTTTGGGGTGATGATGACAGCTGTCCCAGGCAGGTTTCTGCGGATGGCACAAGCTGTAGGTGGTTTATAGACACAGCTTAGTGATCATGGTCAGGTCTACACCTCAGCACTAACACCCTGACCACTCTGCCCCACCATCACCACTGGGTTCAACCTTGGCAACTGTGCTTCGGTCGTCACTCTCTACTTCGTTGCGCAAACTCGCCCGGGCCTAGTTTGTTTTTTCAAACGTTCGCTTATTTTGTTTCATTTGGAATCAAAGTTGGGTCAAGGAGAGGAAAAAAAAGAATAACGTTAAGGTTCGGATTCTCTTCGACCGTAAAAGATGGCGGATATTAAAACCATTTATGAAAGAAGATTTGAAGCCGCTGTCAGCGTAATTCAGAGTTTGCCGAAAAACGGTGAAAGCATTTTTCTTCTTTTGTATTGTTTATAGAGGAGGGGGCGGATTCTGTCTTTAACTCTGCTGTCTGAGTAGGTTAGTTTTCGGTACGGCGTATTCTCTCAGGATCCATACGAACAACGTCCTCGTCTGTTCAGCAAGCTTGTTTATCCAATTAACCCAGATTAATTGCGCTGCGAATCTATGAAATGTGGTGACGAGTTGGGTCATGTTGCGTGTCACCTGGGGTCAGGTAATATGACTGGTATTGCCACATGCGAAACTGAGGGCAAGAGACATTTGGTTAGTTTTGAATGAGTTATGATCAGAGTTAATTATTATAAGCCTGGTGATGCAATCCATCTCGTACATAATTTGGCATCTGAATTTCTTTTGAGGCATATTTAGTACCCCGCCCTGGTGCGCGTTAATTGCAGCAACAGAGTTTTAAATTTGATCTGAAGCTTGTTTGTCGAAGGATAGAATTCAAAGGCACATCGGTTTATGTTAGACTTGTGTACAGCTTTGCTAAAATCACGCTAAGGAATAGTGAGTTCAGTTGTAATCTTTACATAACAAAAATACATAGAACTGGTGCAGTGGTTAGCACTGCTGCCTGACAGCACCAGGGACCTGGGTTCGATTGCACCCTCGGGCGACTGCCTGTGTGGAGTTTGCACATTCTCCCCGTGTCTGCGTGGGTTTCCTCCGGGTGCTCAGGTTTCCTCCCACGGTCCAAAAATGTGCAGGCTAGGTGGATTGGCCATCCTAAATGGCCCCATAAGTGTCCAGGGAAATGCAGGGGTAGGGGAATGAGTTGAGGTGGGATGCTTTTTGGAGGGGTAGTATGGACTTGTTGGGCTGAATGGCCTGTTTCTGCACTGTATGAATTCCATGATTATGTTAGAAAGGGTTCTTGTGCAGTGGTGGTAATTCCTACACGTGTGCCCGGAGTTCAAGTTCCACCTGTTCCAAAGATGGCAATAACATCTCTGAGCAAAGTTGATAGAAAGTATCTAGAAAGACAATGAAGAGGGTGCAGAAATATTTGCAAGGTGGTCATTTGGAACTGTCAGGCAACAACTATTAGGAAAGAGTGAACAGGCTATTTGGCCCTTACACGATAACTTTTTACTAAATTATGAAGGCTTTTCATGAAGTTGGTGTAGAAAAGACAGTCCAAAATTTGGGATCATGTATTTGAGAATTACTAATAAATTTAAAAGTCAGTAGGAAATAAACATAAATGTGTTTTGTGGAAAGCTAGATATTGCTCCATGATGGAGAAAGGGATAAAAGTTTGTGAAAATATGGGCAGGTGTATTAATACCATAAGACAAAGGAGCAGGAATTAGGCCATTCAGCCCATTGAATCTGCTCTGCCATTTAATTATTTAAGTTTTTCAGCCACATTCTCCTGTTTTCTCCCCATAATCTTCGATCCCCTTGACAATCAAGAACCTATCTATCTCCATCTTAAATATACTCAGTGACCTGGCCTCCACAGCCTTCTGCAGCAGTGAATTCCATAGATTCACCACTCTCTCGCTGAGGGCGTTTCTCCTTACCTCTGTTCTAAAAGGCCTTCCCTTTACTCTGAGTGTGCCCTCTGGTCCTAGCCTCTTGTACCAATGGAAACGTCTTCCCAACATCCACTCTGTCCAGGCCATTCAGTATTCTGTAAGTTTCAATTAGATCCCGCCTCATCCTTCTAAACTCCATCAAGTATAGACCCAGAGTCCTCAAATGTTCCTCATATGTTGAGCATTTCGTTCCTGAGACCATTCTCGTGAACCTCCTGAACTCACTGCAGGGCCAGTACATCTTTTCTGAGATATGGGACCTAAAACTGTGCACAATACTCCAAATTAGCTCAATAGGAACTTCCGGAGAGCATAAACAAAGGAATAGAGACTTGCGGGGTTAGGGTTAAGCCTGTTTCTCTGCAAGAAATTATGTCTAATTAAGTAACCTAAAAGAAACAGTCAGATGAGTAAAGATCATCATTACACCATCCCTCCATGTTTCTCCACAACAATTAATTGTATCACAAATAACTACATAGCTATTATCACTAATGTATTGACCAGCAGTTGATTCCAAACCATTTCAGTCTTTGTGTAATGGATCTTTTTTGTTTTCCTCTGCAACTGTCTTTGCTTAGCGGTACTACTCGTGCCCTGTGTCAGGTTGTTTAGACTTCACTTTGGAGATTTTTCTCATATAATCTAGGTTGATGTTTCATTGTGGTGCTAATTGTGGACATTCAGGAGAGCTGCCTTTTGAGTGACATATTAGACCAAGGTGACATCTACTTTGGTAGAGGGATACAAAATATTTTTTAGTATTATTCAAAGGAGAATAGTTATCTTGCAAACATGGTGAATGTTAGTTTTTGATCAGTTTCCAAAACACAGATTCTTTAGTAATATGTCTCATTTATTTGTCAGTACATTCTTGTTTGTGTTGTTTATGATTATGTTTGGATAAAGCGTAGGTCCGACCTTCTGGCAGTTCCTGGCAAAGATACAATATAAATGACCATTTAGACTGGCATCAGTTAAACAAGGAGCGTAAACAAGAATTTGTTAAGGTCGAGTTGTGTCTGATCAACTTTATTTAGTTTTTTTAAAAACCTATAAAGTTCTTTTTATTCATTTGTGGGATGTGGGTGTTGGTGGCTGGCCAACATTTATTGCCTGTCCCCAGTTGCCCTTGAGAAGGTGGTAGTGAGCTGCCTTCTTGAACCACTGCAGCCCACCTGCTGTGGGTTGACCCACATGCCATTAGGAAGGGAATTCCAGTGGCATTATGGGTGAAACCACAACAGGTGGACTGCAGCAGTTCAAGAAGACAGCTCACCATCACCTTCTAAAAGGAGGTTCCAACAGGAAATTATAACAGGATTAGGCAGGGTAACTGCAGATAAGGATGTTGCAGGTGACTGAGGAGTCCAAACCAGAGGTCACAATTTGAAGATACAGAGTAGCCCGTTTAGGACTGAGATGAGGAGAAATTTCTTCACCCAGAGATGGTAAGCCTGTGGAATGCTCTGCCATGGAAAGTGGTCAAGGTCAAAACATTCAGAGATAAAAGGTACTGCAGATGCTGGAGAATCCAAGATAACAAGCATGGGGCTGGATGAACACAGCAGGTCAAGCAGCAGCATAACTGTTTTTAGGAAGGAATTAAATATAGTTCTTAGAACTAAAGAGGTTGAAGGGTATGGGTAGAAAGTGGAAGAAAGTTAATGAGTTAGATGATCACCCATGTTCATGTTGAATGGCAGAGCAGGCTGGTCGGGGTGAATCGTCTGTTCCTCCTATTTTCTATTTTCCAATGTTTAAACTCCAATGGGCGTAGGCCTAAGCTGCCAGCCTTTCTTCATAAGATAGTCATTGATCTTCATGACTATGAAAGTTTGGAGCCTGTCAAAATAATTTGGGAACAAACTAACAAGAGGCAAAAGAAAGGTAATTAGTTGGTGTAGTTTGGTTTTATTTTTGAAATACCAGGTTAATAGGCAGCTAGTTTTGTCACAAAATGGATGTAGACTAGAAAACGTCCTTGGAAATAGGACTGTTGAGATTCAAGGTGAGATTTCTTGTTAGGGTTTGGACTCGATGAAAATGTCAGTGGATTTTTTTACAGTTGGAAAAATAATCTTGAAATCAAGTTATTTCTTTCGGCCATGTGTTCATGAGAAGTGAAGATCCCCTTACGTTAGAGCTTGTATTTCTTCTTGACATTTCTACTTCAGTGAACAGTTTATTAAACTACCAAGGGATGCAGCTGATGAAGAAAAAAGAAATTAAACAAATGTGTATAGTAGGACCAGGAAAGCTTGACGTTTCGGGCCTAGATCCTTCATCATAGGCCCGAAACGTCAATCTTTCCTGTTTCTATGATGCTGCTTGGCCTGCTGTGTTCATCCAGCCCCACAACTTGTTATCTCGGATTCTCCAGCATCTGCAGTACCTTTTATCTCTCTTAAACAAATGTGTATATGGCTTGAATGATGCTTCCAAGATGTGGTATTTTCAATGAGATTCCTTTTGCTGAAAATAGCAGAAGGTCAGCTAAAAGCCGATACTGCAGTGTCCAATCTGGAATCATCTTCATGATAAGAAGAGTCATAGAGATGCACAGCATGGAATCAGACCCTTTGGTCTAACTCGTCCATGCTGACCAGATTTCCTAAATTAATACAATCCCATTTGCCAATATCTGACCCATATCCCTCTAAACCATTCCAATTCATGTACCCATCCAGATGCCTTTTAAATGTTGTAATTGTACCAGCCTCCACCACCTCCTCTGGCAGCTCGTTCCATACACACACCATCTTCTGCTTGAAAAAGTTGCCCCCTTTGGTCTCTTTTAAATCTTTCCCCTCTCACCTTAAACCGTTGCTCTCTAGTTTTGGATGCCCCTACTCCTGGGGAAAACATCTTGGCCATTCACCCTATCCATGCCCCTCATGATTGTATAAACTTCTATAAAGTCGACCCTCAGCCTCCAACTCTCCAGGGAAGATAGCCCCAGGTATTCAGCCTCTCCCTATAGCTCAAATCCTCCAACTCTGGCAACGTCCTTGTAAATCTTTTTTGAACCCTTTCAAGTTTCACAACATCTTCCCTATAGTAGGGAGACCAGAATTGAATTCAGTATTACACTCTTGACCTCATTTATGGTCAATATTTTGGTTACAATTATTAAACTAATTAGTAAGCATACATGAAGTGCTCCACTGACACACAGTTTTTATGCAACCAATAACTATAACACGGCTAGCTGCTTGTTTTTAAAAACAAAAGAAAAACAGCTAACCATATAATCTTAATAGAAACACATAGCAACGCTGTGTCTTGTTATGTAAAATGTATAGGATATGCTGATCCAAACAGAAAGCAAAGATTCCAGATTCCATTCTTCTGTAGAGATTTCAGACAATGATTTTTTTTTTTATGGGGGATACTGTGGAATTTAGGAAATGTGTTACCAATAAGTTTAATGTAGAATATAAAATTGGGATTCTAGCATCTGGAGCATTTTAAATATTTTGCTTTAGATATTAAGCAGATTAGATTTGCTTAAACCAACAAACCTATTTTATGAGGGCTGCTTCTATCTTCTTATTAGCTTTAAAGAAATATCTTCCTCTATCTAAAGAAGAGAAAGAACCACAGGAAAACGTGATCACTTAGTTTAACTGGTTGCACACTTGGTCAAGATAAAATTCCAGATCTGATGTGCTATAATAATGAATGTTTTGAAAGTAATTCAAAAATCACTTCAAATTGATATTTTTTAATGTGTATTAAGTTCCCATCCTCAGGTGACAACCCAATGAACATGAAATTGATCATGTTTAGCAATGCTTCACACACTAATCTTCCTGATGAGTGCTCTAGTGCAACTGATCTCGTAATATTTCTTGCTGTGGAAGTTGATGTCCTTTTACATTTTGGAAGCTAAGAAAATAAACAGCAATTCTAAAGTAAATTGGCTGCGGAAACACAGGCACTTACGCAGACAGTGACTGTTTTTTGTCAAACACTTTTAAAGTCTAATTCTATGTGAAGACCACATAAAAGGTGGTATCTTAGGTTTTGGAGTAGATCTGTAGCTCGGATTGTGGGTGTTGAGGTTGGAAAGAAAATCTCCTTAGTTAAATTGGTGGACGCAAAGCATCAGCTATCTTAAAAAAATGTGTATGTGAAGAAATTATTTGAGACAAAAATAGAAATTCCTGGAAAAGCTCAGCAGGTCTGGCAGCATCTGTGGAGGTGAAACCAAAGTTAACGTTTTGGGTCGAGTGACCCCTCCTCAGAACTGCTGGTTGCTAGGAAAATGTCATTTTATATGCAGAAAGTAGAGTGGGGGAGGGGGTAAGGAGTAACTGATAGTTGGGGCTAGAGTCCAAAGAGGAGAAGAACAGTTGGACAGACAAAGAAGTGGATAATGATCCAGCCAGGAGGGTGAATAGCTATTAATGGAGACTGTTAATGGCTAACAATGGGTTGTGTGTATTAGCAGACTATATGATAACAAAGCCTCGTCTGGGGGGGTTGGGGTAAGGATATGGGAGAGCTCAAGCCCTAAAGTTATTGAAAGTGATATTGAGTCTGGAAGGCTGCAAGGTCCCCAGGCGAAAAATGAGGTGCTGTTCTTCCACCTTGTGCTGAGCTTCACTGGACCACTGCAGCAAACCTGAGACAGGGATGTTGGCCAGGGAACAGGGTCACTTGAAGTGGCAGGTAACTGGAAGTTCAGAGTCCTTTTTGCAAACAGAACATAAGTGTTCTGCGAAATGGTCACCTTGTCTATGTTTTGTTTACCCAGTGTGGAGGAGATCACATTGTGAGCACCGAATGTAGTAGACTAAATTGTATGACAAGTGCAGGTAAAGCTGTTTCTCCTGGAACGTGTGTTTGGACCCTTGGATACTGAGGAGGGAGGAAGTAAATAGACAGGTGTTACGCCTTCAGCAGTTGCAGCAGAAATTGCTACGAGGCTGTGGGGGTGTGTTGGGAGTGAAGGAAGAGTGGACGAGGGTTTCCTGGAGGGAGTGGTCCCTGCAGAAGGTTGAGAAGGGAGGGAATAGGAATACATGAGATAACAAGGTGTAGAGCTGGATGAACACAGCAGGCCAAGCAGCATCAGAGGAGCAGGAAAGCTGACGTTTCAGGCCTAGACCCTTCTTCAGAAAAAAAAATGTTTTTCTAGGCCCGAAACGTCAGCTTTCCTGCTCCGATGCTGCTTGGACTGCTGTGTTCATCTAGCTCTACACCTTGTTATCTCAGATTCTCCAGCATCTGCAGTACCTTCTATCTCTGAATAGGAATACATGTTTGGTATTTAAACTTCTGCATATAAACTGACATTTTCCTAGCCAGCATCAGTTCTGAGGAAAAGTCACACAACCCGAAACGTTAACTCTTGATTTCTCTCTGTAGATGCTGCCAGACCTGAGCTTTTCCAGCAATTTCTATTTTTGTCTCTGATTTATAGCATCCGCAGTTCTTTTCGGTTTTGATGAAGAAATTACTTTGGACGGAAGACAGAAGAATATTTTGAAATTTTTAGTTGCACAGATTAACTCTAAATTCTGTTGAAACAGAGAAGGGAGTCCATGTGTTGATTGTGTTTAATTAAATGAAGATGTTGGGCATTAACTCGGCATTCATTTGAGCTTCTATGAATTAACAAAAACTAAAACTGTTTATTAGGTAAGGGGGTATATGTTTGTAATATCTAATTGTATATACAAGTTGAAATAACTGCACAGAGGCCAGTATCCCACCACCAAGTCATCCGTTATTCACAGGTGCAGAGTACATTGTCTGTGGCCAGCCAGCTCAGAGTCAGTCCCTGAAGTGAGGAGATTCTAAACGTCCTGTTTCTATATTTTAAAAAAAAAAAAAATCCACGGTACCACTGGCTGTGGTCCAGTCAGCTCTGAAGTCAGTCCTCAACTGAGGACATTCTAATCTCCTGGTTATTTTTATTCCTTTGTTTCTCAAAAAATGAAAAGACAACTTGTGGATCCAATTTTTGTTTTCCAAAAAGGTCCGGCAGTTTAATGTCCCTCGCAGCAGAACTGCAAAGCTTTCTGACGTAACTGCAGTGAGGCAAGTGTCCCATCACCAAGTCACCCTTTATTGTGCACAATACACTGGCTGTGGCCAGACAGCTCGGAAGTCAGTTGCCTGACTGAGGAGATCTTAGCTCTTGGTTATATCTTTTTATTAAACTTGTGCACAGTACACTGGCTGCAGCCAACCAGCTCAGAGTCAGTCCCTGAAGTGAGGCGATTCTGAATCTCCTGTTTATATTTGTCAGCCAGGTCTCCCTGATTGAGGTTGTTAACCTGGGCCAATCAAGGATCTCGGTCAGTAAGATCCACCGGGTTCCAATTACCACATCACTCACCCCACACCCCTGAAGTCCGGTAGCTTCATCTTCAGTGTTTTTGCCCTGGGTCCAGTTCCTCTGACACGGGCTGCGTGTACCAGACTATAGTCCATCTCTGGCATCCAGAGCGTCTCAGGAGAATTTCCTCCTCCTCCTCCTCCTCCGTCAATAACAGTATTGAGGCTGCGTCCATCTCGGACTCTGAGGTTTCCTCGACACTAGACGGAGGGGGAGAACACTCAGTTTCTAATGGGCTTTCTGGCTGTTCTGACAAGCCAGGTATGTTTTGCTCCTGCCCTGTCTGTGAGGCAGCAGCTTTTAGGTGACCCACATGTTTGTTCAGGACTGCCTCACCTACTTGAACTTTGAATGTCTTGGGACATGACCTTGTGTCAACCTTGCCTTGCACCCATGCAGGCCCATTTTCTGTGGTTCTGTCATCGAACTTCATTCCCTGAATTATACTGTCCCTATCACTTGCAGGAAGCATATGTACTGCATTGGCATACTTGCTGCTGTTTCACCTTTCCCAAACCCCAGGGCTGGGAATATCAGGTTTAAGCTGGTGCAGAGTCCTCTCTCTATCAGCAACTCTGTTGGAGCTAACCTGTAATTGTGCACGAGGTTGTCCTGTAATCAAACAGGAACTAGGACAGTTTGGAATTGAGAAGCTGTATGCTGTTTCTTTAAGTTTACCTTTAATGTTTGGATTGCTCTTTCTGCCACAACATTGGATGATGGATGATACAGAGCTCTCCAAACATGCCGCGTGCTGTTTGACTTTAGGAAATACTCAAACTTCCTGCTGGTAAATGACGTCCCATTGTCCGTGACCAATACTTCCTGGAGTCTGTGTATTGCAAGTGGTGCTTGCAGCTTTTTAATCATCATCCTGAGTTTACCGAATGAACTCTGTGCATGTCCGACCACTTTGTGTGTACATCCACAATGACCAGGAGCACTGAGCCCATGAAAGGGTCAGTATAATCGAGGGCCAGGGTTTACCTGGTCATTAGCATGAATGTGGGGGCAACAGTTGTTGTCCTTGTTGGCTCTCTACTCCACCAACACAGCTATGTCAGCATCCAATCCTGGCCACCGGACATGACTTCTTGCGAGATAACAAGCGTGGGGCTGGATGAACACAACAGGTCAAGCAGCATCATAGGAGCAGGAAAACTTGACGTTTCGGGCCTAGACCCCTCATCAGAAATGGGGGAGGGGAAGAGGGTTCTGAAATAAAT
>JAHRHZ010000034.1:30488093-30504403 GCA_024137785.1 Ginglymostoma cirratum | reverse complement strand
CCCCCATTTCTGATGAAGGGTCTAGGCCCGAAACGTCAAGTTTTCCTGCTCCTATGATGCTGCTTGACCTGCTGTGTTCATCCAGCCCCATGCTTGTTATCTCGGATTCTCCAGCATCTGCAGTACCTTTTATCTCTAATGACTTCTTGCAAAGCAGTTTAGCAGTCTCAATCTACGTGTAGGTGGACTTGCCTGGGTGTGCACTCTACTGCATATCAGCCTACGAGTTTTCTTACTCAAGTCAGGCCTTGTAGGACACTTTCGGCCCAGGTTAACAACCCCAACTAAAGGTCTCATAGTAAGTAAGATCCACCTGTCTCCAATCACTACATAAATATAAGTAAATATCATCTTGTCTCCATCCCTCCTCAGCTGATTTTTTGGAAATTACTGAGGGATTCTAAGTTGTGTAACTCTGAATTGGTCCCATTGCCCCTGTCTGAGGGTGGTGGGACCTGTACAAATTGTTGCGTTATACCTGGGCAGAATTGGAACTGATGTCCTAGTGGAAGTGTATTTTGGAGCAATTGGGGAGCGTTTAAGCTAATACCAGGCAGATGGGAACCTTTTTAAGGAGTCAGAGAAGGAGGGAACAAGGACAAAAACAAAAGTAGAAATGTGATAGGCAGAGAAACCAAAGACAAAATTGAAACAGGGCTATTGAGAAAAATACGAGCAAGACAATGTTAAAAAGGCAAGTTTAAAGACTTTGTATCTTAATGCACGAAGTATCCGCAGTAAAGCGGATGAACTAATCGTGAATGGGTACGATATAATTGGGATTACGCAGAGATGGCTGCATGACCAGGAATGGGAACTGAATGTCCCAGGGTATTCAGTACTTAGGATGGACAGGCAAAAAGGAAAAGGTGGTGGAGTGGCATTGCTGGTTAAAGAGGAAATTAACACAGTAGTGAGAAAGGATATTAGGTCTGACAAGGTGGGGTCTGTATGGGTAGAGTTGAGAAATACCCAAGGGGCAAAAGGCATTAGTGAGAGTCATGTATAGACCCCCAAACTGCAGTGGTGATATTGGAAATGGCATTAAACAGGAAATTAGAGATGCATGTGATAAGGGAATATCGATGATCATGGGCGATTTTAATCTGCACATAGACTGGGCAAATCAAATTAACTGTAGAAGAGGAATTCCTGGTGTGTATACAGGATGGTTTTCTTGAGCAATATGTAGAGAGCAGGCTATCTTAGACTGGGTACTGTGTAATTAGAAGGGCATCATCGCCAGCCTAGCTGTGCCGAGACCCCTTGGGGATGAGCTACCATAACATGATAGAATTTTTTATCAAGGTGGAGAATGAGGTCATTGATTCGGAGAGCAGGGTGGTGAATCTTAATAAAGGAAACTATGAAGATATGAAACTATGAAGATATGAGATGTGAGTTGACCTTGACACACTGGGGAGAGTTACTTAAAGGGATGACAGTGGACAGGCAATGACAAACATTCAAGGAATGTGTGGAGGAACTGCAACAACATCCTGTCTGTCACAAAAGCAAAATGGGTAAGAGGGCCAATCCATGGCTTACAAATGAAATTAGAGATATACTCCTCCTTGGATCAGAGACTATAGATTGGCCAAGAAAAATAATATGTCTGCAGATTGGGAACAGTTTAGAATTCAACAAAGAAGGACCAAGGGATTGAATAAGAAGGGGAAAATACAGTACAAAAGTAAGCTTGCAGAGAACAGTATGTAGATAGTCCAACTAGGAAAGGGTCCGTTCTGGACCTAGTTCTGGGGAGTGAGCCTGGCCTGGTGGTTGACATCTCCGTAGTGGAGCAGCTCTGGAACAGTGATCACAATTCAGTCAGCTTTAAGGTACTGATGAATAAAGATAGGTGTAGTTGTTGGGTGAAAGTGATAAATTGGGGGAAGGCTAATTACAACAATAGGGTGGCACGGTGGCTCAGCGGTTAGCACTGCTACCTCACAGCACCAGGGACCCAGGTTCGAGCCTAGCCTCAGGCGACTGTCTGTGGAGTTTGTACATTCTCCCCGTGTCTGCGTGGGTTTCCTCAGGGTACTCCAGTTTCCTCCCACAGTCCAAAGGTGTGCAGGTTAGGTGGATTGGCCATGGTAAATTGCCCGTAGTGTTCAGGGATATGTAGATTAGGTGTGTTACAGGGGTATGGGTCTGGGTGGAATGCTCTGAGGGTCGGTGTGGACTGGTTGTTGGGCCGAAGGGCCTATTTCCACACTGTAGGGATTCTATGATTTGTGATTAGACAGGAACGGAAGAATGTAGATTGGATGCAGATGTTTGAGGGCAAATCAACAGATGGTATGTGGGAGTGTAAGTTGCTGGGGAACTCAGGACTGGCATGTTCTTTTAAGGATGAAGGATAAGCATGCAAGTTTAGAGAACCTTGGATAACGAGAGATATTGTGAGCCTAATCAAAAAGAAAAAGGAAGCATTTATCAAGGCTAGGAGGCTGGGACCACATGAAGCAAGGGTGGAATACAAGGAAAGTTGAAAGAAACTTAAGCAAGGGGTCAAGAAAAATCATTGGTCAACTGGATTAAGGAAAATCCCAAGGCTTTTGTACATATATGAAGAGCAAGAGGATAGCCAGGCAGAGGGTTGGCCCACTCAAGGACAGGGAAGGGAATTTATGTGTGGACCAGAGGAAATGGGCGAGGTAGTAAATGAGTACTTGGCGTCAGTATTCACTGTAGAGGACTTGGTGGATGATGAGTCTGGGGAAGGGTGTGTAGATAGTTTGGATCATGTTGAGATCAAAAGGGAGGAGGTATTGGGGGTCTTGAAAAACATTAAGGCAGACAAGTCCCCAGGGCCTGATGAGATATACCCCAGAATACTGAGAGAGGCAAGGGAGCAAATTCATAGTAATAGTCATACAGCATGGAAACAGACCCTTCGGTCCAACCAGTCCATGCCGAACATCATCCCAAACTAAACTGGTCCCATCTGCTTAGTCCTGGCCTAAATTCCTCCAAACCTTTCCTATCCATATATCCATCCAAATGTCTTTTAAACGTTGTAATTGTACCCACATCCACCTCTTCATCAGGAAGTTCATTCCACACACGAACAATCCTCTGTGTAAAACGTTTGCCCCTCACGTCTTTTTTTTAAATCTCTCTCCTCTCATCTTAAAAATGTGCCCCCTAGTATTGAAATTCCCCATCTTAGGGAAAGATAACTACCATCATTTCTATCTGTACCTCTCATTATTTTATAAACTTCTATCAGGTCGCCTCTCAACCTCCTACACTCCAGTGAAAGAAGTCCCAGCATACTTAGCCTTTCTTTGCAACTCAAGTCTTCCATACCCAGCAACATCTTGGTAAATCTCTTCTGAACCCTTTTCAGCTTGATAATATCCTTCCTATAACTGGGTGATCAGAACGGGACTCAGTATTCCCGAAGACACCGCAGCAATGTCTTGCAAACCTCAACAAAATGTCCCAACTTCTATACTCAAAGGACTGAGCAATGAAGGCAAGCATGCCAAATGCCTTTTTAACCACACTATCTATGTATGATGCAAACTTCAAAGAATTGGGTACCTGCACCACTAGGTCCCTCTATTGTACAACACTACTTAAGGTCCTACCCTTGTTTATTGTACCAAAATTGTACCTCACATTTATCCAGATTGAACTCCATCCTTCATGGGGCCTTGAGGGAAATCTTTGTATTCTCACTGGCTACAGGGGAGGTCCCAGAGGATTGGAGAATAGCCAGTGTTGTTCCTTAGTTTAAAAAAGATGGCAAGGATAATCCAGCCAGAATGTAGAACAGTACAGTACAGGACCTTTGGCCCTTGGCGTTGTGCCGACCTGTTATCCTACTAAGATCAATCTACCCTGCAGCTAATTACAGCTGATGAGCCTTACGTCAGTGGTAGGGAAATTATTGGAGAAGATTCTTCAAGACAGGATTCACTCCCACTTGGAAATCACTGGGCATATTCGTGAAAGGCAGCATGGTTTTGTGAAGGGGAGGTCGTGTCTCACTAACTTGGTTGAGTTTTTTGAGGAAGCAACGAAGATGATCGATGAAGGTAGGGCAGTGGATGCTGTCTGCATGGACTTCAGTAAAGCCTTTGACAAGGTCCCTCATGGCAGGCTGATACAGAAGGTAAAGTTGCATGGGGTCAGAGGTGAGCTTGCAAGATGGATAAAAACTGGCTTGGCCATAGAAGACAGAGGGTAGCAGTGGAAGGGTGCATTTCTGAATGGAGGGCTGTGACTAGTGGCATTCCTCAGGGATCAATGTTGGGACCTTTGCTGTTTGTAGTGTATATAAATGATATGAAGGAGAATGTAACTTGTCTGATTAGTAAGTTTGTCGATGACACAAAGGTTGGTGGAATTGCGGATAGCGATGAGGACCGTCAAAGGATACAGCTGGGTATAGATCGGTTGGTGACTTGAGCAGTGAGATGGCAGATGGAGTTTAATCCGGAAGAATGTGAGTTAATACATTTTGGAAGGTCTAATCCAGATGGAAAAAATACAGTAAATGGCAGAACCCTTAAGAGTACTGATAGGCAGAGGGATCAGGGTGTACAGGTACACAGGTCACTGAAAGTGGCAACGCAGGTGGAAAAGGTAGTCAACAAGGCACAAAGCATGCTTGCCTTCATTGGCCTGGGCATTGAGTTTAAAAATTGGCTGGTAATGTTGCAGCTTCATAGAACCTTAGTTAGACCGCATCTGGAATATTGTGTTCAATTCTGGTCACCACACTTCCAGAAGGATAGTGGTGGCTTTGGAGAGGGTACAAAAATGATTTACCAGTTCTGAGGAAGGGTCACTGGACCTGAAATGTTAACTCTGTTTTCTCCTCCACAGATGCTGCCAGACCTGCTGAGCTTTTCCAGCAACTTTGTTTATGTTCCTGATTTACCAGGATGTTGCCTAGCATGGAGGGCATTAGCTATGAGGAGAGGTTGGAGAAACTTGAGTTGTTCTCACTGGAACGACGAAGGCTGAGGGGTGACCTGATAGAAGTGTACAAGATTATGAAGGTCATGGATAGACTAGACAATCACAAGCTTTTTCCTAGAGTCAGTTACCAGGAGCCATGGGTTTAAGATGCGCGGGGCAAGGTTTAAAGGTGATGTACGAGGCAAGTTTTTCACACAAAGGGTGGTGGGTGCCTGGAACTCGCTTCCAGGAGAGGTAGTGGAAGCAGACACTAGAGTGATGTTTAAAGGGCGTCCTGACAAGAACATGAATAGGATGGGAATAGCGTGATACAGTCCCAGGAAGGAATAGGAGGTTTTAGTTGTGATGGACAGCATGTTGGTGCAGGCTTGGAGGGCTAAAGGGCCTGTTCCTGTACTGTAATTTGTTTTGTTCTTTGGAACATAAAGACTGACTTTAAGAGTTTCTACAGGTATGTGAAAAGAAAGAGATTGGTGAAGACAAATGTAGGTCCCCTACAGACAGAAATGGGGAAATGTTTAATAGGAGACAAAGAAATGGCTGAGCAACTGAATACATACTTTGCTTTTGTCTTAACAAAAAACACACACAAATCAGATGCCAGAAATGTTGGAGAATACAAGATTTAGTGAGGGGGAAGAATTGAGGGAGATCAATTTGAGTAGAGAAATGGTGCCGGGAAAATTGATGGGACTGAAGGCAGATAAATCCCCAGGGCTTGAAAATCTGCATCCCAGAGTACTTAAGGAAGTGGCTGTAGAAATAGTGGACGTGTTGGTGGTCATCTCCAAGGATTTTATAGACTCTGAAACGGTCCCTGCAGATTGGAGGGTAGTGAATGTCACTCGAATATTCAAAAAAGGAGGTGGAGAGAACATAGGGAATTATAGATCAGTAACCCTAATATCGATAGTGGGGAATATTCTTGAATTCATAATCAAGGACTTTATAACGGAGCATTTAGAAAGCAGTAGCAGGATCAGACCGAGTCAGCATGGATTTATGAAGGAGAAATCATGCTTGACAAATCTATTGGAATTCTGAAGATGCAGAGTTAACAAGGGGGACCTCTTCAATACAGTAAATTTGGACTTTCGGAAAGCGTTTGACAAAGTCTTGTATTAGATTAATGCGCAAGATTATAGCGCATGGGATTGGGGGAAGTGTATTGTGATGGATAGAAAGCTGGTTGGCAGAGAGGAAACAGGGTAGGAATTAATGGGTCCTTTTCAAATTGGCAGGCAGTAACAAGTAGGGTGCCTCAAGGCTTGGTGCTGGGACTCCAGCTATTCACAATATATACTAATGATTTGGATGAGGGAACAAAATGTAACATCTCCAAGTTTGCAGATGATACCAAGTTGGGTGTGAGGGTGAACTGTGACAAGGATGCAGAGATCCTTCAGCATGATCTGGACAGGTTGTGTCAGTGGGCCAGTCAATGGCAGATGCAGTATAATTTGGATAAATGTGAGGTTATTCACTTCGGAAGGAAAAACAAGAAGGCGGATTACTACCTGAATGGTAATAAATTGGGAGAGGGGAGTGTACAGTGGGATCTGGGTGTCCTTGTGCACCAGTCGCTGAAGGTAAGCATGCAGGTGCAGCAGGTGCTAAAGAAGGCAAATGGTATATTGCCCTTCATTGTGAGAGATATTGAGTACAGGAGCAGGGATGTGTTGTTGGAGCTATGCAAGGCCACACCTAGAATATTGTGTGCAGTTTTGGTCTCCTTTTCTGAGGAAGGATGCTCTTGCTCTCGAGGGAGTTCAGTGAATGTTTACCAGGCTGATTCCGAGGATGGTGGGACTAATGTATGAGGAATGATTAACTAATTAGGATTGTTTTCGCTGGAGTTCAGACAAATGAGAGGGGATCTCATAGAGTCTTATGAACTTCTAACAGGACTAGACGGGGTAAGTGCAGGGAGGATGTTCCTGATAGTGGGTGTGTCCAGAACCAAGTTCACACACTGAGGATTCGGGTAGACCATTTAGGACAGAGATGAGGAGACGTTTTTTCACCCAAAGAGTAGTGAGCCTGTGGAATTCATTACCACAAGAAGTAGTTGATGCCAAAACATTGAATGTATTCAAGAGGCGACTAGAGAGAAAGCAGGATTAGGCTGAGATTTGGACGATCAGCCATGATTGTGATGAATGTCAGAGCAGGCTCAATGGACTGAATGGCCTCTTCCTGCTGCTATCTTCTATGTTTCTGTTTTTATATACTGTAACTTATTGGTCAGCCTGCTGTTGAACGTACTTTTATCGTAGAAATCCTTCAACATGGTGTTGCAGTTATGAGATTCATAGATTCTTAGATTTTTGGGATTGTAGCTTTAAATGGAGGGTAAATAATGGTGGTTATGTGACTTGTATTGCTCTCTGCCTGACAGAAAACCTAAGTGGTTTGCTTTTTCAAAATTAAACGAAGGTCACAAATCTTTTTCTGAGAGGAGAATGTGCAAGGTATTGCATAGCTTGTACAGTGACAATGTAGCAGTCTCTGAGTTTACGAATGAATCAAGTCTGAGTCTCCCAAAGCTCCAGAAAGCTCATGAAAGCACTGAGTTTGTAAATAGTTAAGCAGTAAGATGTCCTTTTATTTCCAAGATTAAAGCAAATTATGGCCAAGTTTAGCTAATTAGCAGCATTTTTATCAGAATCTAAAAATAATATGTATCAAATTGCTGTGGGAGAAAAGAACATGGAAGCTATTTTTGAAATCAGGTACTGGTTACCCTACAAACTGAAGAATACAGCATATTGGCGTTCTGTGCCATCAAACAATTTGACAAAGTGAACCACTACAGTCAGATATAGGAAAGAAACGGTCTCCAGTGAAAGAGACATATCTTGCAACAATTTTGGGTAATTTATCCTTACATGATTATATGGTGAATCAAGACCAGACTTTAGTGCTGGTAGTGGATTTAAGAAACTGTCATAATTGAGAAGGCCACCTGGAGATGGTTGTTCAAAGTTGCCATTCAGTGGAATGAGTATGCTAGAACCCACTTGAAGTTGGGAGCAACTGTGGGTTGATTGTAAAAGGTCTGTAATTCCATGGAGCGTCTGATGGGTGTTGAGTATAAAAAGAAAATACGATTTTCTGTCATGTAAAGTGAATGGTGCCTCCAAAAAAGAAAATGTTTAGCCCCCATCTTATTTTAGTCATTTATTACAATAAAACATTTAATTAAAATCTTGTCATCTTTCAATTAGTAACTGGAAATTTGAATTGCTTTAAAAATGATTAGTCCCTAGGGAAGTTGTAGCAATGCAAAGCCTTCATGCTTGAGTCTCCAAACAGTTGGGAAACTCTCGTGTTTAGACTTTACTGTACTATGTAAACTCTACTAATCAGGATACAGTTTATCTAAGCCAGAACAAAGGTCAAGTCTCAAGGTTGACACATGTGCAATGGATTTTGGTAAATTTAAAGCAAAATATAGAACCGAGAGCAAATAGCCTTGCCACTTGTACAACCTTCCAACTGTACTATGTCACTGTGTTGATTTTTTTTTTGGAGAATATTGGAATTGATACCCTGATGAGAATCTTAATTACTAGTACAAATCTTTATCTTGGCATCCTTTAACTCTTCTTCAAGCAGGTGTCTTGTGTTTAACTGCCCTGGTTATGCATGAGTCAATGATGTCTAAATTTATAGGAGCATAGGAAGAGGAGTAGGTCATTTAACCTCTCAAGCTTGTTGTGCCATTCACTGAAACCAGGGCTTTGAAACCATGAAGCCATAACCCTTTAACACCTTTTGCTTAACAAAAAAAATCTGATTTAAAATCAACAGCTGATCTAGCATCAACTGCTGTTTGTGGGAGAGAGTTCCAAATATTTATTACCTTTTCTGTGTAGAAGTGCTTCCTACCGTCTCCCCTGAACAGTCTGGCCCTAATGTCTGGACTATGGCCCCTTAGTTCTGGTTCTAGAATCTCCAGCTAATGGAAATAGTTTGTCTATCCTGTCTTTTCCTGTTAATATCTTGAATACTTCAATCGAAGCATGTCTAATTTGTATAATCTCTTCTCATAACTTCACCCCTGACGTGCAAGTATCATTCTCGTAAATCGAAACCCTCCAATATATCGTTCCTAAGGTGTGGTGCCCAGATTTGTTAAGTGGGGTCTACCCATAGTTTTGTAAAGCTGCAGCATGGCTTTAGCATCTTTGTCCCCCCCTATATCTAGAGGGCTGGAGTACAATGGGCTAGTGGTATTATTGTTGGAGTGTTATTCCAGAGACCCAGATAACGTTCTGGGGACCGAGGTTCGAATCCTGCCACAGTAGATGGTGGAATTTGAATTCAATAAATGCCTGGAATTAAGAATCTAACGATGACCATGCATCATTGTCGATTGCTGGAAAAACCCATCTGGTTCACTCATGTCCTTTATGGAAGACAACTGCTCATCCTTACCTGGTCTGGCCTACATGTGACTCCAGACCCACAGCAATGTGATTGACTCTTAACTGCCCAATGGGCAATAAATGCTGCCTCATGAGCAACGCCCTCATCCCGTGAATGAATTTTTTAAAAAAAGCCAGCATCCCACAAATCATCTTGATTATTTCTGCATGTGTTCATGACATTTTAAAGATCTATGCACCTGAACCCCCAAGTCTCTTTGAACATCCTCTGTATTTAACTCTATACTATCTAGAAAGTACCCTGATGTATTCTTTTTCAGTCCAAAATAGATAATCTCACATCTGCTTACACTGAAATCCATCTGTCAGTTTTGCCCTTTCACTTAGTCTATTAATTTCCTTTAGTTTTATGCCATCAACTACACTGTCTACAATACTGCCAACATTGCATCATCAACAGATTTGGAATTATCACATTCTATGCTATTGTGCAAGTTGTTAATAAAAATGTGAATAAACAAGGCCCTAACGTAGATCCTTGTGGGATACCACTGGTCACGTCTTGGTGATTTTGAGTACCTTCTCGATATGCTTGCTTTCTGTCATCTTTCACTCATCCAATTTTCTAGCCATGTCAATAATATTTCCCCAATTCAGTGGGCTTCTACCTTTAGTTAACAGTAATGGAATCAGCTCAAGCTACAAATTAATTATTTTTTCCTTATTAATGATCAGACATCAGAATTGTGAACTGACCGATTGTTTATTAACCTTAGAATATCAATGAGCAAAACATAAGAATTGAGAATACCAGAGACAGGATTACTTGACTGTGTAAATGGTATTCTGAAAACAGTTCAGTTTCTTCACTATAATTCAATGGTGACTGCTCATTATAAATTTGGAGTTGAGTTTATGATAATTTATACAAATCTATGATATATCTTCAGAATTAGATTCCTTAAGCTGATTATAGCTTTCTCCAGTAGTTATAAGCTAATGTAAAGCCTGTGATTGTACTAAGCAATATTTCCAAAACTTTTATAGACCCGTTCTGTGAGCTTGTGTCGATTGTTACAATCTCTGTATCCAGCGACAACATTTTTAAAGAGAAATTTGCATTTCCACTTGTTTGCTGAAGCAGTGATACATCAAGAATTTACATTTTACATGTTTTTATAGTAGCAAAAAAATCATTTACTAGAAAGCATTTTCTTTTGTAGGCAACTAAACTGCTTTTCTTTTCTTTACTTTACTTCTCCTTATCCCTCTGGGCAGAAGTATAATTATTTTATGGCAAACAGTTTACGGTTACTTCCCTTTTACCTTGCTAACAGGTTAACTCCTAATTCTAGGACTGCCTTTCACTGTGAGTTCTGCACAGTGAATGTTTGAGTCAGCGTTCTCTCTGCTTAAATTGTAGGCCAGATTTAATTTTCTTGCTTGCTCTCAATTTCCCAGTTGTGTGTTCTATTGTCAAGACAAAACTACAATTTGTTTGACTGTGATTTGCTTGTGTTTATAGGAAAGCCTGTAACTTAGTCTCAAAAATTGTTTCATCTTCCCCATAGCAATGGAGACATTATTATCCGTTTTGGATACTGATTTAATTAGTCATCTTTGAGTCAAACTCTTTTTTTTTTAGTCTTGTAAGGCTTGGTTACAGTATCAGTACTTAGAATTATAATACCTTTCTGGAAGTTTTGGGGGCTAATCATGCTATGCTCCATACCTGCTGGCACTGTCTCTGAGAATGAAAACCTTCTATCTCACCTCTTTCAATAAAACCATCTCAGTTTTCCTCAGGCCTGTAACAATTAAATGACTCTGGTTAGGCCACTTCTGGCATACTGCATTCACTTCTCGTCTCCCGACTATAGGAAAGGTGTTGTGAAACTTGAAAGAATTCTGAAAAGACTTACAAGGATATTGCCAGGGTTGGAGGGTTTGTGCTAGAGGGAGAGGCTGAATAGGCTGGGGCTATTTTCCCTGAAGCATCAGAGGCTGAGGGGTAACCTTCGAGAAGTTTATAAAATCATGAGACTCATGGATAGGGTGAGTAGCCAAGGCCTTTTCCCAGATGTATGCGAGTCCCAAACAAGAGGGCATAGGTTTAAGGTGAGAGGGGAAAGATTTAAAAGGGACCTAAGGGGCAACTTATTCATGCAGAGGGTGGTGCTTGTATGAAATCAGCTGCCAGATGAGGTGATGGAGGTTGGTACAGTTACAATGTATAAAAGTTATCTGGTTGAGTGTATGAGTAGGAAAGGTTTAGAGGGATATGGGCCAAAGGTTGGCAAATGGGATTCAACATCTGGGCATGGACAATTGGACCAAAGGTTCTGTTTCCATGCTGTACATCTCTATGGCTCAATGACTTCGGATTACTGTCAGGTAGACTCCAACAAAGATTACACAACTCCTTTGCTCTATTTATATTTAAAGCTGCACTCCCAAAATATTGTGATCTTGTAAATCAAGACATATCCTAAAGCATAATCTTCTAAATTTCAGAACTGTAATGGGATAAATTGCCTTCCTCTGCCTGCTTTACCTAACAGAGTCATAGTTGTGCGTTAGATAATCCACTGCTCCCTATGGGGAATGAGATATTTGATCAAATATTATCTTGCTTTGATATCCATAACATTGTGATTTTCCATAATTGAAAAGAAATGTTAAGATGCTACATATTTTCTTGCTTTCTTCCTTTCTGGTTTGCTTTCTTACTGTTTTGTTCCCCTTTGTGAAAGAAGAGAGATATTAACATTGGAGGTAATCCAGAGAAGGTTCGCTAAGATTATCCCAGGTGTGGAGGGGTTTTCTAATCTACAAGGGTAGATTAAGCAGGTTGGGCTCATACTCATTGTGGCTTAGCAAAATGAGAGGAAACATTATTGCATGAGATTCTTCAGGTACTTGACAGCATAGATGTGGAGAGCCATTTTCCTTTTTGGGAAATTCTAGGACCAGAGGAAAAAATGTCAAAGAGGTCATCCATTAAAGGCAGAGATGAGGAGATCTTGAGAGGCTAGGTCATTAAGTGTATTTTTAAATAGTAAGGAAATTGAGGGTTATGTGGATAAAGTAAGATACTGAGGTTGAAGATTATCAGATTAGCCAGCCATGGTCTAATTGAATGGTAGAGAAGACTCAATGGGCAGAATGGCCTACTTCTAGAGCCAAGACCAATGAACATTACAAAACAATACAGCACAAGAGCGAGCCTTTTAGCCCACTTAAGCTCATGCCAACCTGTACCTATGTCTTATGATATTAAGGTTAGAATAGCCAAAACTGATGATAAAACAGAACTGAAGGCTCTTTTTTCATTTATAGCAACAAATGGGGACAGAATGATTGTGATTAGGGATGTGGGTGGGACTTGATTATTCAAGGATATTTGATATTTTGGAAAGAGACGCTAATATGTTCAATGACCCAACCTTCATTATTCACTGGGGAAAAGAATTCATTCTTTCTTATTTCTGTCTTAATTGGGGAATCCTCTTAGTTTGAAATTGTGTCCCCTAGTTCTAGATTTCCCCCACGAAGAGAAACATGCTGTAGGTGTCAACCTTGTCAAGTCCCCACAGAATGCTGGTTTCGATAAGATCCTCTCCTGTCCTTTGAAACGCCTAAAAGTGTGGGCTCAATCTGTTCAAACTTTCCTGGTAAGACAAACCATGTTAATTCCAGCAGTCGAGTCAACATTCTGTAATCTGCCTCCAGAACAAGCGCATCACTTCTTAAGTCAAGTGACCAAAATTGCATCTGGTTTCACTAATATCCTGTACAGTAGTAGCGAGACTTCCTTAATGTTATAGTCATAGAGTTATACAGCATAGAAACAGGCCCTTCAAGCCACCATGCCTATGCCAAACAACAAACAAAAAACCACACTGCTCCCATTTACGTGCACTTGGTCCATAGCCTACGATTCCCTGGGTTTTTAAGTACTTATCCAAATGCTTCTTTTATACTTGTTTGCTATTTCTTGTTATCTTACGAAAGACATGTTCACTTATGCTGTTGTCTGTTCAAAATCCTTGCTTCTCTCTTTCTCCTTTAATGCTTCCAGTAAGCTACTTCACTTTATGTATATGAGTTCCCTGTTCAATTGCCAGTGGAAGCAATGCCTCAGTATTTATTTGTCGTAAATTCAAGCACAACATTTTTATTTTTTGGATATTTTCTAGTCAACCTGTTCAGAAATGTTATTTCATACCTCTGGAACAGGTGGGATTTGAACCCAGGCCTTTTGGCTCATAGGTAGGGACACTACCACTGCACCACAAGTATCCTTAACACAATTCTTTTAATGCCATTCCAACTCTCCACTTTGCAGTTACTGGGGATGCTGGAGCACTGAGTAAATCTAAGTAGGAGACAAATTTTTAATTAGTAAATGGGTTGAAGGGTTATGGACAGTGGGCAGGCAAGTGGAGTTGGGAACAAAGATGGAAGTTGCTGGAAAAGCTCAGCAGGTCTGGCAGCATCTGCGAAGGCAAAAACAGAATTAACGTTTCGGGTCTGTTGACCCTTCCGCAGAACTGAAGGTAGCTGGGAAAACATCAGTTTATATAACGTCAGTTTTCTCAGCCGTCATCAGTTCTGAGGAAGGGTCACTGGACCCGAAACGTTAACTCTGTTTTTTCCTTCACAGATACTGCCAGACCTGCTGAGCGTTTCCGGCAACTTCTGTCTTTGTTCCTGATTTACAGCATCCACAGTTCTTTCATTTTTTTCTTTAAGTGGAGTTGGGGTCAAGATGAGATCAGCCATGATCATATCTGATGACAGAAGAAGTCTGAGGGACTGAATTGCCTACCCCTGCACCTAGTTCTTATCCCACACCTGACTCATTCGCCTGTCTGCCCAAGTAACTTCATTCTAATCTTCATTTCTCCCCAATTGCTGGTACTCCTTTCCAAGCCACAAATCCCTTGCCCTCAGTGCCTCTTTACCCTCTTTAAACACGGTAATTTTTATCCCCAGTTCATTCCATCCTCTCTCCGTTGCCCCCTTCCCAGTCTTCCCCAATCCAGAATCTATGAACCGATCAAGATCCTTACCTACTATCCTTATGGGGAATTATCTTATTATTGTGGTAGGAAAGTTAACATTACTGAACTATGGCAGTTGCCAGGTTATGGAATGGGGAAGATTGCTGATGTGGCAGATGGGTAAGTCCAGAGTGTTCCCAGCAGTGCCCAGGAAGTTAAAGCTCCACAACTGATAACTCTTTGGCAGTTTCTATAGGGTCAGCATTCATAGCTTCCAAGGTGTTGTAGATCAGTAACTTTCACACATGTTATGCACTGTTCTTAAAAGATGCTCTTAAACAGGAGGCACGGAAATAAAGCTAAAACACTATGATCAAAAACTCTTGCACTCTCTAATTTTAAATACGTTTTCATTTTGCTAACAAACTTGCATAAATGTTCAATACGCAGGTGAATATGTGAATGAGTATTACATTCACATATCCTCCAATTATGATCTGTGTTGCTCATTTTACTAACCAAAATTGCACTAACCAAGTTAAGATTCCCAATTAGCCAAATGAAGAATTGTATTGAACCATCCTGGTAAAGATCAATACCTTGTCAGCTCTACTGTGAATTGAAAATTGTTAGACTCTAATGCATTAGTTTGTGACAGCAAATGTACCAATTAGGCAGGGCACCTGTTGACTCTGTTTTGATATAATATTTTGTAGAAGATTTGTTAGTATTCTTGCAGTTACATTCTGTTTGCAATGTGATTTGCAGCTGTTTTAATTAAGATTTAATTGATTTTTGAAAAGTGAAAATGTTAGACTAATTAGGTTTTTCAAATGTCTTATTAAATAGGTTCATTTCAACCATCAAATGAGCTTATGCTGAAGTTCTACAGTTACTACAAGCAAGCAACCATGGGGCCCTGCAACACAACCAGACCTGGCTTCTGGGACCTTATTGGCAAATACAAATGGTGATCACAATTATTGATTTAATTCACTGATTGTGTACAATTGTCTAGCTGTACTTGCAGTTGCGTGGAAACATTGCCCCCTGCAAGTTTTCCTTCAAGCCACACACCACCCTGACTTGGAAATATAACACCATTCCTTCACTCTTACTGGGTCAAAATCCTGGAACTGTCTCCTTAATGTCACTGTGGGTATTTCTACACCTCAAAATCTGTAGTGGTTTAAGAATGTAGCTTAATACCATCTTCATGGGCAATGAATGCTGCCCTAGTCAGTGAAGCTCACATCCCTTTAAATGAATATGAATAAAGAGGGGAGAGGAGAATGGATGGGTGTAGATGGAGCGCAGAGAGAGAGAGAGAGGAAGAGATATGAAGGGGGTAGATAAAGAAGGGGATTATGGATAGCCGGGCAAAAGAAATGCTAAGTGATGAAGAAGAACTAAGAGTGAGAAAATAGGTGAGCTGTTCTTAAGGCAATCCATGTAGTGCGATAATGAGCCTAGGAGTACATAAGACTGGCAGATTTTTAGTTCTGTGTCCGATTATCTGTTCATCTCTCCCCTTCTGAACACCCCGCCCAACTTCACCTTCAACATAAATACCATCTTTTTCCGCACAACTAACAGTTTTGCTGAAGAGTCATCAGACTTAAAACATTAACTCTGCTTTCTTCCCACAGATGCTGCCAGACCTCTTGCGTTTCTCCATCAATCTTTGTTTTTGTTCCAGATCTCCAGCATCCACAGTTCTTTATTTTATTTTAATGACATAACTTTTAATGTTAGAACCAGGTCATTCAGACAGTGATGTCAGGTTGCAATCTTTCATAAAGAGAAAGAGAAAATTTTTCCTTGTTGAGGCTAGGTCAGTTGAAAACTTAAGAACCTAACAATCTCTGAATTCCAGCCCCACCACACCCGGCACTTTTCCTTGTAACCGCAGGAAGTGCTACACCTGCCCCCACACCTCCTCCCTCACCCCAATCCCAGGCCCCAAGAAGAC
>JAHRHZ010000034.1:30465815-30487693 GCA_024137785.1 Ginglymostoma cirratum | reverse complement strand
GACGTTTCGGGCCTAGACCCTTCTGATGAACTTGAACTTCTGATGAAACTTCTGATGAAGGGTCTAGGCCCGAAACGTCAAGTTTTCCTGCTCCTATGATGCTGCTTGACCTGCTGTGTTCATCCAGCCCCACGCTTGTTATGCTGCATTTTTGGCATGTTTTGAGACCAAATCTAGCTGGCAACTTATTTTAACTTCAGCCATTATGATTCATTTTCAGTATATGCCATTATCGCAGCTCTTTGTACAAATATTAATGTACAATGCACTTTGCAGCATTAGTGGTGCATGCTTTTAAGCATTGACGCTCAATTTCTTGGACAAATATTTCATTTTATGGGCCAAGTGTTTTGAAATGTTTAGAATATCGATGTTAAATATAGTAAATAAGTGAAATTTATTTATTTTCAAACTATTTCCATGTTGTTTAAATCCTGATTATTTTTAAGCTATATCACTGGACGTCAGTTAAGATGCACATCATGGTAAATATGAAATCATAAAAGTATAAGCAGGAATACGTTATTCGGTCTGCCAACA
This sequence comes from Ginglymostoma cirratum, assembly GCA_024137785.1. Lineage (NCBI taxonomy): Eukaryota > Metazoa > Chordata > Chondrichthyes > Orectolobiformes > Ginglymostomatidae > Ginglymostoma > Ginglymostoma cirratum. The sequence continues at coordinate 30,487,153 of JAHRHZ010000034.1, read as the reverse complement.
TTTGCTTTGTCATTCAATTAAATCATGGTGGATCTGATTCTGACTGTAACTTCACTTTTCTGTGTGTTCCTATTGAACAAATATCTATCTGAATCAGATGTGAATGAATTCAATGACTCAGCGTCCCACTGCTCTCTAGAGAAGAGAATTCCTCTTGTAGAAAATATTACCTTGTCTGTGTTTTAAGTGGGAGTCCTCTCATTTTTAAATTGTGTCCCCAGCTGTAGATTCCCCTATGAAAGGAGATATCCTCCAGCATCTACCCTGTCAACCATTATAGCTACAACCTGCATGTTTAGGTTTTACTCTTGGTCTTGAATTTTCTTTTTGTTTTCAGGTTGATTTGTGTTATGTGATAAAGGTTAATAATATATTGTATTTTGAGAATTTTGATTTAGTGTAGAGGTAAATGGGTGCCAGTCTGGGAACTTCTAATCCTGCCGCAGCAGGGAAGGTCAGGTCTGGAAGGCAGTGGGGAGGCACGGAGGGGGTTTATCGGTTCGGGTCTGGGGTAGTTGTCATTTGGCTTGTGTGTGGTAAATTTATGGGTTCATCTTCAGAGTTACTCAGCAGTAGCCTATGTGTTTAATGGTCTAATTTTTCCTGAGCAACTGTTTTCCTTAATTTCATTGGAGCCACGCAAAGACTTTAATTAAAATGGAGACTTTCAGAGATTCCAGGCATAACAGATTTGCCAAGTGGAAAGTTCAGTTTCCTGGGCAATTTCTTCGCTGTGTGCTGCAGTTGGGATTCTGCAGGGTCCACATGCAAGACTCCTATATATGCTGAAATAATGACTGCCTGACCAGTGGAAAATCCAGGCCTATGATTTCAGCTCAACTCCACTGGAGTACAGAGGGAGTGTTGCACTTTTAAGGTGTGGTTCCTGAAGATAAAATTTTAAAATGAGGCTCTATGAACTTTTCCTTGAGCAAGGTATCTCAAAATGGATGGTCTTTTGACTCTCACCATTATACAGTTTGTGGAGTATTAGTTTGTGTGAATTGGTTAGTAAATAAAAGGGCCTAAAATTCAAAAGCAATTCCTTGACTCTAATGTGCTTTCACTTATTTCCTGAAGACATAGGTGTCCTGTATAAATGCAACTTTTCCTTAAGTCTAGACTAATTCTTTCTTGCTATAGTGATTACCTTTTATATACATGCAGCAATGGTCAGTAGGTGATAATTGGTAGTAATCAAGTGACGTAGCTCAGAATTTCTTTCCTTTTTCCTAATTTGGGGATTAAAAAAGAATCTTTAATGGAATGCTGCTGGGTAGGTCAACACTTGTTGCCTATCCCTAATTGCCCTTGAACAGAGTGGCTTGTTTAGGCCATTACACAGCATGGTAAAGAGTCAACCACCCTGATGTGCAACTGCAGTATGTTGACCAAAATGGGTAAGGACAGCAGATTTTCTTCCTTAAAGGATGTTAATGACTCAAATATGACAACTGGTGGCAGTTTCATGGTGACCATTGTTCAGACTAACTTTCAATCCCAGATTTTTATTGATTGAAATTAGGCTCCACTATGTTGTCAGAGCATTAGCTTGGGCTTCTGAAATTATGAGCCCAGTGGCTTTATCACTACATCACCATTTTCAGCTGTTCCATTCCTCCATTTTAAAAAGTCAAAGTCAGAATAAAGTTATTAGCTTATGTTTCAGTATTCAGTACTAGACGTTCAGTATTATTTGAAACTTGGCAGAATCTCGAGCAGTCCACGTCCACAAGCTGTAGAACCAGCATGACAATTGGGCTTTGGTTGATATCTGGCAAGTAAATTGGTACCAATCAAGTAACAGGTAATGAATTCTTCCACAAAGAGAAATCTAATTGTCTTCCACTAAAACTAATCGTCTTACACTAAATGCCTTATTATTATTGAATCTCTTGCTCTCAATATACTGAGATAAATTTTATCAGAAACGGAACTGGATGAGCCTAAAAATGCTGTGACACCAGGAACAAGAGGCTAGGAAATCTGCGTAACTCACCTCCTGTTCGCATTCTACAAGATACTTGTCAGAAGTGTGACTGAAGAATCTCAACATTATCCAGGATAAAAAAGCCTTCTTGATAGCACCTTATCCTTCATCTTCAATGTTCACTCCATCCCGTAAGGTGTTAAGCAATGTGTACAATCTACAAGAGCAACTTGCTAAGGTTCCTTGAAAAGTACCTTCCAAAGCCTTGACCTATTTGGAAAGACTAGGCAGCTGATGCATGAGAACACTTGGACCTCCTAGTTCCTGTCAAAACTACATTGTCATCTCGTTTCGCCGTTCCTTCGCTGAGTCAATATCTGGAACTTCCTGCCTTAATGGCACTGCGGCTGTACTTAGACAAAATGGACTACAATGGTTCAAGAAGTCAGATCTCCACCACCTTTTATTGAGGGTAATTAAGGCTGGACAGCAAATGCTGCATTTAGGAGTGACTCTCAGCCCAAGAACAATATGCAAGTTACAACTGCCAGAAGAGTGAGGCCTTTGTCCAACTACCTGGATTGAATTTACATGATCACCAACAATCTGTCCTGGTCCACCCATGTTGATGCTACAGTCAAGAAAGCACAACAGCACCTCTACTTCCCCAGTAGGCTGAGTAAAGTTGGCATGTCCACAATGACCCTTGCCAATTTCTATAGATGCGTCTTAGAAAGCATTCTATCCGGATACATGACAGCTTGGCATGGCAGCTGCTCTGCTGAGGATCATAAGGAATTACAGAGTTGTAAATACAGGGAGGGCAGCCAACATAATCAAAGACCACTCCCCAACCCAGTTATAATCTCTTGCAACCTCTTCTGTCGGTCAGAAGTTACAAAAGCTTAAACGCACATTTGAACAAATTCAAGAACAGCTTCTTCTACGCTGTTATTAGACTTCAGATTGGACTTCTCAATTTTAAATTTTTAAATCCCGCTCTGTGCACCTTCTCTGCAGCTGTAACATCACTTTGTTCTTCATTCTGTTCTATCACTGTAATGTGCTTCCTATGTTATGATCTGCCTGTATTACGTGCAAAACAAAACTTTTCACTGTACTTAGGTACATGTGACTATAATGAATCAAATAAAAAAACATTAATCATGGAAGTTAAACGACAGTATGGTAGCTCACAGAACTACTGAATCCCTGGTTGGGAACATCAACTGAAGTTACAAAAACAGAAAATATTCAGTCGGTCTGGCAGTATCTATGACAAAAGAAAATGTTGACATACTAGATCTGACCTCTCATCAGTTATACTGTCCAGTTATTTTGGAGCATAGTAAGCTCTTCTCTAACCTAACTACACCATTAAATCTACTCTAAACAATGTGAACTCTTCTTCCTTTTGTACTTCCCAATATATCAATACTTGGCATTTATATGTGTACTCTGGTTTATCTTTTGTAATTTTTAAAAAAAATTAAGCCAATTCTTTTTAAAATCTCAACTGATTTTGGCATCAAGGTCTTGATGGACTTTTAAAACGTTTTTGCAAGTTGCCCTCCGTAGGAATTACACATCACAATTTCGAGATTAATGTATTTTGAAATGCCTCTTCTGAAATAAATCATCCTATCTCTTCAAATCGGTTACTAATCTACCCTTTCCGATCATAAATATCAGCCTTAATGTCCTCCTAATGTTGGCTGGAGGATGTGATAAAGGGATTCTTTCCTCATAGACATGAAATGTTCCTGATTGACAAGTGCATATCAGTTTCCATTTTGCATAGTGTTATGATGTAGAAGCTGCATTTCTCTATGCAGACACATGGTTGCTCAGGTTAACCCTCACTAAATTTTAAGTGATAACTGTTTATTGTTTGTTTGACAAATTCTTGAATGCTGTGTTCATTTATTGTTCATGTTGTAATGTTCCTCATTTCATGTACAGATTTTAGCAGCAGGAAACAGCAAGCAGGTGCTGGGGAATAAGATTAATAATTGTTTTGTCTTTGCTCCCTGACTGTTATCTAAGAGAGCCGAAATAAATTCGTTAGCTGTGTCAATAATTACTAGGTTTAGTACTTTGACAAATGAGCATGCTATGTCTGAAGTAACCTTGGCTTTATTCTCTCTCCAGCCATTGTTCTTCTGTTGCCTTCTTCTCAAGTTTTAGTCTGATATTGCTATGCTAATGACTAGTCTTTCCGTCTATTAAAATTCTTACTTTACAATGGGAAATTTGCAATTAAACCTTGTGAAACAGTTTGTCCCATCTTAAATTCTAAAAGTTCACCATCCATTTACTGTGCTATGAAATATCATGCACATTGGAATTTCCAATTCTGTCTTTGTTGAGCAGAAAACGTTGCAGAAGCACTTATGTGCCAAAGCAATGCGAGAAAGGGGAACAAAAACAAAGTTGCTGGAAAAGCTCGGCAGGTCAGGCAGCATCTGTGGAGGAGAAAACAGAGTTAACGTTTCGGGTCCGGTGACCCTTCCGGTCCGGTCACCGGACCAGAAACGTTAACTCTGTTTTCTCCTCCACAGATGCTGCCAGACCTGCTGAGCTTTTCCAGCAACTTTGTTTTTGTTCCTGATTTACAGCATCCGCAGTTCTTTTTTGGTTTTCATGAGAAAGGGGAAATTGCAGTTTCACAAACTGGTCAATACCAGCAGAATAGTAACTTTTCAAAATTAATCACGATAAACTATAAATAGCTTGAATGTTTTAAGATTTTGGATTATTTTTGTTCAATTTTAGAAAAACATTGTATACCCATGGTAACTTTAAACAAGTCTTGCAGTTATTTTCCTGTTCAGTCATATTTATGCTATTTTATGGAAAGATGCTAAGTGGTGATTATACGTTTCCTCTCTGAAATGCATTGAAAGTGGTAAACAATCTTTGGCTTTTGCCTAGCTTCTCAACAATGAAAGAAAGAGATTTACTTACATTATTGCAAGGGTTGTCAAAGTACTTCATCACTAAGATTTGCTAATTAATTCTCTTACCACACCTTATAGTGCAAGAGAATTATAGACTGGATCATCTTTGGCTTGAAGGTTTGCACTCTTGTCTCTTAAGGCAGAAGGCTGTTTGTTTTAATTCCACGCTGGTGATTTGAGTACATAATCCAGGTTGTTCCTTTTCTCAAAGAGTTCTGAGAAGTGCTGCATTGGTAAGAGGCCTGTTTTTTGACTGGGCTGTGCTGTTTCATTCGGAATGAAAGATCTCATGGCAGTGTACGATACTGACGAAGGCATTGACCTGATGCCCTTGACAATGCTTATTTCTTACCCAACATTACTAAGCTAGATTTATCTGGTCATATATGTGTTGTTTGTGTGACCTTGTGCACAGAATTATCTGGAGTATTGACTGTACCTAAACTGCTTCATTGGTCATTAAGTAATTTTTGGATATCCTGAATTTGAGAAAAGCTACATGGATGTAAGGTGACTCTTTGTCAATTTTCCCTCCTTGCTTGATTCACACAGTAGAGAAGCTGCATAAGGTTCACATCACAGATGGTAAAAGCCTGTTGGACCGCCAGGTTCCTCTTCCTCCATGTCGCAACTGCAGTTTGTGTCTTTTTATTTTTATTTTTGCTTCATGTACCAGTATCGCAGATCTTAGATCTTTAATGTTTCTCCATACTAATTGTGTTATGAGACAAAGCATATATTTGTTTAGATCAAATAAGAACTCTGAGAATTGTTGTATTTAGTTGGACAATGGTGAAGTCTTACACCTAAATGAACAAATATGTTTTGTTATAGATGATGGTTCAATTATTGGCTAAGTAGGAATATAAATTCCTATGGTCTTTCTTTTTTGTTGGATAGAACAAAAACAGAAGGACTAGGCTATTTGGTCCTCGAGCATGCTCCATTATTCAAGAAGATTGTGCTGATCCAGTCTTGACCTTAACTCCACTTTTCTGCCTGTGCTCTGTAGCCATTCACTCCATAGATCAGAAATAGGCTGGAGTTGGCCTTGAATATATTCAGTCACTCAGCCTCCATAGCTCTCTGAATAAAGAATTCGAAAGATTTATCACCCTCTGAGAAAATAAATTCCTTCTACTCTCTGAAAATTTGCCTTGTAGTTGCAGATTCCTTCATGAGAAATAAAACCTTCTCAGTGTCTTTCCTGGCAAGGCCTTCAGAATATTATCTCTTCTAATATGATTATCTGTCATTCAATCACACTGTAAAGGTGATAGGCCCAACTTGTTCAGTCTTTCCTCATAAGACAACCTCTTGATTCCAGGAGTCAACTTCAAATACAGTTTCTCTAAACTGCCTCTGATATAAAGATATCTCTGTCATTGAGAGCCAAAGTTGGAGGAAGGGGAAAGAGCAGAAAATTTCATTTGTCAAGTTGGGCACTTCCTTTTAAATTTAACTTGCTTGATGCTTATCACAATGAATCCATTCCCCTGGGCTTTGAAGATTTAAATTTAATAGGTGTGGTTTATTGTGATTGGAGCTTGAAAATTGGTTTGCGTTTTGTCAGAAGTCATTTAAAAGAAATGCCTTTGTGTTTGTTATAGGGATGCTTGGAATTCCCTGGGAGACATGTCGAAAGAGGAAGCTATGATTGCCTATGTTGAGGAAATGAAAAAGGTAGGATAAGTTGTGACACAGATTTTTGAAGCTTAGCTTATAGTTGTAACTAATTACATTTGTGATTTACACACTTTGAGGGATCCATGCAAATGTTCATGTATCCTGGAATGTGTCTGTTATGCCAAGAAAATGATCGTTATAATTGTGAAAGCTGTTTTTAATTTTTAAGGTAACAGAAGCAAGATGTGAACAAATAAAGAAACTAATGAGTTTTGGGTACTTTCATGGATTCCATTGTGGTGTGAGTTCATATATTGATCTTACATTGATCTTCAGGGAGTATGAAGTGCTAGAGACATGAGGCAAACTAAAATTAAATGGAGTAAATTACTAGATGGCATATAAGTTTAAAAACCAAGAGCTGGAAGGCCAAAAGGGAAAGAGGGAGAGCCAGAAGGATGGACAGACAATATTGGTAAGGAAGGACCCAGACACAGGGACAGGAGAGAGAAAGACAGGGAGAGAACTGGATGGATGGGAGCGAGGGAGCTACACAAGTGGGCAGGGAAGAGGGAGATGGAGCTGGATGTACAGACACTAAAGGGAGAGGAACACATAAATTGCCAGTTTTGTTTAGAGTAGAGGAGAGAAACTCAGAAATTCCAAACTTGTTTTGGGAAAGCTAGACTAGAGATGCTCAGATGAGGAATGAGTCAACAACAGGGAAAAACATACTTGACCTCATCCTCACGGATCTGTCTGTCGCAATTGCATTTGTCCACGAGATGCTGTGGGCCATCAACAGAGGCAGAATGATACTCCAACACAACCTGCAACCTCATTGCCTGGCACATCCCCTCCCCCACACTACCATTACCATCAAACCAGGAATTCAAATCTGATTCAATGAAGAGAGCAGGACGGCATGCCAGGAGCAGCATTGGGCATACCTAAAATTGAGTAGTTCGCCTGCTGAAACTACAAAACATGACTACTTGTATGAAGCAGCAAGTGATACAGAGTTAACTAGTTCCCCCAACCAGTGGATCTGATCCAAGCTCTGCAGTCCTGCCATGTCCAGTCGTGAATTGTGATGGACGATTGTAAACCTCACTGGAGGAGGAAACTCCACAAATAGCTCTGTGTTCCGTGATGGGGGAGCTCAACTTATGCATACAAAGGATAAGGCTGAAGCATTGACAATAGTTTTCAGCCAGAACTGTCAAGTAGCTGATCCATCTCAGACTCCTACAGAGATCCCCAGCATGCTAATTGTCAGTGAGTTTGACGCAATCCATTGGACATGAATGGCTGAAGACACTAGATACTGCAAATGCTATGGGCCTTGACACCATTCCAGTAATAGTATTGAAGTCACATGCTCCAAAACTTGCTGTAACCCTATCCAAGCTATTCCAGTACAGCTGTGACACTACAACCTACTCAACAATGTGGAAACATGCCCAGCTTCAATCTAGCCAATTACTTGTTCATCAGTATACTGCTGATGATCAGTAAAATAATAGAAGGGTTTATCGACAGTGCTGTCAAGCAGTATTTGCTGAACCATAAGTGACGCTGAGCTTGGATTCTGCCAGGGCCATTCTGATTTTTGACATCATTACAGCCTTGTTTCAAAAATGAACAGAAGAACTAAATTCCAGAAGTGAGGTGAGAGTGATCATCCTTAATCTCAAATCTGCATTTGACTGAGAGTGGCATCAAGGAGCCCTAAATCAGGAGGAAAGCGCTCTGAATTCATGCCCAGCACCAAGGAAAATGTTTGTGGTTGTTCGAGGTTAGTAATCTTGGCTCCAGGATATCTTTATACTTCCTCAGGACAGGGTCCATAGCTCAACCATTTTCGGTCGCTTCAGAAGTCAAAAGTGGGATGTTCGTTGAACAATTTCTGGCATCACTTGCAACTCCTCAGTTAAGTAGTTGTTGTCCAAATGTCGCAAGACATTGGTGGTGGAGGTGGGCAACAGGTGGGACTTGAACCTGACCCTCCAGGTCCGGGATTGCGGACACTACTGCTGTGCACACGAGGGCCTCGGAATTCAAACTTCGCATTAAACTGTGGCAAGATTCGAACCAAGGTCCCTGAAATATTAGCTGGGATCCTGAATTAATTGTCTAGCAATAATACCGTCAGACCATTACCTCCTCATAATGCCCTGTTGCACTCCATTTTAAAGATTTTTTGCGATATTTTGTTTTCTTGTTATTCTCTCTCTCTGTATTTTAAAATTCTGCATATGAGATTTTGTTTGTTAGCACAGTATTAGCAGCCGGAATTTGGCCATTGTATTTGAATGAATAAGAAGTCCTAATAGCTTCCTGAGCTGCTTTTATTTTCATCTGATTTGGAAAGTACTGACTGAAGAAAGTTGGCATGGTGGAAAGGAGTGTGTATGTAGTGTTTGAGCTCGAAACGTAGAGCTCTATCTGTGCCCATTTTCTGACTTTCATACTGCTAAGCATATAAAAGTGATACTGTACCAGAAATATCATAATTACAGATTTTGCTTTCAGATACTAAATTGCTGCTGCTATTACACTTTGTTAATCTTTGAAATTGGGTAATACTAACTAACCAGAGACAAAGGTTGAGCTCAAGAAGTTTTCACAATTCTGAAAGGAAAATAAGGAACAGATTACCAAATTAAATAACATTTTACAACTTTAAGACAAAATACAGCAAGGATATGAATGTTTACTCCTTGTTTTATGCCGCATAGAATGTCAAAGCGTAGCTTAAAATTTAAAAGTCATATGCTGGAATGATTAGTATTTGAGCCCTTGTATGATCTTGGAAGTATGTATTAGTCACAATAAATTTGTTTCTAATTAAAATGAAGAAATAATCATCCTCACCTGCTCTTGCCAAAATCATATACCAATCTGTTTTCACTCTTTTCACTTGGCATAACTTTTTTGGCTGGCTTTCTGCACCAGTTCCTGGCCTTTTTGTTTGGAAGTGTTGAGTTCTTCTTTTTAACTCTGTGTTTGAACTGTATAAACATACTAGGAATGCAGCGTCTTGTATTTTGAGGATCATACCTAACGTTGAATTAGTACTAGAAGTGAAACAGAATGTGGACATTTACCAAAGAGCAATTTCATTGCTTCCTCTAGTTTGCACCTGAAATAAAATTGATTTCTGTTGCTAAAAAAAAATCTTGTTTATGTCCAATAACTTCAAATCAAGAAGCTGTCTAAAGTCATTTTTGTTTTTTTTTGTTTCTGTGCTTTGAATAGATAAATTGCAGTTTAATTGTACCATTATTCTTTTAAAAAACTATCCACAGTTCTTGATAGAAATATAATTAGGCAAGATTGATATTGAGCTAGTGAAGGCTATAGTAAGAGGGCTCACTAAAAGTTTTGGTCAAAGAGAATTTAAGAAGGGTTTCAAGATAGATCAGAGGCAGAGAAGTTTAGGAAGGAATTCCAGAGCTTGGGGCCCTTGTGTCTGAAAGAAATCATAGAATTGTACAGTACAGCCCTTTGGCCCATTTGTGTCTGCACTGACAGAAAACTACTGAATCTGCATTAGTCCCACTTTCCAGCGCTTGGTCCAAAACCTTGAATGTTTTGACACTAAGTGGTCATCCAAGTATTTCTTAAAAGTTGTAATGTTTCCTGTCTCAGCTATCCTCCGAGGCAGTGCATTCCAGATTCCCACCACCCCCTGGGTGAAAAGATTTTCTTCTTTCCCCCTATCTCTCCTGCCTTTTACGCTAAAACTTGGACCCCCTGTTATTTATCGATCAGCTAGGGGACAGCTGTTTCCTATTGACCCTATCCATGCCCCCCCCCAGTCAAACAGGTCTCCTGTCAGCCTTCTTTGCTGTAAAGAAAACAACTTGACCTTATCCGGCCTCTCTTCACAGCTAAGTGTACCATCCCACGCAACATCCTTGAATCTTTTCTGCACCCACTGTTTCAGTTACATCTTTCCTGAATTTTGCTGACCAGTACTGCAAACAGTGCTTCTGTGGTGGCCTAACCAAAGTTCTCTACACCTCCAGCATAGCCTCCCTGCTCTCATAATTTATGCCACAAAGGCAAGTATCCCATATGGTTTTTTTTAAACTATCCTATTAACCTGTCCTACCACCTTCCAGGACCTGTGGACAAGTATCCTAAGATCCCCTGTTCCTTTGAGCTTCCTAGTGTCCTGCCATTCAGATTAATCTCTTGTCATCTTTCTTCTTTCAAAGTGCATCATCTCAGACTTAGTGTTACATTCCAAATGCCACTGATACATCCATCTGATCAATCTGTTTACATCCTTTTGTAACCAAAGACCACTTTCCTCTCTGTCAACAGTCCTTTCACCATTAACATTGAATTTCATGAAGCACAGTTTTACTAGTTCCTCTGAGCGTATATGTTTATCCCAATCAAAATTCACCTGTCATTTTAATTGGTCCTATCAAGATAGACAAGTTCCTTTCTACCGGTTAGCTGCCTTCAGAGTTTTGTATTATTAGCAAACATGATACTACCACAGCCAGGTAGGAGCAAATTACTGCGGATGCTGGAATCTGTTCTGACAACAAAATGTTGGAGGTCACTGTGGGTCAGGTAGCATCCATAGAGAGGGAGCCAGCAAACGTTTTGAGTCTAGATGACTATTCTTCAGCTCTGATGAAGAATCATCTAGACTTGAAACATTAGCTTGCTGTCTCTCAACAGATACTGCCTGACCTGCTGTGATTTCCGGTATTTTTTTGTTTTCACGACCACTGCCAACCTGTTTCACGTTTTCAGCATCCTTCACAGGATAATAAAGGCCCTTGGACAGAGCCCATGGAACTTCAGTGGTTACTTCTTGCAGACATTTTTTAATTCTTTGAGCATCAGAGATGGCTGATGAAAAATAATGTGTACTCAAAAGTTTCGAGTTTCTGCCATGGATCTTGATGTCACTGAACAGGCTGATTCCTGACCCACAGATCTTTGGTTACATGCAGCAAGGCATATTACAAGTTTGTGGGATCCAGAGTGCAGCATTGGCATCGGCATCATTTTCTTTCCATCTGTGCTGCTGAGTTACCTCATCACTAAGGTGAGGTCTTGCAGTTTAATGAACGGGTTGTTGCCATTTTTAACTGTCGGTGTTGATCGCATCCCAAGCATTAATGTTGATGCTAAAATAAAATGGATGCTGGAGATCGGAAACAAAAACAGAAACTCTTCAGTTCTAATGAACAGTCACTGGATTTGAAATGTTAACTCTGCATCATTCCCACAGATGCTGTCAGATGCACTCAGTTTTGCCAGTAATTCTGTTAACATTGATGCTGTTGTGCTTCAAGGGGAGCTTCAGAGAATCTTTGACTCTTTCTTCTTCTTCGACATATTAAGAGTTAATAAAGCAGAACCTGACAGAGGAAGTGTTTTTTTTTGACCGTCCAGTCTGTCATCGTTCATTTTGCAGGGCCTTTGCTTAAATATTTGTAGTCTTGGCTTCGGGAAGGCACTGAGGTTTGTTTGGAGATCCTCCTGTTGAATTCAAGTAATGAAATGGATGCATTGCTGATGGAATTTTTCGAGTGCTGCTCTGTGCCATTGATGTACAGTCCTGGTCAGCAGTGTAGTATAGGAGTATGGTTGTGGCACTGATTTATATATTAGAACTTTGTAGTGGTCTTTGTTGCCAAATACTGGATGCCATTGTCTGTAGAAGACTGAGCTATCACAGCTGATGTGTTGGTTTACCTTGTCAGTGTTGGCCTTTTGGGAGGGGCAGCTGTCCAAGGTCTTGCAAGTGCTCAACATATTGCAGAGTCTTTCCTGCAGTATGCATGGCAGGTAGAATATTTTGCTGACCAGCTGTGGGTTGATATGAGTTTTGTTTCGTCAACCTTCAAGGATGGGCAAGTTGCTTGAATGTAGTATTGAAAGACATGCAGAATCTTCATATATCCAACTCAACATGAGAAAAATGGAATCAAATAAAATCCAGAGATAACACAGTGTAGAGCTGGAGGAACACAGCAAGCCAGACAGCATATCAGAGGAGCAGGAAAGTTGAAATTTCAGGTCAGGACCCTTCTGAAGAAACTTTGTCAGTCATGGAAACTGTCAACCTTGCCATATAGGGCCTTTTCCACGGTTGTGGCACCCAATTTCGTTCCCTGAATTAAACTGTGGGCTCTCACTTAGAGGAGGCACGTGGCCAGTGTTGGCATTCCTGCTGCCGTTTACCCCCCCCCCCACAACCAAGGTCAGGTTTAACCTGGTGCACAGCCTTTTCCCCATCAGCAATTCTGTTGGAGGTGTCCCTGCTGTTGTGTGTGGAGGGGGGGGGGGTCCTATAATCAAACAGGACAGTTTTGTATCAATGACTCTGTAGGCAGCTTCTTTAAGCCTGCCTTCAATGTTCGGACCACTGTTTCCACTGGACCGTTGGACAGTGGATGGTGTGGAGCTGTCCTTATGTGCTAAATGCCATTTGACTTTAGGAAATATTCAAATTCCCTGCTGATAAATGACATCCCATTGTCCATGACCAATACTTTCCTGTGTTTGCCAAACGAACTTTATGCACACCCAACCACTTTGAATGGGTGTCCACAATGATTAGGAACATTGAGCCTGTTGACGAACAGCGCAGTCGACGTGTAGCCGAGTCCAGGATTTACCTGGCCGTTGCCACAAAATTAGGGGTGCTGCTGGTGGAAATTTTTAATCCTTGTTGGCACTTTGGACACTGTCCCACCAACATGGATATGTCAGCATCCAACCCAGCCATCAGACATAGCTTCTTGCTAGCATCTTCATCTTGGAAGCCCCTGGATGACCCTGGTGGAGTTCAGCCAGTACCTGGCGGCGACCTTTACCCAGGACCATCACTCTTGCTCCCGATAGTAATATGCCATCCTGTACTGTGATGTGGTCTCACCTGGTCTGGAAAGGTTTCAGTCCTGGTAGCGATGGCCCTTCTGTTTCCCCCATCACCTCACTAGCTGTTTTAGTTTTGCCAGGACAGGATGTTTTGTGTCCACAGTTGGATGTTGTCAGCAGTGACTGAAAGGGTGTCCAGGAAGTTTAAAACCAAAGCAGACTGTTCCAGGGGAGGCACCACCGGTGGGGTTTCTGCCAGTGGGAGGCAGTTTAAGGCATCTGCCTTAGCCATTTGGCTTCCTGGATGGTGTTCTAACTTGTACGCACTGAGAATAAGGGCCCAAATCTGAATTCTACTAGGAGCTATGGGCTTCCTTCAGTAGTCGTAGCAGGGGCTTGTAATCTGTAACTGTGACAAATTTCCCTCTATAAAGGGACAAGTGGTACTTCCCCGTGCAAACGATAACTGCCAAACCTTCCTTCACTATCTAGGCATATTTGTGTTAGGCATCAGCCAAAGTCCAGCAAGTATACGCTGTCGGGTGTTCCCCTCCGTTAGGCCACTGTTGAGCTAACACTACCCTGATGCCATACAGCATGTCAGAACAACCTCTTGCTTCAGATCGTAGCGGGCCAATGCCTTAAATACCAATAGCTGCTTTTTCACTTCCCTGAAGGCTACTTCTCGGCTATGCGACCATTTTCACAGCTGACCCTTTTTTAGTAGCAGGTGCAGGGATGCCAAGATGAAAGCCAGGTTACGTATGAATTTCTGTAATAATTCAGTAACCCAAGGAAAGACCTAGGCTCTGGTACGGACATGGGAACTGGGGCTCCTCTGATCGATCTCACTTTATCCTCCAACGGATGTAACAGAGATTTGTTGACTCTAACCTAAGTAGGGTGCCTGGAACATACTTTTTTCCCTTTTAAGGTGCACGCCCAACTGGGAGAAACATTTTAGGCACTATGGCCAAGTTCTCCCTGTTATTAATATGTCATCCAGATAAATGGCGACTTCGGATAACCCTTGTAAAATGTTCTCCATGGTCTGCTAGAAAAGGGCACAGGTTGATGATACCCTAAATGGCAGACTTGTATATTGGTACAAACTCTTGTAGCATACTTCTGGGACTCCTCATTCAGTCGCAATTGCAGGTCGCTGTGGTTCATGTCCAGCTTCGTAAAGGATACCCACACCCCACCCTGCCAACTTAGCGTACAAATTCTCTATGCAAGGGGCTGGGTATTTATCCAGCTGCAAGAGCTGGTTTACCATTTGCTTAAAATCCCCACAAAGATGAACTGAGCCATCAGGCTTCACAATCGGTATGACTGGTGCTGCCCGTCCTGCAAACTGCGTTTGTTTGATAATTCCTTCGCTTTCCAGCCTCCTAGATTTCCACCTCTGCTTGTACCCACAAGGCAAATGGCACTGGTCAGGCCCTGCAAAATCTTGGAATTGCTTCCTGGTCAGCATGAAAGTGGCTTTGTCCCCTTTTGATAGTCCTAACACCTTCCTGAAAATCTCCTGGGTCTTTCACTAGGACTTCACTGAGGCAGCTACTTTTTAATTGAAAAATGTTGAGCCAATAAAGGGGAATCTTTCTCAACCAATTCTATCCCAATAGGCTTGGGCTAAGCCTTCTACCACCGTCAGTGGTAGCAGCCTCAACTGTTTCTCATAGGTGACCAGAACCAAAGTTGTACACTTACACTGGGAAACCACTGCAGATTATGTTCTCAGTCTGGCTGAGATCTTGTGCAGACAGAAGTGTTGGAGACCCGAGCGAATCATGTCGACCTCCATGGGAACTGGGTGACCATTAACCAAACGTTAATTTTAATCAGTCCTGATTTGGATGTCACTAAGCAATGTAATTGTACCAACCCACATGTTGGGGGACTTTCCAGGTTGTGCAGTCTTCTGGGTACAGGCCTACGAGTTTTCTTAGTCAGGTGCAATAGGACTCCTTCGCTGTCTCAAATCTGCATACCGGCAGCAACTACAATGGCTTGCCTGCCCAGATTCTGAATAACGTTTTAGCCAGTTGGCCGAGGCTCAGCTTTGTTGTGGAGTTCTGCTGTGAGCTGACCTAGGGTCCCTCTGCTCAGGATATACCCTGCGTGATGTTGTTGGAGAGGTGAGGGGGTCGACTTCCATTGGGATGCCCTGGAGTTCCCATGCTCCACTTGTAACATTTACAAATGACAAAGCCAGTTGCAGTGCCTGTTTGAAGTCCACTTGGGCTTCAGCTAGTAGGTACTTCTGTATAGTTACGTCACTAATCCCACATACCAAATGGTCTTTCAGCATCTCATTCAGGGTTGACCCAAAATCACATGCTTCTGCCAGTCATCTTAAATCCCGCCAAAAATCCCGATATGGATTTCCTCGGTTCTGTAACAGCCGAATAAAACTGAAAGCGTCTGGGGATTCAGGGTCATAATATTCCTTAACCAACTTTGTCAACTCTTGGAAGATTTTAGTGTCTGGTGCGTCTGGGAAAGTTAAGCCAAAAATGCTGCAGGTCTGCAAGCAGTCGGAAGGATTACTCTTTAGGGCAGATCAAAACCAATGTCATTTGCCCAGAAAAAATATTTCATTCTTTCTACATACCACACCCAGTCTTTGACAGCAGGATCAAACAAGTCTAGCTTCCGGAATAAAGGCATAATGCCAGAAATGCTTACCCCAACCCCAAAATGACTGGTGCGAGCAAATGTTCTTCAGGTATGTACTGTTTTCTCCCCTTGCCACTGGAGAAACTGTACAGAGGCTGGTATCCCATCATCAAGTCAGCCTTTATTTGCTTGTACACAGTAGCAGCCAGTTCAGAGGCAGTCGTCTGAACTGAGGGGATTCTAAACTTCCTGTTTTTTAAAAAATATTATAAATAACCTTACTGATAGTCCACCACCAGGAGAAAACACCCATGTGACCAAAGAGCCAGTTGCAAGCAGAGTCCCCTGGGGGCAATGCCTTTGTGAATGAAAAGGTGAAGGGGACTTTAGGGGTCAAATTAAAATAGAGTTGGAAGGGGATATAAAGCACTCCATCTCTTGTGTTTTTTTCACCTCCAGGCTTCCATCTTGGCCAGCAGACCCTAATATCTCGGAGCATTCTCCATGGCTAGCAACTGCCTGTATCCTTCATCCACCGAGATTGCATCAGACACCCAATAGCATCACCATATCATTGTGGCACGTCTCTAATTCACTTATTGTACAGCTTACTACTTCAATACTGGACAGCCAGGGATCTGTTTAGTCTTCAGTTGGGGCTGTACTTCAAAGTCAATCAAAGTATCAGGCAATAGTCAGCTCTAGGGATTTGTCCACTGAAAGTCAAATTGATTTATCAGCAACCACTGCGGTGCTAGAGAAATTGGGGAAGTTAAAAGTGGCAATTGAAGGCAGCATGGTGGAGGCAAAGGAGACAATAATTATGATAAGGGTCAATTCAACATGTAAGAGTGGGAGATGACAGTGCTTTGGAGATCATGGTTATTTTGGGAGCTGGGATCTTTGATAGTCACCAGAACCCTGATATTTGTGAGGAGACCGTGCATCCTGATGACTGGCTTGGCTAAGATGTAGACCTAGGGCTTGAGGGATAACGTTGGACATTGAAGACTTAAATAAAAGAGTTGGATGGAATGGGAGGAAAGTCAGAACTGGTAGAATTCACAGGGGCTGCAAGGAAGAAAGGAATATGACGATTTAGGAGCTAAATTCCTGATTCTCCACCCAAAACTGTAGAGAATCATCAGAATTTTGGAGCTCAATGTAGTCTCCAAAATCAACTGTTTCCTAACCATTACCTTATGCAACAGACTATGCCAACAACCTTTTAATAAATGCCTTCAATAGGATTTTTGGACAAAAGTGAAGAAACTTTATTCTCCGAGAAACAGGATGCATCCATTTTTCTTTGCTTTAGTTCTCTAATGGTAACTCACAAATAATAGTGCAGTATACTCCTCCATACGGTGGGACATGGAGGACTTCCAAGAGGAGGGCTGTGGTTTGTTGGTGAAATAACTGCACAAGGCCAGTCCCATCACCAGGTCACTCTTTATTTACTAGTGCAGAGTGTACTGGCTGTGGCCAGTCAGCCTGGAGTCAGTCCTCAACTGGGGTGATTCTAATCCCCTGGTTATATGCTTTTTCTCTTTTTCCCTAAAAAAAAACACCAGGTGTGCAAATGACTTTATTAACGTACCACCACCAGGAAAATCACCTATGTGACCAAAGCATCAGTATCAAGCCGAGCCCCTGTAGGGCAATGCCTATATGAACGAAAAGGTGCAGGGGTGGGTCAGGATCAAATTAAGATAGAGTTGGAGGGGGAAATAAAGCACTCCATCTCCTGTTTATACTGGTCAGCCAGGGCTTTCCTGATTGGCCCGATCAAAGACTTTATAGTCAATGAAGTCCACCTGGTTCCAATCACCACTCCCTTGAACTGACCATTTCAGAGGCCGGTCAAGAGTCGCCACATTGCCGTGGGTCTGGAGTCACATGTAGATTTCCTTCCCTAAATTACATTAGTGAACCAAATGGTATTAGTGTTGTTGGCGATGGTTTCATGATTGCAATTAGAGAAGTTTCTACTTACATATTTCATTGAATTCAGATTTCACCGCCTGCCATGGTAGGATTTGGTTCATATGACCAAAGCATTAACCAGGGACTCCGGCTTACCACGTTGTGACAATTCCATCAGCTCCCCATAAAAATGATGATGTCAGGGGAAAGCCTGTATGGGTAATTAGTATTTTAAGAGTTGTCTCACCATACAGCTGGGTTCAGAACTTGGCCTACCTGCAGTTCCAGAACTAAAAAATCTGAAGGCAATGCTATATCTTAATTCTGGTACAAATTGTGTACTGCATGCAATTTGGTTATTGAGTTATTCTGGTTTGAGAATTAAAACAGCAACAGCAGTTTGTTTATAGAAACAAATATTGCATCATCAGTGAATCTGAATGTAAACATTAAATTTCCATTTGAAAATCAAGATATAGTAGCCCATTTTAAACCCACTTCTCTTGAGGTTTAATAAAAATAACTGCTGCATATTCACTTTATAATTAAAACGTAATGAAATTTCCCTGCAGATTTTTGTTCCCCAATTAAAACAAATTAAAATGCCCATACCATTTTACTTAAACTTTTGATGTATCACTTATTCAGTATTATTCTTAGAATCTTCTTGATGCACCTGATTTTTTTTTTTAAGTTCAGTAATCAGATGCATGTTACTGTAGATAACAAGCATGATTGTGCCATTTAATGCACCCTTTTAAGCTCTGGAATGTCTTTCCTCAACCTCTGTGCATCTCTCTCACTTCCTGTTGATCCTGTTGACTATGTTCTTGATCGTCTGCAGTCATATATCTCCAAAAGTGATTTGATGTCCAATTTTATTTGGTAATGTTACAACACAGCTCAATGGGACATCAGTCCACATGAAAGATGTTATATAAATTTAAGTTATTGATATTGCCAAGCACAAATAATAAATCAATGAATGACCATTAATCAACTTGTGATTAGTGCAAATAGAAATACAAATATATATGATCTGATAGTCAACCTGTATCCAGGTCTCTGCTAGCACAGATTGGAATCTGAATGTTGAAGGGTGCATGACATTTGGGAGGGCAAGAAGTGAAGAAAAGATAGAGGAGTATCTCTGTTAAATAATTATGGTCTTACCACAACAGAGAGGGATTACTTAAATTCAGGAAACCAGGTATACAGGCCTCCTAACAGTCACTACAGTAGGATGGAGTATAAAGGAAGTAATAATGGGAATTTGGCAGAAAAACGGAACAATCGTAGGCAATTTTAATCTATGCGCAAACTGAAACAATCAGATGGTCAAAGTAGCGTAGATGATGAGTTCATTAAAATGTTTTTAAAATCGTTCCCAAGCATGTAGTTCTGAGAAACTAAGCAGAGAGCAGGCTATACTATCCTGGTATTTTGGAACAGGATGAGATTAATTAATGACCTCGTAATGAAGGCAACCCTAGGCAACAGTGACCATAACATGATTGAAATTTACATTCATTTTGAGCGAGAGAAGAATGGTTCCAAGACTGTTTATTATGAACTTTAAAGAGCAACAGTTACGAGGACATGAAAGCAAACTGACGAACTAGGTTAGGGAACATGTCAATCGTGATGCAGTGGCAAACACTTAAGGGGATATTTCAACATGCACAGCCTAGATATATACAAAGAAAGCAAAATTCCAAAGGGAGGAACTACTGTCTATGATTACTTAAATACTGCATCAAACTTTTTAAAAAAAAACTATGATGATGGGTCACAAGCTAGACGATTTGAACATAATACAAAAATAAAGGAATTATGTAAAGATTGATAAGAAGGGAAAATTAGAGAAAGCCAGCTGGAAATGTTAATATAGATTGTAGGAACTTCTATTGATCCTTTTTTCAAAAAAGAGTTAATAAGTGAATGCTGATCCTATAGAAAGTGAGTTTGAGGAACTAATAATGCAACTAAGGATATGGCACTTGAATTGAACGAGTGTATTCATTATACTATACAGGCTAAAATTGACATCCAAGAAATAGCTGTAAACTCAGGAAATAGGTGGGAAAACTGCAAACAAATTGCTGCAGATTTTTTAAAAAATTGGTCATGGCATGAGTGTTAACTGGCTACACCAGCATTTATTACCCATGCTTAACTGCCCAGAGGTCATTCTAGAGTTACTGTCAATGCTGTGGTTCGGTGCTCCTATGTAGACTAGAACAGGTAAGGATGGCAAATTTCCTAAAGCAAGTAAGTGAACCAGATAGATTTTTATGCCAATTGACAATGGTCATGACGTGTGAAGAGAGACTGGATCAATTAGGAATATATTCACTGGAATTTAGAAGAATGAGGGGTGATCTCATAGAAATCATAAAGTTCTAACAGGACTCGACATACTTAAACGAGGAGGGATATTCCTGATGATTGGGAATCCAGAGGTAGGGATAACAGTCTAAGGATGTGGGGTAGGTTATTTAGGACTGAGATGAGAAATTTCTACACCCACAAAATTGCAAGCCTCTGGAATTCTCTGCTACAGAAAGTAGTTGAGGCTAAAACATTGATTGTTTTCAAGAAGGGGTTAGACATAGTTCATGGGGCCAAAGCAATGGGGAGAAAGCAGGAACCGAGTACTGAGTTGGATGACCATCCATGATCTTATTGAATGGTGGATCAGGTTCAAAGGGCATGCCCCTACTTTCAATATTTCTGTGTCATTAAGCTAGCTTTTTATCCCAGATTTTTATTGAATTCAAATTATGGCATGATTCAACTCTGTGTCCTCAGAATGTTTGCCTGGGAATTTGGATTACTTGTCCAGTAACATTACAAGTACACTATCGGTTCGCCTGAACAGAGAAGTGATACTGTGCAAACTATTAGAACTACAAGTTGATAAGTCCCTGGATCCCAATGGACTTCATCCTAGGGTTCTAAAGCTTTTCCTAGATTTGAGGAAGGATCCATTAGATTGGAAAATAGCAAATATACTTGTTCAAAAAGTTAACTATTGTTGAATGTTATAGCAGGACGCTTAGAAAATTCCTTGGTAATTGGACAGGGTCAGCATGGTTTTGTGAATGGGAATTATGTTTAATCAATCTATTGGAGTTTTTTGAGGAAGTAATCTGTACTGTAATATAAAGGGGAACTAGTGGATTTATTGTCCTTCAATTTTCAGGAGGCCTTTTCATAAGACACCAGATAAAAGATTATTGCAAAAAATAAAAGCTCCCAGTGTAGTGGGTTCAAAGATTGACTAGCCAAACAGGATTTGGAGTAAGAGATAGTAGGAACTGCAGATGCTGGAGAATCTGAGATAACAAGGTGTAGAGCTGGATGAACACAGCAGGCCAAGCAGCATCAGAGGAGCAGGAAAGCTTCAGAAA
>JAHRHZ010000034.1:30427408-30465415 GCA_024137785.1 Ginglymostoma cirratum | reverse complement strand
AGCTTTCCTGCTCCTCTGATGCTGCTTGGCCTGCTGTGTTCATCCAGCTCTACACCTTGTTATCTAGGATTTGGAGTAAGATTAGATCAGTCTTTTTCTTGTTGGGAAGATGTAACAAGTGGTTTGCTACAGGGATTAGTGCCAAAGTCTCAACTTTTTGCAATTTATGTTGATTATGAGGCATAGGAGCAGAATGGGCTAATGAGCCCATTGAGTCTGTCATACTATTCAATGAGATCATGGCTGATCTGAAAACACTGAATTCTACTTTCTTGGCTTTTCCCTATAACCCTTGATTCCCTTCCTGATTAAAAATCTGTTTACCTCAGCCTTGAAAATATGTCATGACCTAGCCTCAACAACCCTCTGCGGTGAAGAATTCCACAGATTGACCGTGCTCTAAGAGAAGAAATTCCCCCTCACCTCTGACTTAAATGAAGGGTCGTTTATTCTGATATTATGCCCTCTGGACCTAGACTCTCCCACAAGGGAAAACAATCTTTCTGTGTCTACCCTGTCTAAGCTTACTAAAATTAATTTCCTTTTTTGACACTTGTAATATGTGGGAATTACAGAAATTGAACTTGTGATTATTTCTAGCATCGTGCAGCTGTGAGTCAAGTATATGAACTGTGCTTGTAAGTTGCTTTTTGCTTTGTTGCTTGCCATTTCCTCTCGTTTCGCATGCTTGATTCAACCATGTTGTTTTAAAGGGCCTATATAGAAGACGTGTTGATATGTTGCAATGGTGGATCACAATTAAGGTTATTTTCTTGCAATTCCAGATGTCATACTTGCTGGTGAATGGAATTTTCCAGCTCCAGTTCAGTGTTCTTTCTCGGGCATGGAATAGAGTTCAGAGTTGCTGAATAGCAGCATTATGAATTATCTGTTTTTCACATTATAGATCCTTGAATCTATGCCAATGACTGAGGAGGTGGAGGAGCTACTTCGTGTTCTTGGACCATTCTATGAACTTGTTGATGACAAAAAACAACCAATATCGCCTTACGCAATTTCGTCAGGTTAGATTGTTTAGAAAGTCGTATAATGTTTCCATTAATTTTAATTAATTGTTTGAACTCTTTGTTTATGTTTTCCATAACACTACATGAAAATAGTGTATTTTCTCCTGTAAAAAGAACATTACATTACCATTTGTTTCAAACACATTTAAGTAATGTGTTCTGATGTTCTACTTTCTGCATCCTGCGTTGACTGTGCAGGCCGATTGGAGAAAGTGATTAAATCACTTGAAGGTAAGGATTATTCCAAATGCATTTTCCTTAAACATTGCTTAATTTGAATGATAGAATACTTTTTACTTCTGCCTTTATTATTGAAAGCACTTTCTGAAACTTGGATGATTTCAAATAAATAATCCATAGGCATCATCAATAAGGCACAGACATATCTGAGAGGGCCATTGAGGGATGAGCAAGGTTCAATTTTTATTGGTTCAATTTTTATTCTTGGGGGGGAAATAAAAGGAAATTGTACTTTTTTTTAGTTATCATTTAGTCCAGAGTTGATCCTTGGGTGCTGTAGTCATGTCATGGTTAACTAGTTGAGTTTGAATTTGAAACAGAGCAATTGAAAATTTTGCATTTGTTTATTTTTGCTGCAGTAGCGATCTTCAGTAAATGACATTAAGATTAAGGGCATTTTGCACAAAACAGAAACCAGTTGTTCTAAATTGAATTATTTTTAAACCCCAAAAAAATTTGTTTTGCTGTTTTTATTCACTCAACCAATGTAACAGCAATCGCGCAACAAATTTGCATGGGTTAAAGGAGTTTAAACGAGAGGTCATATTTTATATTTTAAAACCATTTCATATGATTGTTGCAAAAATTGACTTTGTAATTCAAGTTAAACCTGTGACCACAATGTTAAATCTCTTTTAAATTTAAGAGTTGATTTCTCAAATATTAGATGACAACTATCATTTTAAAGATATTTTGTCCTTGAATATTATTTTCTTCAGTCAACTAAAAACGAAGCTGGCACCTTGAAGGTGGTGATAATTTTTGTCTGTGTCTGCTTTCATTGAGAGGAGGGTCCCAAGATAGATAAAATGCTCTAAACTTTCCAGGACCTCTACATTTGATTTTAATCCATGTTGGGTTGTATAGTGCTTTTAAAGCTGGTTAGAAGAGGATTTTACATTTTTTTTTGTATACTTAATGAAAGGCCCATGGTCTCATACGCTTTGGAGAAGGAGTCAGCAATGACCTGGAGCTTAGTTTCTGCATACTGCAGCTTATGTTCTTTATGTCATGGATTTTATGTTGTATTGTTGCCATCAGATACCTGCAAGACTGTTGCTTTATTTCTTAACATGATAAATTTTTCAGTCTGTCAAGGTTTTGCACTTGTGTTCAGTCCAGTCCTATATCCCTCAGTTGTTTTCATCAAACTGATGACTGTGTTTCCAATTAAGGAGCCACTAAACGCTCTACAGGTCCTTCTGGGTGCACTTTAGTGTTTATCAGGCACTACAGATATAGTATAGCTTCTAGTGATGGAGATTGAGAGATTTTAAGGTAAAAGCTAATCCAAAAATTCTAATTCAAAGTTTGCACCAAGGGGGTGACTTAGAAATGCTTCTGTTGTTTGAGGACCAGGTTAATGGAGACTGAAAAAATGTTGATGTCTATAATCTCAAATTTGAAATTAAGGTCATGGTTTTCTGGACAGTGGTAATCCCCTTGTTCCTATATGCTTCAAATTCTTTGGCAACTTGCATTAGTTACCTCAAAACTCAAGAGTAGTACAACCATTGATGCGTTCAGAAGATCCAAAGTCTGGCAGGTCGAATGGTCCAATAGCTGCAACTTTTTCCAAATCAAAGTACCCAGTATCAATAAGCTAGTCACTCAACTGGCTTCAGTGAGAAGGGCATGCTATTTATATGCCGAAATCAGACTCCTAAAGTAATTATGTTCCTCAGAATTGGAGAAAGCAGGAGACACTTTAGAGGAAAGTATAAATGCTTTAAGTATATCATCGTAGCAATCCTAATTATGTCAAACAATCCAGCTGACTCATGGCAATCTCTGGTTTGTAATGAACCAACATGGATAAGGTTAGCTTAGGAAGATGCTAAACTATTGAGCAACTTGGTTGTGAACACTTGGGTGATGTTAAGGTGTTGGATAGAGGATGCAAACTGCCAAAAAATGAATATCTGATCCATCAAGCATCATCTACTCCACATGTGGCATCGTCTGTAGATCGCACATTAGATTTCTCAGGGATCTTACAATCCAGTTGTGGAAGCAAGTAATCTTTGCTCCTGAGGGATTGCCCAAAAAGATCAGCAAGATAATTTTAATTTAGATCCAAAAGCAGTAATTTGCTTAGTTACAGTTTGAAATTCTGCTTTACAATAAAAATAGGATGAGATGTGTTGATTTTCATCCCCACAGAAGTAATGTTAATGTAAGTGCATAATAGTAATTAAATTGGAACATCTCTTCCAGCACTTGTCCCCATGTTGTCACTTTAGTACTCATTAATCCCACTCCTAAAAGGAACTAACCTCGCATGCTCCTCTCACTCATTTACGTGCTATATTTGCAGTGTCAGCTTTCCTGTTACAATGATGGCAATCAGTCCAATGTCAAATGTCGTCTCTGTTTTCCATGCTCCATTGCCCCTGTTTATTGAAATCCTGCGTTTCTGACATGCACTCCTGGATGAGCCTCAATTCCATATCTTTAAATATTGAGAAGACCTCCAATCACTGCTAACTGCACCACCTTCTCCACCAAATGGTACACAATTCAACCAAACCTTTGCACCATTAGCATCCTATTTTACTCCTCACTTAGCTTTTGACCTCCCATCCTCTCCATCACAAGGACCATTGCCACCCCTTTTCACCCTGCCTCAGGAAAATCTATGTTTTTGTCCAGGGATGGAGCTTAAATTTGTAACTGCATAAGTCAGGTAAGAGCCAGTGAAGATTAACAGCTTTCAGAAAATTTAGGCGAATTAAGTGGGCAACTAAGTGAGTTGGCGGATGGAATTTAGTGTAAATAATTGTTAGATCATGCAAAATTTCTAACATTTGCAGTTTGCCTTTGTTCCATATTTGATGTCTTTATCTGCTTCTGTTCTTCTCAAATATCCAGATCTTGGTGAAGTTTTCAGCTCACCCAAGAACTGTAACAAAATGAATGGAAAGGTTGAAGGCAATGATAGCGGTGCAGAATCTGAACAGGAAGATGACGATGATGATAATGGTGATGATAATGCAGGTAAAAATACGGTAAATGCCTTGATTACAATTTTTTAAATTATACCAAAATATTCTATAATAACATCGACATTCAGAGCACAGTCTGTGTGGAATGCATTAATTATTTAAGATTTTTTTTAAAGTATGGAGATTGAATTTCATATTTTTGGTAAACTCACAAATATTTTGAATTACAGGAATAACTACCTTAGCAGAGATAAAAGGTACTGCAGATGCTGGACGTTTAGAAACTACAGATTAGTGTGGAAGTTTATAGTATTAGTAAGGATTTACTGCAAGATTTTCACTTGCTTGGAAACTTGCCCAATAGCATTATGACTAATGTTCTGGCAGTTTGGAACAAAATAGTACTGAAGTGTAGTGTAAGCTGTTCCTAACCAGCTGACTTGTATATTGGGCTTTGACTGTTTAAAGCAGCTGTTTCTACCTTATTTCTTTTGCTGTTGCAGTTTACGGGTTTATACTTGCTCACTTCAGCTATTGTGCAAACTGTTAACATATTGGAAGGATGCACGATATATTGTTACTTTACAGCTATGGCTGATTGTCGTAGCATGCTGCAGCTGACCTGACAGCTGATTACTGCAGCCAATTATTATTCTAAAATGAAATTATAAACTGTGAATGGTGTTCTTCATAATATTTACTAGTTAAAGTAATACTGATGTCTGTTAATTATGAAATTGATTTATGGTTGAGTGTTATTGTTGGAAATTGGGATTTGTGAATGTTCTCTAAGGTAGCTGATTTTTCTACTATACCTGCATCCACTATAACTATATAACACATCTTCATGCATATTCCTTCAGTTGAAATGTAAATTCCAAAAACTTGGAATTACATTCAAATCCACCAATTTGTTCCAGAAACTCAAATATAGATCTACAACTGTAGTATGGAAGTCACTCGGTCTATGCAAATCATGAATTAAATTTTTCAGGAAAGCATCCATTCTACTGTCACAACACTTCATTTATTGTCTATTGTAACCATTTATTACACTAAATTACTTTTTCTCAATTTAATTATGTCTTCGCATAATCTGTCCTTGATCATCCTGCCAAGCTACTCTATGAAAAACCGATAAGAACTGCAGTTGCTGAAGATCAGAAACAAAAACAGAAATTGCTGGAAAATCTCAGCAGACCTGGCAGCATCTGTGGAGAGAAATCAGAATTAACATTTCAGGTCCAGTTCAGGTTCTCTTGAAGGGTCACTGGACCCGAAACATTAACTCTGATTTCTTCAGTAATGTCTTTTAACTTTAGCAGGAGAAAAATTGGATGGCTTAGTTAAGTGAATGAAATGTTTTGACCAGTGTTTGAAAAACAGCTCAAAGGAATCACAGCAAAATAAATATAAAAGCAAGTTGCAAACTGGAGCTGTTTAGTTCTGATAATTTTTTAAACTGATGGAATTCCTAGGTTGTATTAAAATATATAAATCTTACAGTTAAGGTCTTTTGAGTAGTGTTGAGCTTGCTAATCTTTTTATGTTGCTCAGGGAAAACATTCAACCAAAGCACAAATGGTAAGTGTGACCTGTATTAACTTAATGTAATTGTTTCTCTTAAAATTCAAAGTAAATCTCCCATCTCTCATAGAGGAAGAAAGGTGGACTAATAAGCTTCTTCTGAATGTTCTACAGTTCAGTTAGGTAACAGCTGCTGTTTACCTCAGTTCCATTTACTTCCCTTTTAGTCTACTTCACTTGAGACCGTTACCGAACCCAAGTTGATCAGTTTCAATCTTGTAAACTTTAAGTGGCCCAGCATTCACAGCCTTTGTTACAGATTTCGACTTTATTCCTGTAAATGACTGTTACCCAGTTTCACTCCTAGATATTCTTGCTTGAATACTGTGCCTTCTTGTTCTACATTTTTCTACTAGAAGAAGTAGATTATCTGTATCTACCCTATTGAAATTCTTTTATCAGTTTGAACTAGCGTGATTTAGATAAGAACCTTGATTTTCAAAACTCAAAGAAATACAAACCAAGTTTTTGCAACCTGTTGTTATAGTTTCACTCTTTATGCTTCAGTATTATTCTGGTGATTTTTGTGCTTGTGTTCAAGGCCAGTCTATCTTTCAGAGATTTAGTGATGAATTTAGTAAGCCTTGTTGAAGGGCATCTAGCCAGACTTCATTGATTTGTGCATAAGAGACCCCAAATTCCTTTGTTCCACTACAGCTCTTAGCCTCTCAACAATTACGATTACTTTTCAACCTTTTCACCACCAACCATTGAACCCTGTCTGGTATAATCTTCCACATTGAATCAGTTTATATGCCTTTGTAACTTTTCTTACCTTGGAGAGACAATGGCCTACTGGTATTATCGCTAGACTATTAGTTCATAAACTCAGGCAACCTTCTGGAGACGTGCATTCAAATACCACCATAGCAGATGGTGGAAATTGAATTTAATAAAAATCCGAAATTAAGAGACTAATGAACATCAAACGTTGTCGATTGTTAGAAAAACGTATCTGGTCACTAATGTCCTTTAAGGAAGGAAACTGTCATCCTTTCCTGGTCTGGCATGAATGTGACTTCAGACCCACAGCAATATGGTTGCCTTTTAATTCTTTTAATTGCCTTGGGCAATTAGAGAAGGGCAATCTAAGGGCAATAAATGCTGGCCCAGCCAGCAATGCCCATCCAGCGACGCCCACATCCCATGAATAAAAAGTAATAATAAAAAATGTCTACTGTGCTCTTCAAATTTAGTAGTTTGTAAACTAAAACATAAAAGTCTCCCAGTCCTTCTCCCAAGTCAGTAATTTATGAATAATACATAATATACTAAAATAGTGAGACCAATCCACAAGTCCCATTTCACTAATCGCAGAAGTCCTTTTTATCACTTCTCTCCTACCACCTGTCTTTTTGTCAGTTTGTGACACAAGGTTACTTGCAGTTTCACACACTTATAATTTTGCTAGTACCTCCTCGTGTCAAACCTTTATCAAATGCTTCTGGAAATCCAAATAAACAACATTCTTATTGACATATTTATTAACTATTTTTGTGGCCTCCTCAAAGATTCAATGAAAGTTGTCCGACACGTGTTAACCATCTCATTCATGCCAGTCAGTTTATATTTGTCTATGTATTGCCCCTCTCTGAGCTGAATTTTGAAGGCGGGAAAGCAAGCACTTTGACGCATAATATTATGTCTTCAGCCATTAGTAGCATGCCTTCTACCCATCCATCTGTACACATCCTGTTGCAACTTTGTGTGCAAGGGGAAGGCTTTGGGTGGATTGCCTGCTCAATTTTTTTGGACCTTTTAAGAAGGCAATTTAATGATTGATTATTTAGTCAGGTTTGATGGCTGGCATGAAAGCCCGTTTCCAGTATGCACTTGAGAGCATTGATAAATGAAAGGGTTTGAGGTGTCTCTTTTCTAGGTCCTCATTATGAGAGGAGGCCCCTGTCCCCACATGTTTCCCACCTCTCACCACTTGAGGGTCTGCCAGCTTGGCCAAACACAACACCAAATGTTAACTAATTTTAGTTTGTTACTTATCACTGAATCCGGCTTGACCTGATCGCTTCTTAGTTTGAAAGTATTGTTCTGAAGAATAGTCCTGAATGCTTTCTACTATTTCATTGTTTAAACAATTTTGACTGCTCCACAATCCTACTGTAAGTGAAAGTTAAAATCTCCCATTAGAACTGGATGTTTTTGATGCATGCTTCTCTGACTTCTGTATTTACACATAATCCATTCAATATCAAGAGATTGCAAACAGCTTTTATCAGTAACTCGCATCCTTTGCTGTTCCTTACCTCTACCAATTGTATTTTCACTGCCTGTTTGCCAGAACTAGAATCCTTACTTCCTACTGCAGCAATTGTGTCTGATATCAGAATTGGTACTCTCTCTTTGCCAATTTTCTTTTCTCTTTTAAAGATAATCAAGCTAGAAAATTTCCCTTCTTTCTTTTCTACATTTGGAAAGCAGCCCTGGTAGTGAAATTCTCTCAATGTGTTTCCCTTTTGATATTGTGAAACTTAGAACTGATGGTACCACATCCTTTTTATTTCTATATATAAAGTTAACTGTCAACTTTTTTATGCATTACATCACTTTGTCGGAGAGACTTTGGTACATCTGTTTCCTGCCATCAGTTTGTTTGAAGACAGAATGTTTTATGATCTGTGAAAAAACGTTTGGTAAAGTATTTGTCCAGAAGAAAATTTGATGTGCAGTGCCAGTAATTAAAATGCTATGATTTTATGTAGAACCTGTTTCTCAAAGCTGTAGCATCTCAGACTTGAAATATTTAAAATATGAGTGAGTTGGCAATTGTCCATCAGAACATGCAGAAAGAAACAAAATTTGTGTAGTAGGCATAAGGGAAGTTATTATTCTTTATCCGCCATTTGGTTTTTAACTTTCTGTTATCTCTCCCTATGGCCTCGTGACCCAGATACAAAATGATGATAATTTTCCGAACAACTTGTGTGTTTACTGGGCCCCTGATGAAATGACTAATGTTCTCTTTTCTGAGGAACAGTTGCTATTTGCTTGACTCTTTATTCCTGTAATAATTTTTTTCAAAAGAACAAGAGTTCTGTTTATTGGTAGTGTTATGGACCAGACAAAAACCCCTGCAGATATATTATGGAGAAAGACCCTCACTTTTATCTTTCTTAAAGGCAAGTCTAAGATGCCATGTTCCAGATATAATTCGATTGATCACACTACTCAGCTTTAAGCAAAACACACTTTATTCCTATTCCCACTTGAAATATAAGCAAAAGAAAGAAGAATTGAAATAATTTAACTCTATTGAAAAACTTAACAGAATAATAAATTATTTAACTACTAAACCGTTCCAATATAGTAACATCCCATTAAAACACAGTTGGCAAAGGCAAAGTCAGTAAAACAGATTGTCTCACATGTGATTCTGGCATCAGGGGTAAAAAAAACCAGCTTTTAACTGTAACAGAGCGAAAGATGTAGCAGCTTCCACAATCAGCTTTAAAAACCTCCATAACTGCTGAAAGCTAAACTTAAAAACCCTGGTTCACTTGGAGCCTGACTCCACCCATTCATGTAGCTTCTATTGTTCCAACTTCACACAAAAAAAACCCAAGATCTCTCAACCTGTTTACTTTATTGGCTTGGAGGAAACAGCTCGCCACCTAAGGCCCAAGACTGTCTTCCAAAAAGTACAGGACTAAATACACCTCCAAAAGCCATTGTATTCTCATAGTAGTATTTATTTTACTGGTTATAAGTCTTTAGTAATAATCCTTTATGGGTAGCATTTAATGGAGGAGTTAAGGGTCTCAACAGCCAGCTGGAAACATGGCATTGTTTCTTTTAGGAAAGGCTGTCCCATCTGTCAAAAGCCATCAGCCAATCCACGTAACTGTAGTGAGCAGTATAGTTGCTGAGAAGGTAGTGGCTGTGGCTGGTAGGATGCCCTTCTGGGACTTAGTATTACATTTGGGTCCCAGGCCACAGATGAATGATGTGGGGTGGAAGGGGTGAGTAGGGCTGGGGATCTGGTGATGGTGATTGTTGCTGTTGGAAGGGGCCACTGCTCCATTCTGCTCAAGGTTTTTATGTGGCCCTTTTAAATATTTACTTTTTGGTGAAATTTAAATTGTTTTGAGACAGTGGAGATGCTTCCTTAGCCAACTCAACCTTTGCAAAGATATGATGTACATGTTGTATATTTGAAAAAAAAGAATCATTTTGTTGAAGCTCACCAGGACCTTTCATAAAGGCTTAAAATGCCTAATACTAATTCAAGGGAAAAGCCAACATTTCTAATGCCCGAGTTGAAAGTGCTGATTGGTTGTTTAGTAAACTTATGATTGGCCATTCATTATAACTTTGCTTCTTAACTTGAATTAATATTCCTGCAAAAGATCTTGATGAATGCAAAACCAAAAGCTTTGGCAAAATAACTTTTTCAGTAATACTGTATTTCGGCACTACCAAATGACTACGTTTTCTGATCTGTCCATGGTGATAAGGGGCAGTTGAAAGATGGGCATTTTACACCTTTTATCGTGGCTGTCCCTCAACCTGATTGACCGCTAGAATCCATAAAATTGCTGCGTGGTGTACTATGTATATTTGTGTAAAAGTAGATTTCTTTCAGACCAAACTTTTAGTCAAAGGATAGGGAGTCAGGTTGTACATTTTGAGGGATTCAAATTTTGTACTTTTAATTTGCTCCAATTCTAGTACCATCATCTCAATACCATCTGTTTGTGGCAATGCATCAGCTGATTGCAAATGTGCCAAGTTGTGACTGTTTCTGCCATCCTTGTGCCCAAAACCAACCAAATAATAGCCAATCTCTAATTTTCTTCTCCAATTATATCTTGCACCTTCCAGTGGCTGCACAATTAATTATCTACTCTACAAACACAATGACTTTAAGTTTGAACAAAATAAAAACCAAAAGAACTGTGGATGCTGTAAATCAGGAACGAAGACAAAGTTGCTAGAAAAGCTCAGCAGGTCTGGCAGCATCTGCGAAGGCAAAAACAGAATTAATGTTTCGGGTCTGTTGACCCTTCCGCAGAACTGATGGTAGCTGGGAAAACATCAGTTTATATAACATCAGTTTTCCCAGCCATCATCAGTTCTGAGGAAGGGTCACCGGACTCGAAACGCTAACTCTGTTTTCTCCTCCACAGATGCTGCCAGACCTGCTGAGCTTTTCCAGTAACTTTGTTTTCGTTCCCGACTTTAACTTTGAACTGAACTCTGTAACTGCTGTTCTTTCTTCGTGCCATAATGCCAGAAAATGCGGACTTGCCTAGAGTGTATTTTCATTACACCCTGAGGTCAAGGAATGAACAGAGGTGAACTTATGTAATATAAAAGATTGGTAGCTAGGTCCATTATATCAGGAAATTTATCAATACCCATACTAACAGATTATTTATCATAGTTTTGGTTGTTTTAGAGAGTAGGATTGCTCAAGACCGTTTCTGCCCTGACAACACTGGTAGTGTCTATTGTTTTGCTAGCATCCCTCCTGTGAAGGAAATTCATAATTCATGATATTTCTCCTTTTAAATAGTTATAAAAGACATGACGTGGAACTTGGTATCCGAGGTGATTGAAATGCTGGTGATCTAAGAGCACTGGTAGTATACTACAGCATCAAGAAAGTATAATTACCAATAGTAACTTTTTAAAACATTATTTGACGTAGCTTGTACACCAGGAAACATGAAACAAAAACACTGTCCTTCAAAAAAAAAACTAGGTTCAAGGACTTTAGTTCTGAATATTACCATAAATCTTGTTGCATACCTATTGACCCATTTGAGATTTTAGTATCAATATGTGGAACTATTCCTGTTCAGAGCAGGAGATAATCATCAAAGATCCAAGCGCAGTCATCAGAAAACTGTTATGCCTATGGCAGATTACAGGCAGGTAGTTAGAAGTACTGATATTTGGAAACTCCAACAAGTTCCAAGAGACTCCTACTGATAAACAATAGTTTGAGAGAGAAGCTTGCAGTTTCTGGCGTGCCTCCATTATTCTGACTCCTGGGTGTGTAAAACAAAGTACAAAGAAAGTGTTGCTAGGCAATTAAACCCCACTAAACCCCATCAATCCCAGTAATTTAAGGCAATATCTCCTTGAATATCTCTTATCTCCTTGAAACCTTTGCTTGGCTGTTTGTTCAAAGTCATTTGATTTCTAGTGGGCAACCAGTAAACCACAGGACACATTAAATTGTTGGCTTAATTTCCTGGATATCACCTTTTTCAATCCACTGACTGTCTGTCTGATTTGTTGAAATATACCAGTTTTTCTAGTTAGTCTTTGAATATAGATGTTTTTCCAAAAGTTTATAATCAATAAATTTCACAGGATAATGGATGAATTTTCAACAAAATGTGCAACACAGTTAGGGCATGGGCAACCATGATTAGTTTTGGGTCAAAATCCAGATCCCAGAATTTTTTAAAACATCCATCACAATTTGACTATTTTTCAGAATGTTATGGAGTGTTTTGTTTAGAATGTAATTGATTGGTTTAGCATGTTGTGAATTGTCTCAGCAACTATTGTGAAATTTGCCACAGCTGTCAAAATGTGAGCAGAGTTTTCAGAACAGGTTTTTGGATCTAGATTACACTGCAGCATTCTCAGTGTGATGGAAGCTTAAGATTTTTTTTACTTCGAGGTTGCAAAACATCAACCAGGCAGGAAAAGCCTCAAGGTACATCTGTGCAATTGTGATAACCCCCGCACAGAGCATGACAGAAGTCTGTGCTCTACTCATGTCCCTATTCATTTGCCTGTAGCAATTGCTAAGTTTACTTTAAATACTATGAGGTAAATGAGAGAGCATTTTCCAATAGTGTCGGCACTAGTTAGGGCGGCACAGTGGCTCAGTAGTTGGCACTGCTGCCTCACAGCACCAGGGACCGGAATTGGATTCCATCCTCGGGTGACTGTCTGTGTGGAGTTTGCACATTCTCCTGGTGTCTGCGTGGGTTTCCTCCGGGTGCTCCGGTTTCCTCCAATAGTCCAAAGATGTGCAGATTAGGTGGATTGGCCATGCTAAATTGCCTGTAGTGTTCAGGAAAGTGTAGGTTAGGGGGATGGGTCTGGGTGGGATGCTCCGAGGATTGGTGTGGACTTGTTGGGCCAAAGGGCCTGTTTCCACACTGTAGGGATTCTATGAATCTCTGAAACTGTCTTTTATAATGTCATGACTGCTCCCTCTGGAGGAAATTTGGTTATCTCTGAAGTTTTAGAAGGGAATTTATTAAAACATTATGGCCCAGATCCTACGATGGTCAGATTGCTGTTTCTGAAGCATGGATTGAAATTGTGCACAGTAACTCTGTGACGTCCCCATCATAGCAGACTTCAAAAGAATTACTTGGGAAATTAAATATCAAAAATTTCTCTCTGCTTGGAACCCTCTGAGAGCATCCACTTAAATGGGAAGATTCCACTGGATTAAGGTAAACAGTTAGTCAGGAAATTATTAAATATTAAGCCAAACTCAGGAGTAACTATTAAGCTGCAATGCCAACTTACCTCCCACTCCCCAACTATATGTTCCCCAGAAGCCAACTTTATACCCGTTCTCAACCCAGAACACTGCACCCCTGCAATCAGACCCTGACACTCATACCCAACACCTCTCCCTCCCCTCCCATCCATGCCCAGAATGCTAGAATAATCCCCTAGGACCCAACATCCATGCCCTACCACCAGTCCTGACAATGACCTCTCCCCAGCCCCACTTCACCTGCTGCCAGAACCAACCTAGCCACCACCCCTGATCCACATCAAACTGCATCCCTTCTCCAATTTGGTCCCCATATTCTCCCTTCAATCCCGCCCCTCACTTCAGACTCAGCTATCCCTACTTCCATTCTGGACCACCCTCCGCCAGCCTGATCCCACTTCACCCAACACCCCTGCCCTCTCACCAGACCTGAGCTCCCCCGGATTTGATATGAACCCACACCCTCTGCCATTTGGTAAGATAGTCAGATAGAAACCATAAAACCATTGAAAAATTAAGCACAGAGAAGTCATTTGGTCTATCATTACTGCGTCAGCTGTATAAACCAACTGGCCATTTGAATTCCACTTCCCAGCACCTGGCCCATAGCCTTGCAAGTTGCAGTGATTTCGTTGTGGATCCAGATTCCTTCTGAATGAGTTAACTACATTGGGCTACAAATCTTGGTTTGTCTTAGATCTTAACTCTACTTTCCTGCTTGATCCCCATGTCCCTTATTTCCCCTAAAGTCCAAGACGTTTTACTGTTCGAGTTAAAAATGTTAATCATGTCTGTGATTGCATTGTGCATTCCAATTTGATATTTATTCAGTTACTGTGAAACTGACAGGAAAACTATGAATTTTTAACTCTTGCAAACTTGAAAGTTTGCTATATTTTTGTCTCCCAAAGCTTTTGTTGTGCCAAACATGAGTTTTGCTAGCTGTTTATTTTAATACAGCATCAGATGGGATCTTTCAGCTCTAGCAAACCCTTCATAACTTCAGCTTTTTGTGGAATTATTGATGTGAAGAAGTAGCAAGTAATCTGGTGCTGCTGTCTGCTTTTAACTGGATTTTACTGTTGAAAGAAATGCATTTTTAAAAAAAAGGTTTCATTAATTTGAAAAAATATTGACCTGTTCCTGTGGGTTTTCCTTTAGAAGAAAAAGTATTGAAACTGAAGGGCATAACCCAGAAACCTGCAGATGTGAAATTAGAAGATGTGAAACCAAGACTCTTACTCTCCCAAGATACTGCTCGGGAGATAGAAAGTCCTTGTGCTGTCAGTGATACTGAAAATCCTAAATTAGCACTGAATGCAGAGGACCTGGAGGAGGAAAAGAAAGCAAAGGTTCAAACCATGCAGCAACTTGATATCAACGGTGAAATTGGTATGATTTGCAATAACTATGGTCTCGCGAACATTCTGAAACTGACTTAAAACGTTCCATGGAATAATGTCAATAATCACAACCTTTATTCATTTCATTAGCCATGCATTTGTCTTGCAGTTTGGCCTTTACCCCAGTTTATCATGAAACTGACAGAAAATATTATATTTTTGATCTCTATTGTATTTGCGTAAAATGTATTGGCTCTTACAACTAATAACTGTAAAATGTGGTGGTTGACCTATTTTAGAAAAACAAAAGAATCGCAATCGCTTTATAGTTTTCTAGTTACTTTAGTTTTCCATGCACAATACAATCTCAGTTATGAAATTACCGAATTTCTGTGAAATTCCAAAATAAATCTATAACTTTTATCTTCAGCTTTTAAGAAATGCAAAGTTCTTAGATGCAGCTGCTAAGTAAACAAGATTTAAACTAATGGCAGTTCTTTACTTAACCTACACATACGGTTAGAGCTAATAAGTACCAGTTCAACATTGTATGTTGAATTTCTCAATGTGCGAATGCGCATGATCCCAACTGATATTAGATCCCAGATTGAGACATAATTTGTTAGATCACATGCTGCTTTTTCTTTTGTTTGGTTAATTAACCTGGTGGTTAGTCATTGAAACATATTGACGCAAGGTAAAGATTTTCTCTGATAACACAACTAATGTTTATTACACAAAATTATCTGTATATAGTAGCAGTTAAAATAATCTTTAATCTTTTTTTAAAAAAACCACAGCAAAACAAAGTTGCAACCTGTTTCCTGATAGTATCACAGAGACTCCAGCCCTGAGAAACCACACCCTAACTCTTTACATGTCTGCATGACTAACTCGTTACAGTTTCTTTGCCACAGACTGTGGAGACAAATCAGTGAACTTCTCACTGATGAGAGCCTAAACTTTTTCGATTCTAATAATCTGCAGATTTCCAACCAAGCTCTCTATGTTTGTTAAGCTTTACAAACTAAGCTATTTGGCTGAAGTAACTGGGCCCCTGAAATGCCCTGAATGCCTTCTAGTCGAGAAACTAGGCTTATTTCTGAATTCAACTCTGGTATTTTCGAAACAAAAAACTGCAGATGCTGGGAGTCAGAATCAAAAACAGAAATTGCTAGAAAAACTTAACTCCGCTTACCCCACTTTCTCCCCACAGATACTGGGAGACCTGCTGAGTTTTTCAGCAATTTCTATCTTTGTTTCTGGTATTTTCTAAACTGACTTTTAGAAACGTCTTTATTGCTAGAATCTTCTGAACTGTAAACATTACCTTAAATGTTTCCCCTACCTCTCATAAATCCAATAATATGAAACATTAATACTGCAGGGGTCTGCAGTCACCTGCCTACTGACAAGTGCTGGGTTTAAACACTTCTGTAAGGACTCTCTGACCTTTGTTTTCATTTAAAAGAAAACTTTCACAGAAGTAAATAATACCCATTTGCCTCTACTCAGATATCCAAATGTTTAAAAATGATAAAAATTACGAGTTATACATCTTCCATTACATATATGTCTATTTCCTAAACAGTAACACTGACCCAGTAAATATCAATTTTAGTAATTGTTTTTGTGTATCCTGATTTGTAAAGAAAGAAATATTGTTGGGGTCCAATCATGGTCACCTGATAGATCCTGTTCTCCTAATTTAGAAAAGATAACCCTTTACACGGAAAAGTTGTTTAAAGTTCATGCCAATTCACAATTTTTTCTTGTTAAAGCTGTTTGTTTTTCCATTTGTTCGGTGATTTACTACAACTAAAAGGATCACACCTTACAATGTAACCACATCATGCCATTAGTATACCATTATTCATGTGCTCTGTGATTAGTTTATTTCATTTTTCCATGGGCTGTAGTCTTTTCTGGCTAGGCCAGTGTTTATTTTCCATGTCTACTTGCCAGTTAAGGCCAGTTAAAAGTCAACCACATTGCTGTGGTCTGGATTTACATGTTGGCCAGACCAGTACGGAGAGCAGATTCCTTTCCCTAAGGGATATTAGTGGGCCAGATGGATTTTTATGATAACCGCCAGTGATCACCATTGAGCTAACTTTTTATTCTAGATTTTTAAAAAATTTAATTCAGATTACACCATTCATAATGGTGGAATTCAAATCCATTTCTCCAAAACATTAACCTGAGGTTCTGGATTACTAGTCCGGTGATGATAATTACACCACTAACAGACTCCCCTTTTGCTATGCTTAGAAATTTTAACTTTACTATTTCCTCTAAGCTTCCATTATCTCCACACTTGCTGAAGAATGTCATAAGATCTTTCATACAAAGATCCCCACCTACCAAACCAACACACTATCATTCCCCAATCCCCACCCCATTAACATATTATCATCCATCACATCAGATATTATGGTTTATTTTGTATCTGTTACTTTCTTGCTCAGGAAAAACAAGATGCAGATGATTGAGCTGGAACTTTAAAGTATTTTGAACTTCTGAAGCTGCAGCAGCTTATTTGTAACTATATTACCTATATTTATCGGCTCTAAATAATTACCTTAAATGGCATTACAAATTGACAGAGAAATAGCACAAATTTCTCCCTGCAAATCTGAGATGTCACTTCAGGTAACTCTTAACTTTATGGACAGGATATTTTGAGGGGTGGGGAAGGTGGAGGAGGAGAAAAACTTGTTTAATTGCCTTTTTCATCTCTTCTGACTTCCTTAGTTGTAGCCTTTTCCTTTACAATTGATGTACTCTGGTTCCTCTTCCTTACAAATCTTCAGGGATTAGCACCATTGCTACATGTGTGCATGTTCCTGAACTTGTTCTTAAAAAATTAATATGAAAACAAAACCACTGGGAATCTCTTTCTATTCAAGTACCCAATGTGGTCAAGTTACACCAACCTGATTACGATAACTTTTTCAACTTCAAAGAGGAAAGCAAACAATTTTTAACAGGTCTAGTGCCATTTCGTTTTTGGGAATTGACTAGCCCTATAGTTTACATTAATAATTTTAAATTTCTCTTTTGTATGAGACACTTTCTTCGATAGTGTTTGGTAAAATTTCTCTCTCGTTTTGATAAACCTCTGCTCTCAATATGACATTAACATTTGACTTTACAGCTGTTTATCAAATGTTTGATTTTTTTCTCCCATTTGTACAGATGGAATGGAAAGCCAGGTTGGTGAGTTTCCAGGAATTCAGCACATCATAAGCGATTCAGACAGTGAAATATATTGTGATTCAATGGAACAGCTGGGGGTTGAAGAGGTAAGTGCTGATGTAGAAAACAGCACTCAAGAATTAAAGCCATGTGATTGTATAAAATATAATGGATTTTGAAGTGGATAAGACAGAACAATGAATATTGTTGAGTTGTTCCATAAGACAATGTACAGGCGGAGCAATAGGGTACAGGTAATTATCCAAAGGAGGAGCAAATTACTGCAGGTTCTGGAATCTGTGCTGAAAACAAAAAATGCTGCAAATCACAGTAGGTCAGGCAGTATCCATGGAGAGAGTGCAAACTGACGTTTCAAGTCTAGATGACTCTTCATCAGAGCTGGGTAATTATCCATTGTCCAGGCAATTATCCATTGTCCACTTGAGGATCTCTTTCCATTTGATGGAAGCAGTTGGTTATATACATATTGAGGAGCACCATTCTGCAATTGAAGCAGATTTGTAAAATATTTCAAATATCCATATATTAGTCCTCTTAATCTTCAGCGCCTTTCATAGCCAGACGTTTTTTAACAACTTTTAAAAAAGATAATGTATTAATTGCTTTAGCTCATTTTTTTTTCATTGGAGTGAATAGCTTTCTTCTAGATTTATACCACCTATTTATACCTTTTCTAATTTCTCATTTGCTGCCTGTATCTGCAGTAAATATTTTGGGCATCTGGATTTTGCAGTAAATACAAAAACTGTCCAGACTGTTTGAATGTGAATTAAGTTTTGAAACAGTTATTTAGTTCCACAACTGCCATTAAATTTATAGTATTTTTCTCTTTATTAAAGTATTGCTCGTGTAGTCTGTGATAATAAATTGCTCAATTTTTCTTCATTTCATGAAATAAAATGTTGTGTTCATAATAAAAGGATGACTGATTTCATGAAACAAATCAAAGATTAGACTATTGTTGTAAAGTTTTACAGAATTGAGTCTAAGGTGTTTTCGAACCAGTGCAGAGGGAGATGACAAATGAATGCACAAAGTGAAAGTATTTAATTGACTAGCACTAAACTGTCTCTGAATAGGAGAAATCTACATTAAAAAAAATGACAGACATCAATCTGTCATGAGATGTTTCCATTCAAAAAGCACTTTTAATTTTCCCATCACAATTAGTCTTTAATGTGAAATACCAAAATGATAGTTTTATAGAGATCCACAACTGTTACTTGGCTTTTTAAAAATAGATATTTTGGACCTTGACTTCAGAGAACCATGGGATCCCTACAGTGCAAAAAGAGGCTGTTCCGTCCATTTGTGCCCTCCCCAAACCCATCCCTATAACCCTGCAGTTACCATGGCTTGTCCACCTAGCCTGCATATTCCTGGAACTATGGGCCAATTTAGCACAGGCAATCTGCCTAACATAGGGCAGCATGGTGGCACAGTGCCAGGGACTTGGGTTCGATTCCAGCCTTGAGTGTCTGTGTGGAGTTTGCACTTTCTCCCCATGTCGGTGTGGGTTTCCACCTGGTGCTTCAGTTTCCTCCCACAGCCCAAAAATGTGCAGGTTAGGTGAAGTGGCCATGCTAAACTGCCCGTAATGACTAGGGATTTACAGGCTAGATGGATTAGCCATGGTACCTGCAGGGCTATGGGGATAGGATAGGGGGTGGTGTTGGGTCTCGGTGGGATGCTCTTTGGCCAGTCGCTGCAGACTTGATGGGCAAAATGACCTCTTTCCGCACTTAGGGATTCTATGATTCTAACCTGCACGTCTTTGAAGGCTTTCTGCCTTGTGATAATTATTCTGAGGATTATTTTGAGATTGGTGATTCATAGAGGTATCATGGAAGCATGAACATGAGAAACTGAGCTATCATAAATGGTTTTGTTGATATGGCAGGTATCCCCTGTACTGCTAACACTAAAATTACCTTTTTCCTCTCCTGGCTGCTACTGACTAACCAAGCCTGTCTTTGACCACCACCTGCAGCAGAAACCTCTTATAGTAAATCTCTGTTCATGTTTTAGTAAATTACTGCTAGTTGTCATCAATGGTTAACTATTCACTTGTATAACTAACATGGTGTTAATAATTGAGTGGGACCTAAAAACATTTTCTCTTGGGTTGCACTTAATATACAGACATGAGTATTGCGCAAGTAATCATTTGACCTTTTTAAGTATTATAGCCATGTTATTTTTCTTCATTCTTGTAGATTTCAGGAGCTGGCAGCCCAGGGAGAGAGAATTTTAACAGTTCTCTGATGGTCTCGGAATTTGATCACAGGCAGCTATTCACAAGTAGCTCAAGAACAGATTTGGAACATTCCCTAAAATATTTTGGGAATCCTGGAACAATGAAAGCACAGGTTTTGGGAAGAGAAGGTGGTGTTACTCATGGTGGTGAAGATGCAAAGCCAGGTGGAAGTGGCTCTCACAAAGAGAAGATAACTAGCAAAAGAACGGAGTTTCATGGACCCAGGAGGGGGCGAGGTATGTTTTTGATTGGAAGAAGTATTTTATTTGAGGAATTTCCCTACAAATATGTCCCAAGGACTAGTTTTCTTGAGAAATTTTGTGGGGTTTATTTTGCAACTTATTTTCTTTCTTCTTTCATTTGTGCTCAACCTTCTCTTGCACAATTTCCTTCTGTGGAAGACTGAAGACCAACTCCAAGGAACCCCTTGGTTAATCTGTAGTTGATGAGCGAGCATTGTAGGGAAACCAAAAGTAAGAGGAAGAAAATATGTAGAATCTCTCTTCCTGTTGACAAAGGTATATGGAGCTCTTGATTCTAAACATTGCTCAGAACTCTTTGCATTTCCATTGCATTAGTATGACATTCATGCTATGTTACAGCTAAAACAGTAGGAAAAACTTGACTCAGCAGCATTCATTTCTAATGCACTTTTGGACATGGTTTGGCATTTCCTTTGGCTTCAGAAGTGTAATTGTTTCAAGAGCACCTCTTCCCCTAAACTATGACCTTCACTACTTAGAAGGTCAAGGCCAGTAAATATGTGGTGATCCCAAGTTGTACTTCATTGTTCCTGGGTAAAACCTTGAAACTCCAAGCTTGGAAAGGATATTAGAAACACTTTCACTGCAATGACTGCAGCAGTTCGAGAAGGCAGCCCATTGCCATCTTCTCAAGCATAAGTAGAAATCAGCAATAAATGGCAGCGTTGCTAGCAGCAATCACAACCAAAGATTCATTCTTTAAAAAAAAACGCAGTACTGTGTTGCACCAAGTGAGTTGCCTCATGTAATCCCCATTCTTCTATCCTTACCATGTCCCTTATAGGAACTTTCCAATTCTGTTTTAAATGATTCATGCTTTATACTTCAACTCTTTGTGGCAGAGAATTACACATCTTTTCAATATCTGTTAATAGATTTCTCCTTACTCACCTCCATTCATTTTTATACTTATTAACTGTTGTTACAGTCCTGCTGGCCAGTAGAAATAATTAATCACAATTCATCTTATAATAATTCTCCACAATGTTGATGATTTCTATTGTGTAACTGCTTAATCCACTTGATGTTTAATGTCTTTGCTATTGAATTTCATAGAGCACTGAAGTATTTGTAACTGCAGGTCTTTGAATAGTTGATGTGTTTGCCCTGTGTTTTTGCCAACATGGGTGTTATTTTAATTGCGTTCCTGTTTACCTTGTAGGTAATAGGATGCAGCAATCGGGGAATGGTTTTCAGGTCACCCAGTTGGGTAATGGTGGTGATGGGGAACGAAGAGGCTCAGAGAGGCTGCAAAAAGCCAGTGTGAATGAACAGATTGCAGTAGCACTACTCAGACTCCAGGAAGACATGCAGAGTGTGTTGGAACGCCTTCATATGTTGGAGGCAATGACTGCTTCTCAGGTAAAAGCTAATCCAAAAAAAGTGACAGTATGTAGAGATACATTATAGTATCATGCACTGCCTATTCATGCTTGTAGTTTCTTTAATGCAGGATCCCATTGCGCATACCATTGGTAATCACAGTGCTGTTTTGTGGGGAATTAAGCAATGAGAGTAAAATTTAGACTTGCGCTAAGCTGTATTCAAAGTAATAAATAGGCCATCAGTGAAAAGTGCTGCAAGTGCTGTGTTTCTCCAGAATGGAGAGAAAACTGACTTACAATTACAAAACAGTACTTGTAAAGGAAGGAGATATCAGTCAATGAGTGCTGCTTCTTCAGAGGCAGAAATGTGTAAAGAAGATTTTGTTTTTAATTCACTCATGGATGTGGGGGTCACTGGCTGGACCATTTGCTGCCCATTCCTAGTTGCCCTAGAGAAGATAGTGGTGAATAACCCTCTTGAAATCGAGCAGTCCGCTTGCTGCAAGTAAACTCTCGATGTCAGTGGGGAAGGAGTTTGACCCAGTGACTGTGAAGGAATGGCAGTATGTTTCCAAGTCTTGTTGGAGGAGATCTTGCACGTTATAGTGATAACATGTATCTGCAGCCCTTGTCCTTCTATGTAAAAATGGTTGTGGTTTTGGAACGTACAGTGTAAGGAGCCTTGGTGAATTTCTGTAGTGCAACTCCACGTCACAGGCAGAGGATGTGAATGTT
This sequence comes from Ginglymostoma cirratum, assembly GCA_024137785.1. Classification (NCBI taxonomy): domain Eukaryota; kingdom Metazoa; phylum Chordata; class Chondrichthyes; order Orectolobiformes; family Ginglymostomatidae; genus Ginglymostoma; species Ginglymostoma cirratum. Next base: position 30,442,981 of record JAHRHZ010000034.1, on the reverse strand, counting down.
TGTGAATGTGATCTAATCTTGTGGCTCTTCCATCCTGCACTGTGTTGAGTTTCCTGAGTCTGTTAAAGCTGCACTCATCCAGGCAAGTGTGGTGTATTCCTTCATACTCCTGACTTGAGCCTTGAAGACCGTAGGCAGGCTTTGAGGGAGTCAGGAGGTGAGTTATTTACTGCAATATTCCTAGGCTCTGACCTGTTCTTAAAGCCACCGTATTTATATGGCTAGTCTATTTCAATTTCTATCACTGATAACCCCAACAATATTGGTTGTGAGGGATTCAGTGATAGTAACACCGTTGAATTTCAAGGGACAATTGTTTGATTCTCTCTCGATGAAGATAGCTATTGCCTGAATTCTGTGGCGCTATTGTAACTTGTTAACTTTAGGAGAGTCTCAAGATGAACACTCACAGGAAGATAGGAACAGGAGTATGCCATTCAATGAGATCATCAATACTCCATAACCTGCCTTTGGCCCTTTTTTAATTCATTCAGAAGATGTGGGCATTGCTATCTAGGCCTGCATTCGTTGCCCGTCCCTAATTGCCCAGAAGGCAGTTGAGAGTTAGCCACATTGCTGTAGGTGTGGAGTCACATGTAGGCCAGCCCAGGTAAAGATAGCAGTTTCTTTCTCTAAAGGACATAGGTGACCCAAATGGGTTTTCCCAACAATTGGCAATAACTTCATGATCATTAGACTTTTAATTCCAGATTTTTATTTAATTCAAATTCCCCCATCTGTCATGGTGGGATTTGAACTCAAGTACCTAGAACATTGCCTGGGTCTCTGAATTAATAGTGTAGTGAAAATACGACTAGGCCAATCACCTCCCTTAATATTTTTGCTTAAAAATATCTATCTCAGATTGAAATTAACAACTAATTCAGCATCCAATGTTGTTTGTGGAAGAGTGTTCCAAACCTCTACCATCACTTGTGTGTAGGAGTGCTTCCTAACAGCTTTCCTGAATGGTCTGACCTGAATTCTCAGACTATGTCCCCTAGTTGTAGAATCCCCAACCAGTGGAAATAGTTTATTTTTATCTATCCTGCCTTTCTGTGTTAATATCTTAAAGACTTCGATGAGATCACCCTTTAACCTTCTAAATTCTAGAGGAAACAGGCCTAATTTGTAGGTCTGTCCACTTAACTTAACCCCTGAAGTACAGGTATTATTCTTGGAAATCTGTTGTACTCCTTCCAAGACCAGTATATCCTTCCTAAGGTGTTACGCCCAGATCTGCTCACAGTACTTCAAATAGAGTCTAATCAGGGTTTTATATAACTGCAGCATAACTTCTCCATCCTTATACTTTGGTCTTCCAGATATGAAGGCCAGCATTCCATTAACCTTGGGGTTTTTTTTTTGCACCTGTTTGTGACATTTTGAAGATCTATGAATTGAACCCTCAAGTGTCTTTGGACACCAACTCTATTTAACATCTCACTATCTAGAAAGTGCCCTGATCTATACCTTTTTGGTCCGTAAAGGATTACCTCACACTTCCTTTCTTGAACTTGATAAGCCATAGTTTTGCCCATTCACTTAGTCATACCAATTTGTTTTCGTTTGATGTGATGTTGTATCAATAATTGAAATTTCCACAAAAGATAACTTTGCAAAGCTTTTTTATGATTTTCCTTACAATCTTGGTACACGTTTTATTTATTAAGAAAGGCTTAACATTTATTTTCTTTCCTTCATCTCAGGTGAAGTCCGAAGATGCCCATTCAAAGCTTAAACATACTGCAGGTGATAGGGTAATTACTGTATTAATCATTATTTTAATATACAATCAATTGTAAATGCTTTTGAGGAAACACAGGTTTTAAAAATTGACCTGCAGAGCTCCATTTTCTAACAAAAATGCTTACAAAGGTAATAACCTTAATGATTCTTCATGGTGATATTTTCATTTAATAACGTCATAGTTTTTATTTATGCAGTTTGGCACTCCACTTTGCCATATTGCTTGTTATAAAGTTTGCTATTGTGCATAATTTTTTAATTTATATTTGAGAAATAACAGATTTTTAATGATGAAAGATTACATCAGGTGTATTTTTGTTTGCTTTCATCATTCAGACATCGTCCTGGTGGCCTTTTGATGTATCTGGCCGAACTATTGCATTTGCAATCCTTTGGCCTGTTATCCTCCAGTTATTTGTGCATATGTATTTTCAAAGGAGGAAGAGGTAATTTTTGAATAAGTTCTTTGGTTTCTACTCATTAGAAATTAGTGCAAGTAAAATGATTTTTATCTCCTGTATGTCTCAAATTTCAGAAAACCGAACTAGGCATCCACCTGGGATTACAAAAGCACTTTTGAGTCTACAAACTTAGAAAATTGGAGAGCATGAAAGGCCTGACATGATCATTTGGATTTGTTCATCTAGTGGTGGTTTACCTTAACATAGTCCAATGATGTGCATTTTGCTTTAAAATCATCCTACACACTGTACGTAACTAAATACTACAACATAACTGATACTTGAACCAAACAGCATTAATTAATTCTGGATTAATGTAATAATCATCTTTAAATTATAGTGTCCTGATTCTTTTTTATTTTAAATTTATGGAACAAACACTGCACTATCATCTTAATAGTAGATGCTGTATCTGACTGAATGTAAGTCGCTTTAGTTGCTTGTAATTTAGCTAAAATTGATTTTGGAAGGAAACTGGGGAATATCTGAATGTTAAAAATATTTTAAGTGCTTAATTTCTAGTGTTTTAGCTAGAAATCATTCAATTAAAAAGCTGCATCTTACTGTACTTTGTACAATGCTAGCAAGGAATTTGTTCAGCAAGACTTGTGAACAGCAATGAATTCTGATGCCCTGACCAACATTCCCATTCAGCCAGCATTAATAAAATAGATTTTCTGGATACCTGTTCAGTTGCTTTTTGTGGGATCTTGCTGTGTACATTAGCTGTTGAGTTTGTCAGCAAATAGTGACTGCATTTAAAAGCAATTTGGTAATACTTTCCTATTATGTGGTCAGTAACTCAAAAGATCCAATCAATCCCTGGATTTTTGTAATTGAACAGAGTGTTTTTGACCCATTGATCCATTCCTCTGGAATGGCCAGTAGATGGAGCTCTTTTACATAGTTTATTGTTTAGCAAAAAGCCATGTATGGTGGACGTAGCACTTGCTTTATCTCCAGCACTTTTGAAATAACTGGTAAAGTTGAGGTTATATAACCTGACACTAGTGTACTGAGACTCATCCATTAGATACAGCTTTTACGTGTCATTTCTCTGCATGTAATTTTATTTATATATAATTATCAACTGTGAAGTCTACTCATATCAATGCTGTTAATAGTTGTACAAAGTAGACTTTTCTTGAAAGTAAGTGCAATATTTTTTCAATTACATTGTAATAAAATTGCAAATTGAAGAAAATATGTGTCAAGGTGATCTAATAGCAATTTAATATTGATTTTAAATTAAAATACAATGTGTGATCCTGTTTATCAAAGCACATCATTATTATAACCAGTTTTATGAATGGAGTTCTGGTAAAATCCAGGGCACCTGTTCAAGAAAAATATTGTAAGCATGAAAATAATCCACAGAATATAGCTTTAAGCATGATAGACAATAATATATTTTTATCATATGAGCCACAAATAAACTTTTTGGAGGTTCTGTGTATTTTTGTATTTTTTTAAAATCAAAATTAAGAGAGCACAACTAGTGTAAGTATTGTTTATGGATGTGTGTTTATATCTATAATCGAAACATAATGTTGAATGTTATCAGGACATGAGTGTGACATGATCTATGGTGTGAAAGGTGGCAGAATCATGCAAGAAGTCAGTGAAACCTATCTTGATGTTGGGAACAACTTGCTGCATCCTTAAATAAATGCCAGGCTTTGAGGTGAGATTCTTGCTAGGCGCTGGAAAGTTGTCTACGAAGGGAGATTACTTAATGTTAACCACATTAACAACACATCTTGCCTTGTTAATATGCAATTTTCTGCCACCTTCTATAAGCAAACTAGATGCCAAGAATTCTCATTACAGATGTCATTAGTGGTTACCAAGTGACTTCAGCTTGCCTCTTACCCCGAACGATCCTCATATCAGACACCAGGGACCAATGGTGCAGGCCACATATGTCCAACATCTATTGATATTGGCATCTGACATGTGGCAGCCTCAAATGACCTTGAGAGCACACTTCTAATCCACTTACAGTATGCATCTGCACTCCACTGCTATGCCTCAGGGTGCAACAGCAGCGATCATTGTAAAACTCTAGCTTTGCCCTTTGCCATTGGGACAGGCAACCAGCTCGTGGACTGGACCAGGCTGTATCGCCGAGCAGTTTGCTTCCTCACTTGGTGCTCGCTCACTTTGAATCTACTTGGATGCTTACCACCACATCCTTCCCTTTTTACAACTTCTCTTTTTATGCGTTTCCCCTTAGCCAGGGATAGCAGTTTCCTCACCATATTGCTGTGTTGTCATGCTGTTTAGCAAAGACACAAACCCATCCATCTTGCCATCGTTGTCAGCATTCCTGTGTCAAATCACAGGAAAGAGCCTTTAGCTACCACAGTATGTCAAAAGCAGCCTCTGATACTAATCCAAAAGCTTGGACACTCAGTCAGCCACTTAGGCCAGTCAGCATCAGGATTCTTCCTCATAAGGAGTGAGGAGTTGAATGTTGAGCTACTACCTATCCTGACTCTTTCTGTCCTATTCTGGACTATTTTCCTGTTGGAATACAAAAAACAAACAAGAGATTAAGTTAATAAGAGAAATGAAAGTGGGTGGCACAGCTTTTGCTTTTTGGTGCAAGTTGGGAGCTATCCCAAATGAGTGAATAGGCAGAGCTGAGGGTATTCAAGGTTCATGGTGTCAGGGGTTTCGGTTGGTGTCAGTGAGTGAGGGAAGATGTTGCAGCCAATAGTGAGAGAGAGCATGAGCCTTGGTGGGAGGTGCGTACAGCCAGAGGTGAGTGTGAGGCATCAGAGAAGACATTGACACTCAATGCTGGTAGAGTGGAGAAGGACATTCTCCCTACACTACTGTGCATTTCTCCGGACATTTGAAGCTGCAATGATCTAGGTGACAACCTAGAACTCGGCTGGCATGGTTTGATATCATGATCTTCAATGCCTGGTCCTAGAGGAGAGGGATGCCCTGCCTCTGCACCACCTCATCCAGCAGGACTCCCAGTGGGGAGCCATCTATGGGGCAAATGTCAGGAACCATGCAGAACAGCTCCCGATTAACGTGGTTTGTTCGTGTTCACAACAACCTTTTCAAGATGGTGCCAAGGATGTTGGTGTCAGTTTAAAAACAACAAGTTGATTCACCCCAGCGTGTCAAACTTTGTGATCAAATATCTGTTCTACCTACAAATTCTGTCTGCAGCACCTTTCTTGAGAATTCCTATACCTGGTCCAGTTGTTAAAATTCTCATTGTTCCTAATGTATGTAGTTGTAGTAATAGGAATATTCAGTGTGACTAATGTTGTTTGATTCCTTGATCACCGCGTTCAAAAAGCGTGACACACTGAGTGAAGTAAATAGATTATTTAGCTTTGGCTGAATTGGTTCACATCTCTCTCCCTGAGATTATGTTGAAGCTGTAATTCGCTATGATCAGGCCACGCCTAGAGTTCTGTGACTTATTCTATATGCAGTGCTGAAAAAAGGGTAATGCAAGCCTTAAATTTGGAGACAGTAGCATATGTGTAATATTAGTGGACTTGTTATCACACAAGATTAATTATGAGTGTTTTGTGGGGTCTTGTAACCCCTTTAAGGCATGAACAGACTCTGAAGCAAAACTTTGTCATGAATTATCATGAATTGTTGGGCTGAAGGGCCTGTTTCCACACTAGGGATTCTATGAATTAACTATTGAGACAAAGTCCAGGTAGTATAAGTTAAACTGGCAGTAATGTGCAGTTTTTAATGCAGAATCTGCTTTCATGTCAGGTACTGGCTGGGGGAGCTCACAAATGGTTTCTCTTTTCTGGTTCTTATCCCTGGATGATCTTCCCTTTCGTCATGCAAAAAATTGAAGCTTTTATTCTGGACGATGTCCGCTGTTGACCACCACCACACCCCACAACGTAACTGTTAAACAGCCCCATGTGTGAGGACATCTTAAATGACCAACCAGGAAGAGTTTATCTGACTGATGCTGAGCTTACATATTTATACAGGTAGTGTTACAATCTCAGCTGATGGTAATCCTGTACAAGTTAGATGTAAGAGCAAGATCAAGCTTGATAGACCAGAAAATTGTCTGTTCGCTATTTGTTTATTACAGCCACCAGACATCAAACACATAAATGAGGCTGCCAATGCACTTTTAACGAAAGAACACGAAAGTTTATTACACAGAAAAGATAAACATGAATTATATTAATTATATAAAAATTGTTTGAAAATGGTCTTGAAAATATCGGAAATAAAGATGCAAGTCTTTTTCACCCACAATGTTACAGACACCCAAAACTCAGTCAAGTGTCACCTGTGTCTTTGTTAAAACTTCTTGTTCAGTTGGTCCAGCAGTAATTATTTTCTTTTTGGTAAATTTCTGCATCCGCTCATTGCTATTCCTTTTCCCGAGATCTTTTAAACAAGCAGCATCTCTTCTCTCTAGCCCACAGACAAACTCTATCTCAATGCCTTTCTGGATGTTTTGGTCTTTTTCCGTCTGGGTCATTGGACACATTATTGCTAGGCAGCCACCCAATTTTTTTTTTTTACTTTCTTCACTATAATGAACACTGATCTTATTAATTCCCCAATACTAGATCTAGTAGGAAATCTTACCTTTTATTTGTTTAAAACATGTTGGGTTAGAAAGTCATCTAGTGTACACGCTCTCTTATGCCCTTTGTTAACATCAGGGTTGTTGAAATCCTTCATGATCTTTCAATAAACCCAGTTTCCAAATTTGTCAGTATATTCCCATATCTCTCACTATTATGATCTATAGACCCACATCTATTAGTGTGACTGATCTTTTATCTCGATCCATCTTGCTTCTATTTTTGAAATGCTGATTTTTTTTTCCCACTACTTTATTATATTTGGCTGCTCCATCTGCTATTTTTACATCCAGTCTTTTCTGGAGATGTTATGTTCTACAATCCTTAATCTCCAGAATCTTGCACAATTGCCTGCCCTTCTCTCATTGGATTACGTACATGCAATGCTCTACACACACTTTAGCTAAATTTTCTATATCACCATCTTTTTAGACTCTTATTGTAACAACTTTCTTTCCCTTTGTCATCAAAGTGCTTCCTTATTTTACTTTTTCAAGCTATCTAAACTAATCTTCCAAGAGAAGTTCAAATCCAAGAGAAGTTCAAATCCAATTGACAGCTGGAGGAATTAAGTTAGCATTTTATTTAAAATTAATCTCTCACCACTGAATTTGGTGATGGGGTGGGGGGGCCAAGAACATTCAGTTGTGTGTAAGAGCACTTCTGGATATAAAATGCCAGTTTCAGGGTCCTTGCAGCACAGTGGACATGTCCTTCTGATTCCAGAAATGCCGATTGGAGTCTTACTTGCTGCAGAGGTGGGTAATAACATCACTGAACTGGTTGATTTTTATTTAAAAAAGAACCAGGTTCTTAAAATGCAGCAGTACCTTTAAAATCGGGCCTCCTCCCAGATGGCATGCCCTGGCAGCCCATTTTTTCCACCAGATGTAGAACTCAAATTAAGACATGTAGCTCTTGTTTATAGGCTGTGAATATCTTCAGGTATTCCACAGGAAGCTGCTTGTCTTTTATCAGGACCTGATCGATGTCTAGAACATGGCTGACTTGCAACGCATCATGTCTTCCCACTGTCAGGAGTAGCAGCTTTTGTTAGAGTGCACCTCCATTTTCATGGGTTCGAGTGACTGCGCAGAAGGGAGGCAGTGATGGTGGGGGTGACTAGAATCAGACGTTCTGGGTGATGGAGGCCTTGCCACAGAAATTGCCAAACAGGGCAGCAGTGGATGTCCAGCTCGCAGCCAACGTCATCCATTGCCTGAAAATGGCTGTGCTCAGACCCATAGTAGTACACCAGTTGAAGAATGATCAGGTATGTTGTGATATATCACCTGTCCCAAGCGGTGCGCAGAGATTTCAACATAACCCAGGTTCCAGAACCCCTGTCAGCGCATGGCCCCCAACCGTAGCCTCGTGGAAATGCCTTCTTGTGTCCTTCCACATGGTACAGTGGCATTTCCTGCTTGGGCTGTAGCTCCATACCATCCATTTCTACTCTTCTACCTGCCTACAGGACACGCCTTTGCATTGTTTTATTGCTGGGTGGAGGGCTCTCCACTTTTCACTGGGGACCAGAAATGAAAGGTGTGGCACACAGCACTTCCATCTAACCCTACGCTAAGATAGTTCACAGGCTGAGCCAAATGTTTATTTTGCAGTGCTGTGGAGTCTGTGCACCATGTTTATATTGGTTGTAGGCAGTTACACCCTCTTTTTTCAGTAATTTAAAACATTTTTTATTATTCTTTTGGTTGCATTTTAGCCCCATGCGCTTAATCTTAGAGCACCCAATTCAGAGGTGAGAACAGGGTCAAGTGAGAGGACCACATCATGGGCCTGGCTGAAGAATCCCTCAAAGATCCAGATTGTGGATAATTGGGTAACATGGTGGTAGATGTTTGAAAAAAAACTGCTAGTCTCTAATAAGGACCGTATGGATGATAGTATAAGGTAGGGGTGGAAGTTAGATAGACCTTAGGTTTAGGGTAAAAGTTTGGCAGATCGTGGGCCGAAGGGCCTGTACTGTGCTGTACTGTTCTATGTTCTATATAATCACTCACTAATAATCAGATTGAGAAGATGACATTGATAGCTGCAAAATTTACTCATGCTCGTTTTTAAAATTTTAATTTTGAGCTATTAACACTAAATGATGGGCTAGCTAATTAGTGAGCTATATAATTTTTTTAAAATCCTAGATTTGTATTCAACACTACTTTGTTGACTAGAAGAGGCATAAATCTGACAATACTACCACCCTGATTGCTGTCCAATAATCTCTGCTGAAAATCTTTATGTTGCAAGAGTCAAGGACGTGCTTGAGCTCCGCTGTGATGCGCTACTGTGACTCAACTTCAAGACCCACACAATGACCACCTGGAAGGAGCAGAAAGTGTCCAGTGCCTGAGAAACTGCATGCCAGTACCACATTGTGCCTTGTATCAGGGGAGCAAAGAAAATTGTCAGACACAATCTGAAGATTGACATGTGAAATCATAAGTCATTTACTGAAGAAGCCACTAACTACAGTTAAAGTCAATTACACATAGTTATACCTTATTACTGAAATTCTGCCTTTGAAAAGCTACTAACATGAGTAATGAGCTAAGTTTTGGAACAGATAGTTGGAATAAAGAGCAAAAGAATAAGTGGGGACCATAGAGGTATTGTGTTTGGACCTGGAAGTCACAGAGTCAGAAAATAGGAGCCAGAGTATGTCATTTGGCCCTTTAAGCCTGCTCTGCCATTCATGATTATGGCTGATCATCCAACTCCATATCTTGTTCCTGCTTTTCTCCCCTATCCTTTGCTTCCTTTAGCCTCAAATCTAAATCCTTGAAATACCTCAATAAATACTTTATCTGTCTTCACAATGGAAAAGGATGATGCAGGTATAGACTTCAAGTTGGAAGACTGTGAAATGTTAGAAGGTATTAATGGACATCAAGAGACAAGACACGCTAGAGGGGAGAGCAGCCATAGAAGTGAAAAATCTTCAGGCTCAGCTAAAGTATGTCCCAAGCTGTTCAGGGAGACAAAAGGGATCAAGGGTCCCAGCAATAATTTATGAACGGTAGACCCTAGATTGTACTGAAGTCTGCCAGCACAGAGTGAGCACTGCAGGGTCTGGGATGAAACATCACTCCCAGATAACATTTTGATTTGATTTTTATAAGTTTCCATTCTGTCCTCTGTCATAATTTTTTTTGTTATATAGCCCACCAGGGCCAGTTTAACACGTGAAAATTTTGTTTTAAGAATAACAGAATACAAGAGGAAAGAGATTATGCTGGAACTGTGTAAAACACTAGTTAGGTCACGACTAGAATGCTGTATACAGTTTTGTCACTTGCTTGTTATTTCACTAGAGAGGGATTTACCAGGATTCTGCCTAGGCTAAAAGTCTGAGGAAAGATTGGATAGAGGGGGGCTAGTTTTACTTAGAGCAGTGAAGGTTAAGAGGGGACCTGATAGAGGTGTCTTATAGGGTTGACAGGAAGGCACTTTTTATGTTTTCTCGGGGGTCAATAACAAGGGTATAGCTTTCTACTGCTCATCTTTTATATCAAAGAGATTTGGAGAATTGTTTTTCTCTCAGAAGGTGGTGAGAGTCTGCGACCTGCTACTTGAAAAGTTGGTTGAGTCAGAAACACTTAACATTTCAGCAGTGTTTAGATGTTACTAGCATCACCAACAGACCTCAAGTTTATGGGCTAAAAGTTGGAAAACAGGATTAGTGCAGTCAGATCTTTATCAAACAGCACAAACACAATGGGACAAATGGCTTCCTTCTGTGCTGTAAGTGTCTGAGTCTATGAAATACTCGTTTTTAAATTTAGGAACACAATTGTAAATTTAAAGCTTATCATACTTGTGCTGTTCGAGATATGAATTAATCCTAGCAGTAAGACTCCAAATAAATTGAGTATCTCTATCACATTTCCCTCTAACTTCTCTAACTAAGGAAATAATCCCAGCTTTTCTTGTCTCTTCAAATACCTAAATAATCATGAAATGGATATTTTAGTCCTGTGAAGGATTAGTGAGCACTTTCTTAAATCACTGTATGACAGATTGCTTTTTACAGTACCAATTTATCAATATTATAGAAGTCCTCTGGCAGTCTCACAAATGTACAAAGAATCAGATAAGTTATAATGAACTGACTCAGTTATTGATCTCAAGTGTTTAATATTTTTCACTGCTATCCTTTAAGGACAATACATCTCACTTCCTTATTTCAGTTTGATTGTTAAATGCTCTAAAACAGAATTACACAGGAGACAAATCTACACTTCAGCCACAACCACTGAATGCCAGCTAAATACATTTAATTCACTAAAGTCAAAAGCTTACTGCTATAAAATACCCAATAATCCATGAATGAAAGATCTTTATTCAAGTCACTAATTGTACTGCACACACAGGTTATACAGGTAGCCTGTTCAGAAATCTTCATTGATGTTCAAGTATACAAGTTATTAAGAATAAACATGAAGTCATTTTAAGGTAGCGGATGATCTGGAAATTCTCAATTTATAAATAGGACAAGAAAAACATAATTATGATTACTTTTGGTCAGTGACACTATCAAAGAACTTAAGGCAAAAACATTTGACGTACTAAACAATGCAGTAATTAGAAAACATAAATTTATAGCTTTCTTATAAATCAAGAGCCCACAAGCCACTTGAAGCATGAGGCAGTTAACTGCATCTTTATATATTCATTTAAGTTGCTCCTAAGATAGCAGGAGATAAGTAACAAATTTCTATTTCAATGGAGACAGTGAAATGAGCAAATCAAAAATGTACAGAAAGGCTATAGGATTATAACCAGCCAGTAATTTTTTTAAAAAGTACTATTTTGTTGACCAACTTGACTGGTAACTGTAAAAATAAAGTGCATTTAATTGCAAGAGGTGAGTTATCAGTTTAGGGAGATCATGCAGGGTGCTTGGTTTGTAACAAATTCCATTGTGCAACTCCATGAAAATCGGGAATTTCACCGAATGCTATTATGAAAATTACAGGAGAATAACTAAAAGATGCAAGCATGAAACTATCTTTAGGCAGTCTGTTGCAGCTTTATAAAAATGGCCACACTAAATTCCAGAATCATTTCAAATAAGTCAATAAGCAAGTCCACAAGATCCTCAAATCAGGTTTGTAATGTGCAGTAATGGCAGTCACATCAAATGCTTAAAACTCACTTCTGATCATCTCTTGTTTAAAAAAAGTTAGGCAATCTGCTACTTGATTGGCTTGACCAAAATGCACCTTTTCAGAACTCCAATAATGCTACAATTTGAGTTGGTTGAACGCTCCATTCAAAGGTTAGCCATAGCTGTCAAGTGTTTGCGGGACATGTTGTGTTCCAGATATTATGCTTTAAAAACAAAAATTGGCAGTGTGTATCAAGTTATTAAATTCATCCATTACAGCACTTAAGGTGCTTTAAATGTTCTACTAGCTAATTCAATTTAGGTTTTCAACGCTGTTTCTCTGGAACCATTCAATGATTACAGGCAATTGAGGATAGCCTTGAAGTGATTTCTCACCACCTGGACAAGATGGAACAGAAGCAACTTAGAGATCCCAAATTTCCATTGTGTTCTCCCCTTTTTCTGCAAGAAAGTAGTGATAGGCCTCCATTCTGCAACATAATTTACAGGTGGAAATTGAGACGGCAGTATTGCAATATGGATAGAAGTAATGAAAAGGTACTGTTCACCAGCTCCAGATGTACACATTCAGCAATAATGAATCTTATGTTATTACGAAATATAAATTAGCATATTTTCCTTTAATCTCTTATGGTATTTAGGTTAAGCAAGCTGCAGGTGCTATAAACTGAATCCTGAAACTACGAGGTGTTGAGCGTTATTTCTGGCTTCAAAATACGTTGTATCCGTTTCATCATCTGGCTGTGGTACAAAGGGCATAGGGCAATTCTGCAGATTGTCCCAATCCAGATCCTTGAAGAGGGGATGCTTCTTGAGCTCTGAAAAGATAAAACCAAAACTAGTTGCTCTTTCTCCTTCCTTAGAGATAAAAATGCCTGTTTTTAGAGGTCAGAGAAGATGGAGAAATGTTGAATAACTGGAGGAAGGAAATCCTGGGGAGAACATAGAAGAGTACAGCACAGTACAGGGCCTTCGGCCCACGATGTTGTGTCAAACTTTTACCCTAAACCTAAGGTCTATCTAACCTCCACCGCTACCTTATCCTATCATCCATATGCCTGGATTTTCTGAAGAAGGGTCTAGGCCCGAAACGTCAGCCTTCCTGCTCCTCTGATGCTGCTTGGCCTGCTGTATTCATCCAGCTCTACACCATGTTATCTCAGATTCTCCAGCATCTGCAGTTCCTACTATCTCCCCCTATCCCATGCCTCCTTACCTTCTGCATGAGCCTACCACGGGGAACCTTATCAAACGCCTTACTTAAATCCATGTATACCACATCCACTGCTCCACATTCATCCACATGTTTGGTCACCTCTTCAAAGAATTCAGTAAAGTTTGTGAGGCATGATCTACCCCTCACAAATCCATGCTGACTATCACAAATCAAACTGTGCCTTTCCAAGTGATCATAAATCCTGTCTCTCAGAAGTACTCTCTTTTTGCCGCAGAGTTCCCGGCTATTTTATAGTAAATATATACTAAATAAATCTTCATTCACAAGTCATTAAAGAACATTATGTTTGTGCAGAATTTACAGATCAGCCAGTCTACAGTACAAATAAGAACTACAAGCTTACTGGTCCCACCAGACAATGGTAATTACTTATAAGGGTTTTATACTTGCAAATGCAAGTGGGTTCAGAACCTAATCAAGTGTACTTATGGAAGGCTCAGTTACAGGCATTATCCGTTATTCTGACAGTGAAAATAGTAAATACAGATGAGGAAAAAACATAAAATTCCCTCACTTTTGAAAAGAACTAGATAAGCAATCACTTTTTATTAACCCTGCCAAAATTGATTCTCCCATTCAGGAAAAAAGGGTGGATAAATAAAAATATGCAGAGACACTACTGGAATAAAAAAAAGAAAACTCAACACGTTCATTTTAGAAATTGCATAGTTCTGTTGCAAAAATGGTAGATTTGTTTGTTCCGTGTGTATCATTCCCATACAAATGAGGTGTCTAAATTATTCTCTTTTTTATTCTTTTGAACTGGCATATTTAACTTCCAAATTAAGAGCGATTGGGCCAGATTTTTCTACAATGATGCTCCACACTTTAAGGGTCAATTTGCAGTGCTAGAAAGGTTGATTGGCAGTAATTAACAATTGTCACCTTATTAAAACAGTAAATAAGGTTTGCGATGCCAAGACTAGTTTAGTGTGACTTTAGCACACAAATACAGTAAGTATCATACTAAATGAATTCAATACAAAGCTTTTGTAAAGCTAAAGTGGAGCACTGTAATTCAGACAACATTTAGATATTGTCATTTAACTGCACATTAGATTCTCACGTCACATTGCTGGACCATTTACACTTCTAAAAACGGCACACATCATTTACTTTTTTTCAACAGCAAAATGTTGACCATTTCCCCTCACCGTATACAACACCTTATTCAGATACTGTATCCTTGTAATAGGGAATATTGCAATTTCACAAAAGATTGTTTAGAGTTCAACTATTTTCAACTAGTTCCCAAAAGTCAAACCTTTCAATCCAGCTCTCTTGAAACATTCAATTGTCAGTAGAATTTCAATTGCACTGTGGGCATTTTTAGATAATTCCTCTTCACCTTCTGGCCAAGGTATATCTACAAAAATAAATTTACTTCTGAAAAATCAATGTCAACATGTATTTACATAGCACTTTTAATGTAGCAAAATACCTCAAGACACTTCAGAAGAGCATTAGCAAACTGATTTACCATTGAAACAGGAGATTTAGAGTAGAAAAGGATAGACTTTACGTTGAATGTCTAATAGGAGGAAACAAAGATGGAGAGGTTTCAGGAGAGTATTCCACAGATAAATGTATGGCTATCAATGATAGAGCAATTTAAAAATCAACAACACAAAGGAATCCAGAAATGGAGGACCACAGACATGTCAAGAGTTATAAGGCTGCAATAGATGCATAGACAAGAAAGGGAGAGGCCAAGGATGGACATGAAAACAAGGGTTAGAATTTAAGAAGAGACAGCATCAGTGAGTGAGTGTAGGGAGGTAGGAGATCAAAACTTTGTCTGAGTTGAGATGTAAGCAGTGGAGTTTTGGATGACCACAAGTTTGCAGGTTAATATTTATTCATGTGAACAATTACTACTTAAGAAAGGGTATTGCCAGAGGCAACTGACCAATATTCAAGTATCCTCTCACCCTAAATGGTCGCACACTAAACTCAGCAGTTCTAATAAAAGGCCCTTGGCCTGAAATGCTCATTTGGTTGTCCTATGCATAAATGCTCTCGCTGCATATTGAGTATATTCCGTTTGGATTTCAGGTTTCAAGAAACTTTGGCATTTTTCATTTAAATGATCAGTTCAATATCTAATCCGCAATTGAAACACAACTTTGAGACCAACACTTCACATAGGCAGCATTGCCCTTTCAACTTAGTTTACACAGAGGCCCCACCTCCTGTTCCAGTGATAGTGGTAGATGTTAAAGATCCAACTGAATTTAAGAGCTGGGACTCCACTGAGCCTTAATAAGTGGGGTGCAGGGCAAAGAAGTGCTTAATACTATGTCTGAGGTCTCATTAAGTGACATGGCAAACTATGGAGATAACAAGGTGTGGAGCTGGATGAACACAGCAGGCCAA
>JAHRHZ010000034.1:30368103-30427008 GCA_024137785.1 Ginglymostoma cirratum | reverse complement strand
TACTGGCCTGCTGTGTTCATCCAGCTCCACACCTTGTTATCTCGGATTCTCCAGCATCTGCAGTTCCTATTATCTCTGGCAAACTATGGACACCTGTTCAGCATCTCCAGGCAACTCAATGGCAAGGATTCTGTAAATTATAGGTGGCTGTGACATAAACAACATTCCTCAGTGGAGTGATTATTTGATACAGGAAAAGAAAATCAACTCCAGATAAGACGGGGCCTATACTGTCTATAGTTTTACTGAACAAATCCAAAAGAAGCAATAAAAACTGGAAGAACTGCAGATGCTGTAAATCAGGAACAAAAACAGAAGTTGCTGGTAAAGCTCACCCGGTCTGGCAACGTCTCTGAATAAATATCGGAGTTAACGTTTCGGGTCAGTTCTGAGGAAGATTCTGCCAGACCTGCTGAGCATTTCCAGCAACTTCTGTTTTTGTTCCAAAAGGAGCAGTACTGCTCTTGTCCACACTCAAGTGAGATACAAAACGATCTCTTTGTTGCCAGTTGGATTGCATATAGACCTGATTTTACTGAATACAACAGGCATTTTGCATTGGCATGTGTAAGAAGTCTAAAGCAGGCTTCATGCTCGTGCCTTGAACACCCACACCAAAATAGCAGGCAGCATAGTATCAGCTTGGAATGAGTGTGTACTTCTTTTCCCTCATGCTCTCGCGAAGGTAAATACTTCAAATATTCTTGTAAATTGGTCAAGTGGAGGCTAATGACACCTCAAAACCATGTATAAAGATTTAGAATAAGGCAGCAGAGCCAGACCTATTCTTATCAGCCATACAGAAAGGCATGATACAGAAAGGCATGTTTTCTCTGAGCAATTTGGGCAATGATCAGGAATGATAACCCAGTCACAGAGTCTGCTGAAATCAACAGGACTTTGAAATGGGACTCTTGTCTTGGAATCAAAAATTATGGATTCAAGTCTCAACAGATTTCAATACCAAATCAAAGATAAACTCTCTCATTGCAATATTCAGGTTGTACTACACTATTGAAGACCCTAAAATCAAAATTTTGTCTGCCTCTTTGATGGGTATCAAAGATTCCAACATTCAAAGGATAGCAGAGATAAATACTATATTATCAACCTGTGCAGAAATGTTTTTGCTTCTAGGGCAGGTGACACTTGAACCAGGACTCTTAGTCCAGTGGCAGGGATTAATCACTGCACCACCACAGACCCTCAAATAGCAGATATATCCTTGTCTTGATCAATATTATCACAGCAGATTACCTAGTCGTCACGCCCCTGTTGTGTGTGGGATCTTGCTGCTTGCATCACACCAGTGAATGCACTTCAATAGTAGTTCACTGGCCTCTACCACATCAAACTTGCTCCTAAATCCATTAATAATATCCTGTGTAACTGACAAAGGCAAACTGCATTTTTTTCTCCTGTTTGTGGTCTTTAATACATATCTTCCTGATCATATCTTCTTTCACCAATACTTATCCAGTGCTGAATAAATAAAAGTTCCTCAGGAAGCCATAGTCTCAGTCTCCTTACAAACTCCACTCCCTCACTGTGGCAACTGAGAAACTGAACCAGTCTGTTCACAACTTAGGTATCATTTGAATCCACATGAGCTTTCAACCATTCACAGTAAGTCTGCCTTTTTGCACCTCCACATTACCCGCCTCGGCTCTTCTACTGTTGAAACCTTCATCTGTGCCTTGGTTACTGCCTGACTATTCGAATGCATTGATGGCTTCCCTCCCACATGCTATCATTGGTAAGCTGGAGATCACCCAAAACTCTGCAGTTGTACCCCATCTTGCTTCAAAGCCTGCATCCATCATTCCAGTGATCACTGACTTGCGCTGACTTCAGGTTAAACATCAAAATCTTTAAAATTCCATTCCCGATTTTCGAATACCGCCATACCCATGGCCCCAACTTCCATAATCTCCTCCAGCCCTACAACACTGATATCTACATTCCTTCCATCTTCCTGGACATCACTCATTTTAATTGTCCCACCACCGAAGGCTGTGACTGCAGTTGCCATGGCCCTGACTTCGATAATTCCCTCCCTATACCTTTTCACCACATGGACTTTCTTTCAGACCTCCTAAAATCTACTTCTTGGATCGAGATTTTGGTTATTTGCCCTTATGCATCTTGGTGTCATTTTATTTTAGAATACTTTTGTGAAGTGTAGTGGATGTTTAATTTGTTAAAAGATGCTATATGAAGTTGTTGCTATTGGCTGTATAGGTCTAGGAATGCGCCAAGATTATGAAAGTCAAGGTGATCTTTTTCTTTACATGAATGAAAACACTAAGACATTGCTAACTTTTATGACACAGCTGCTCTCACTCTGCACATGTTGAAAATGCTTTCACTAATATTTGAATTTAAGCTGATTTGTATGCATACAAGACTGTCTATTGACAGTACCAAATTAAAGCCTATTTGAATGTGAGGAGAAACATTTTGGATTACCTAACTGATGATTAACAGGAACACAATACAAACTAAGTTGTCACTTCTGAAGAAGCATGAAAAGAAGAAAGAGTTTACCTCTGTTCAAGATATTCTGAAAGACCTGTTGTGATGTTTCATCATTAAAAGGGGGAATGCCCGTTAGAAATTCAAACAAGCACACACCAAGTGCCCACCAATCCACAGCAGAACCTAGGGCATAGTAACAAAAAGAAAAACATATTTACTATAATTAAAAATTAAATGGGAAATGCTGGAATAATGCATCAGGTCAGCTGGTATCAGAAAGGATGTTGGGCATTTTAGAAACAGAGCACCTTCTCCAAAACCAGGAAAGACATTTTTTTCTTTTTTTCAGATGCCAACAAACCTGTATCTTTTTACTTTATAAAAATGTTGATTGTTTGGATATTAAGCTTCAAAGTGATTCTGCATCAGTAAAAATCTTCAGGAATCAATTTGTCGATTTGGTTCATTCTGCTTATCATTTCTAACCACAATCATGCTTTATGAAAACCGTATTTGTCACAATCAAAATGAACTGATTACACAGAATGGTTATGGTGCAGGAGGCTATTCAGTCTTTCATGTCTGCACCAGTTCTTTGATTGAACATTATGACTTAGTACTATTCTCTTGCCTTTTCCCCATAATCTTGCACATTCACTGAATAAAACTAATCATCCAAAGCTTCTTGAATTGTTCAGTTAATACTGTTTCCACTGTATTTCCGCAATGCATTCCAGATCCTAATTACTTGCTGTGTGAAAAAAATTTTTCTCACATTGCGTTTACTTCCTACACAAATTACAACAAATCTGTACCCTTTCATTCCCTATCATTTTAAGAATGGGAACATTTTCCCTCATATCTTCGGTCAGGGTTCTTCACGATTTTGAAGAATTTGATCAAATCTCCTCTCCCAAGTAAAACTGTCCCAACTTCTCTAATCTATCCTCATAGCTGAAGTAAAAGAACATATTTGTGTACTATGAGACACAGCACGTATGCAATGTACTTTCAACATTAGAGCATAAGTACTAGGGAGAGGACTAGGTAATTTAGCCCCTTAAGCCTGCTCCATAATTTCATATGATCATGGCTGATCTCCTTTGTGCCTTAACTCCACATTCTTCAACCCATTACAAATTAAAAATCTGTCCACTGTGCACACCAGTGTCCTGATGTCCACAACACAAA
Source organism: Ginglymostoma cirratum (assembly GCA_024137785.1). Taxonomy (NCBI): domain Eukaryota; kingdom Metazoa; phylum Chordata; class Chondrichthyes; order Orectolobiformes; family Ginglymostomatidae; genus Ginglymostoma; species Ginglymostoma cirratum. The sequence goes on along the minus strand of JAHRHZ010000034.1, from coordinate 30,423,339 downwards.
TAATGAATTTCACAGATTCATGGCCCTACAAGAGAAGTAATTTATCCTAATTTAAATCTGCTACCCCTATCCTAAAATTATGATCTTTCATTCTAGGTTGTGCCACGCTAGGAAGTATTCTCTCCATATCTACTTTGTCAATACCCTTTAGCATCTTCTACACCTCAACTAGATCTCTTCTAAACTCCAGAGAAAATAGGCCTAAACTTTGTCAGACAAACCCCTCATTTCTGGAATCAATCTAGTGAAATTTGCATTCCACCTGCTGCTGTGGTTTGAACCCCTGTCCATACAGCATTAGCCTGGGCCTATGGATTACTAGCATAGTGGCATTACAATTATGCCATTGCCTCCTGTTTAATAAAAAAGATACATTGCATTAAATGAGCAAATACTGAAAACAGTTTGCTGTTATTTTTATTCATTCACAGGATGTTAGCATTGTTGGCAAGACCAGCATTTACTATTCATTCCTAATTATACTCAAAGTAGGGGTGGTGAGCCACCAACTTGAATAGCTGAAGTCCAGCTAGTATAGGTACACCCACAGTGCAGTTTGGATGAAAGCTCCAGGCTTTGCATCAAGTAACAGTGAAGGAATGTTAATATATTTTTGAGTTAGAACAGTGTGGTTTGGAGGACTTGCAGGTGGCTGTGACTCCATACATTCACTGCCCTTCCTCTTCTAGGTGATAAGATTACAGGTTCAGCGGTTGCTATTATATAAGCAGGCAGCAGTCATCAACAGGAGCATATTTATATGCTGGAAGTGTATAGTATAACTGGGCTATAGTTCAACCATTGCTGATACTTCTATTTATTAATGAATTCTTTATAAGTCTGCAGAAATCAGGATAGTATGCACAGGGTATGAATGTTTGTAGTGCAAAATAGCCAAGCTGGGGGATTAACTCCATACATAGAATACATTTTCCTGTTTGGATAAGGTTAGGTGAGAACTACTATCCTTGACATCAAAGGCAGCATTTGACAGCGTATGCTACGAACGAGTCCAGCAAAACTGGAATCAATGTGGGGAAAAACACTCTGCTGGTGAGAGTCATACCTTGTACAGATCATGTTTGCTATTGGAAATCAAATCATTTCATCTGTGAAGCGTCACTGAAGGAGATCCTCAGAATAGCAATTTAGGCACAATGTTCTGTACCATTTATTACTCCTCAGGTACTGAAACAGTCTGCGTCCACATGCAGCAAGACACGGACAACATCCAAGCTTGGACTGATAAGTGGCAAGTGACATTCATGCCACACAACTGCCAGGCAAAGACCATCTCTAACACTCAGTGGTATTATCATCACTGAATTCCCTATGATCAACATCCTGAGGGATTATTACTCACCAGAAAGTAAACTGGACTAGGGCATAAAAATACTGTGGCTACAAGAGCAGGTCAGAGGCCTGGAATATCCCTTCCCCATTCCAGCCCAACTCCCATCTATCTACATGGCACGAATAAGGAGTATGATGGAATACTCTCCACTTGCCTGGATGGGTGCACCTGCAACAATACTCAAGAAGCTCAACACGATCTAGGACAAAGAAGCCTGTTTGATTGACACTTCATCCATTAACATTCATTCCACTACAAATGCACATTAATGGAAGTATACACCACTTCCAGGATGCACTGCAGCGACTCACCCAGGCACCTTCGACAGCAACTATTAGACCAGAGGCCTCTGCCACCTCAATGAGTACAAGAGCAGCAGATCCATGTGAATACCATTGCAAGTTCCCCTCCAAACCACACACCATCTTGACTATTTTTCAATCCCAATGAGTCATTACTCTCTAGAACATATCAACGGAAGCTGCAAACATGGAATTTTTGTAGTCATTCAAGAAAGTGAGCTGGATAATTTCCTAGATAACAAGCATGGGGCTGGATGAGCACAGCAGGTCAAGCAGCATCACAGGAGCAGGAAAGGGGGTAAATTGGGATTTTGAAAGTTACTAGCAAAACTGTACAACTTTGAACATTTTCCATAGATGACATTCCACCACATTATCCATAATGCTGCATAAACATTACGTTTTGAACCAATAACAATGATTTGACAGAAAATGCTAAAATGTACTTGCAAAAAAATGGTCACTCCTTGAATAATTTATTAAAGCCGACTTCATACCCTCAATCCATATTGCAACCAAGGCCAAACCTAAGCAGTGATTGATAAAATGGATGAGTTTGTAAACAATGACCAACTGCATCAAAAACTCTTGTTAGTACCTCCAAGAATTCAATGACAAATTAGCCAATTTCAAAGAAGTTGAAATAACTTGTCTGCAGGTTAAAAACTGCTATTTGCAACACAATAGTGCACGTTGTGCAATGTCAATTCCTCCTATCTACCATTCTCCCCTTCAACAGTTCTACTGTTTCAATCACAGTGGTGATCAAACGCTTCCGCAAATGGACAAGTTGACACCAATGTCACCTTTCAGCAAGCACATCTAAAACTATGTCTCTCCTTTGCTCAGCTGTCAGAACTTATAAAAAAGTGTAACAGTAATGCCCAGAAAAACAAGAAACATATACAATCCAAAGAGAAATTTTGGTATCCTCTAGCTCATTCTTCAAGGGGCCACACATCACACATTTATCGAAATTAAAAAAGGATTTTTTTGTAGTTTTGTTGTGCCTAAAAACACCAGCTGCTTAGCGTGAAGCATTTATGTATTGAGGTATTCATTGGTTATAAGTGCTGCATTTTCTGCATGAAATCAGGTAGTAAGGAAGGAGCACATTTTTTGCAGATTTAAAATACATCTGCTGTACATTTTCAGGTTTTACTTTAAGCATCTCCATTTCCTGTAACTTCCTCAATGGTTTCCCCCAATTTTACATTTGCCTTGCCTTTCACCATTGGCTAACTTAACAATTCATCTTTTTAATATTTATTTCATTGCCTCTGAAATTACCTTTTATAGCATCTATCACATTCCTGCTTTTCTAATAGAATTATTTGCAGTTCAGTCAATCACATAACTTGCCCTCAAATAAACATACTACCTGTTTATTTTTCCTCTTTATCCAGCAACTGTAGGATTTAGTTACCCACTGGGTTTCAGCTCTGAAGAAGTATATCTGCCTAGAACTTTAAGCCACCTTTTCTCTACAAATACTGACTGATCGACTTGGTATGTTTAACATTTTCTGTTTATGAATTACCCCAATCAAGCTGCGACAATGGCGATTTCTCTTACCATGTGGCATTCTTAAGAGCAATTCAGGGGCCAAGTAGTCCGGTGTACCCAGGATTCTATCCCCTTCTGTTGGAGCTGGGCCTCTCCGTACACTTTTCGGAGTTCTATAAGGAGTTCGCACAGCAGCCAGCAGTGGAGTCTAAACATTTAAAAATCATTCAAGAAAACATGTTCATCATATTTAACAGATCAGTTGCACACAAGAACCACAGCACGAAATATGCTTGCAGGTTTCATAATTTCAAGATACTATCTCACCAAGGCACAAATTCAGCCTTTCAAACACAAAAACACATACAAGACTAATTCCTAAAGCGGGGAGTGGTGAAGAGGAGGAGGGTAAATCTGAGGTTTTTAATCTTTGAATGGATGTCACTGGACTGTTTCATAAAGCCCAAACACAGAAAAGCTGGACCTGCTGCATTACTTCAATGCAAGTTAAAGTTAAACTATGACAAAAAGGATACAAGTTATGTATGCATTAGTTTAATTTGATGAAGCAAAATTTAGAACTGGTGTCATAAATTCCTTCTGCACAAAACATAGAATGGACTTGGCCAGGGCAGTGGTAGACTTAAATAAAAACTAGAATTTAGACAGGTGAAGAGCGGATATGTGCTGAGATCTTCCCCGATACTTATAATCTATGGCATATAACAGGAGTCACAAGGTGGTGTTAGGGACCCAAAACATTCTCAGTAAAGCTGCAATAGTCCGATTTCAGATTCCTTGTTTTTGCGCAACTTCCCATCTCCACCACGAATCAAACAGCTAATTACTATTTTAAAATGGAACATACTATTCAGAATGAGGAATGGAAGTAGGCATTCATGGGAAGGACAAATGGTGCGGATGAACTGAAAACCCTACAGCAAAGTTACGGTATATTAGAAATCTGAAATAAAAACAAAGTGCTCTAAATATTCGATATGTCAGGCAGCACCTGTGGAGAGAAAAAAAAACGAACAAACAATTCAGGTTGATGACAAACGTTCAGGTGACCCAAACATTAACCGTTGCTGAATAAATGCTATCAAACTTGGTATTTTTAGTATTTTGGATTTTTGTAAAACGTTGATATTTCGAAATACATGATGTCCTTTAAGTGCGAGTTGAGATAGATACAGCAGAGAGGCTAATAGAATGTACAGTTCTTATCAACAAAAGAGGAAATTAGATTGTGCATATGAACATACAAAGTAGAAGAAGCAGACCATTTGGCCCCTCAAACCGGCTCTGCCATTCAATAAGATCATAGTTGATCTATGCAAAGCAATTCAAAAGCTGGTTTTAGTACACAATTAAATTGTGGTTCATTAGCAGCACAGTAAAGTGCTGAAAGAAAGTTTTACAGAGGAAGGTTCTGAATGGCAATGCAAAACTTCAAGGTTACCGAACAAAATATTTTCCCACTCTAGCAGCAATAAAATTAAATTTGAAAACTGCGACTAGGGATGTGCAAAATTGCTGTTCACATTTCAGAACAGCCATTTTCTTTTACTTCAGAGAGGATTTCAGATTTTAAAAGAAATATAACAGTTAAAAGAAAGAAATTTATCTAGACCTAAAACATATAAGCTGAAACTCGCGATAGACACAAATGGACGAGGTTATGAAGAGAGAATCAATTAACTTATCTTATTAATTATCTTGTTTATTAACTAAGAGAGTGGTCAGCAAAGGAGCAAGGGAAGTAGCTGTTCTCATTGAGGGTGTCAGTAGCTAAATTACTGAATTAGTAAGAAATTATGGGAACGCTTGCACTTGCTGGGAACAAAGTAAATGAAAATAAAAAACTGATAGGCAGATTTTAAAACCTGTCTAGAACAGGAAGGCAATTTTTGCAATTTCGGCGCATGTATACGTTCAGCTGCTCAGATGTGATGGACTTCAACTAGAACTGGTCTAGTCACCCTACCATACGTCAAAGACATATCAGAGATGATCACAAGACTACTCAGATCCCTAGATATCAGGATAACTCACAAACCAACATCCACCCTGCGACAGCTACTGACAAACGTGAAGGATCCCATACCCACAACCAATTAGATTAACTTAATATACAAAATAATGTGAGAAATATTACATAGGCCAAACTGGAAGAAAACTGACAATAAGGATACACAAACACCAACTAGCCACCAAGAGACACAACCACTTCTCACTGGTCTCAACACACACCAATTTGTGTCTTTCTTTGTCCGACTGGGACAATACATCCATAATAGCACAAGCCTAACAGAAACATGCCAGGGAATTCCTGGAGCCCTGGCATTCCAACAGGAACTCCATCAACAAACGCATTGAACTGGACCCGATATACAAACCACTAAAAAATAGAACCAGAAGTAATGCCAACCACCCCAGCAAAACAAGGTATATAAATAACAAGTGGAACAGAACACCAATGCTGCACAGGAAGCACACTGACGATGTCACCTGGCAGGGTGATGAAGCATCTGCAAACAAATACACCGGCTCAGCGCGCAAGTCTACAACCTCATCCACAACCCAAGCTACAAATCTTCTCAAAAACTTGATACAACAGAAGTGCCAAAAGTGTAACTAGGCTTCATTTCACAGTGTAGCAATTCTGCGCAACTTTCTCAAAAAGTATTTCGCAGGACTAAATTTGCCAATATAACATGAGCCAAGTACTAGCAAGTAGAACATATTACAAGTACAATAAATGCTAACTTGAAAGAGCGCAAGTACAGATCTTATCCAAAGGCTTTATATATCGTATAGCTCTTCTTTACATACCCAGGCAAATTATTATTGAAACTGCAAAGTTAGCAAAGAATACATTGACTTCATAGTACCTGTACTGTATAGTTATGTCTGACCATGCATGTACATGTTATGCATCTGTTAGCTAAAGAAATATATTTTTGCTGGATAGGTGTGCAATAGGTGGAGCACCTTTTATTTATTCCAAGAACATTGGATTAATCGCTGAGAAAATAGGCCACCTGGGGTCCCATCCCACAAGCATACTGTAGGAGTTCTGATAGTTTCCTCCCCACCTCAAGAGACACTTGACATAATATGCCAATAAAGGGAGATATGTAACATTGAACATAAACACTATCCAGTTGGGTTAAATGGCTTCTTCCTGTAATGCTAATTCTATCCAATTTCCAGTTTATTTCTCTCCACATCAGTGTGAAGTAATCCAAGAGAAATTGAGACATTTTAAAAATAAAAACAAACTTAGTTCAAAAAGGATTGCTCTTTATACAGTATCATTATTTTACCGTGATTTGTTTAAACATAACCTCAAACAGGCCTTCAATGTATAAGTTACAGCAGTAAAAATAATATCAAAACATAAATTACCTGAAATGAGCCTGTCACTCTGTACGGTTGGGCTCTTGGTAAAGGTGTTGCAGCTCGTGGGTAGCTCCCTGTACAAAGGGATGTATCCATCTTCTCTACAGAATCCACACTCATTCTAGATTGTATGGACAAATCAGATTCACATATTGGACTATAATAACTTCGAAATCCTACAATAGGCTTTTTCTGGTATAAAGTCAAAGGATTGACCAGGAATGATGGCTGAAGGTCGTTGCCACTGTCTGCTGAATGACCCATACGATGGCTCCTATCAGCATTTATAAGCTGATGCTTTGGAGCCATACATTGAGGAAAAGGCAACATTTTATCCAGGAGGCAAGACTGCAGAGGCACATGGTCCTTAGCTGTAAGCTCCTCAAATGAATTGTCTTTAAAACTTGTGTCTAATGCTTTCTCAAAATGACTTTCTGTGCAAGATACATCCTGAGTTGAAGAGGACGAATACATACTCAAGCTTCTCTTTAGACTCCTGTCATTCTCAGTCTGAAAACTACAGTTACAGTCATCTCCACAATCCTCCTTTTCACATTGTTCATCCAGTTCACTCAACAGGTTCTTCGCTAAAGAAGCGACAGGTGTAACCTCAGATATTCTTTCAGGTATACTGATGTTCTCTCCAAAGTCCCCATTAGTTACACCAGGAATTTTGCAGGTAGATGCTGTAGAATCCAATTCTAGTGCCCGTATTTCCCTGGTTAAACCAGTGTGAGCAACTGGCTGGAATTCTGGTATTTCACATCCACGTTTATACTCAGCATTAGATTTCTTCCGGCGAGAGCTGATTGAAAATGGACTCTGATCCACCTGATCAAAGGTTCTCTTTGACTTATTTTGCTGATCTCTACTTTCCTCTTGAAATCTATGGCCATGATACTCTTGGCTAACAGTGGGTGAAGCATCCCTTAGGCAGGCTGTAAGATGTAGATTTTCAGAAACAATTGTCTCTTCTGTGATGGCCTGACACAGACCTTGGTTAAAATTTACAGAATTTTCCAGGACTTTATTCCTCCAAGGAGGTGAAGGGCTAGGTATATGACGTGTATTGACTACACCTTTGGCCACCTCACCTGTAGATGAAGTAAATTTCTCTTCTTTCCTTCGCACATTTTTGTAAAGACATTTTTTGACAAGACCCTTTGCCAGTACATTGTTAAGGGGGGTGGCCCGAATCTGATTGCATCCAGAAATTCCACTAAACCCATTTTCTGGACTGGTTTCATTCTGAGCTGGAGAAATAGCAATCCTCACATTTTCTTTATCATCTCCATTCTTTTCAGTTGAGTTCCCTGTAACAGCTGTCCCAGTTTTCATCACTCCAACAATAAGCTGTACAGCTTCTGTGCCCTGCAGAGATCATTAAAAAAAAAATCCAATGTAAAACAAAGCGACCTGTAAAACATCAAGGCATCTAGTAATCAAATTAGCTAACTGACAACTGTAAACCAATGTAAATTTTGGTTTAACTCAAACTCCATATAATTTTCATAAGTTCGATTCACAATACCCTCTCACTAAGCACTGATTCACTTAAGACATCCACATTGCACCCATGATCAAATATCAAATGATATTCTGAGCATGTTTGCATAAAACTGCTTTCCTATGCTGTTACAGTATTATTTGGTATCCCAAAATGTACTTAGAATATATAGATAAAGCAATCACACTCACCACAAATAACTGGTGCTCTGGTTTCCTCCCATAGTTCAAAGATATGCAGGCTAGGTGGGTTAGCCATGCTAAAATTGGCCCATAGTATCCAGGGATGTGCAAGGTTAGATGGGTTAGCCATGATAAAAACCCCATGTGGGATGCTTTTCAGAGGGTCGGTGTAGACTCGATGGGCCAAACTAACACTTTCTGCACTGTAGAGATTCTATGAATGAATTGCCTGCTTTTGTTTCTAAACGGAGGGACAACTACAGTTTGTCTCAATCACAAAACTGAGATGCACGAGGTGTTCCTTAAGGCAAACTAATTATGATACAATGAGGGACTGAACTTCAATAACCACCTTATTTTCAACAACACTTGCATGTTCTGGAAAACACTAAAAATTTAATTACACATAACAGAAGTTAACAAAACTAACCTCCTTTTCCCACAATGGGCTTTTTAAACACCCTGATTCTGTGCTGGAGGGTAACAAGTGGGATTGACTGCTGGCAGTTGATGATCCAAACCTTTTACTTGACTGGATAAAGTCTGGTGTCAAATACCTAACCGGCATGCAAGGACTGCAAGATGAGCTGTCAGCATCTATTGAAGGAAAATATAAAATTTACAAATCAGTGGAGAAATAAAGTGTAATATGTTGTATATATTTTAAGTGTATGCAACTAAAAACAGTCAGAACCATTATGACATGAGAAGTTAATAAATATTACAGTTGCAAAGAATTGGAACTTCACATTTATTTTAATTGCAAATGGGTGCAATTTATTACTCTTCCTTTCTCAGAAAAAATACTAGCCTTCACATATAGGTTACTGTAGCAAAGCTAGAAAGCTATCCTTGAGATATATATTGCTAGCAGTCATCTACAGACCTACTCACTTACTGATGAAGTATAACATCTGGTTTTCAGCCACGAATTTACAGTCATCATCTGACAAAGAACTACTGACTATATACTCCTAAAACTGAACATTTATCTGGGGTTAGGAAACTATTTATTGTTTCATTGTAAATGTATGTGTAAATGATTTTCCACATTTATTTGCATTAGTCAAACCTTCTGTCTTAAGCTCTTTGTCACATGCTTTGGCACTCTGAGGTAGAGGAGAACAAAGTGATCCAAGGGAGAGACTGGTGTTGTTTCGCATCATGGGACTCAATATTGGTGATGCATCTTTTGTCTTCCCTCCTACTGTGTTCTAAATAGAAAGTCAGACATGCATAAGCACTTAACTGTACAAAGGGAAAATCTAAAGGTTTTAGAGCTTATGTTCTTAACTTTTGCAGGAATAATCAATATCAAGAGGCAACTTAAAACAATAACATCATTTTTTACATTAACATGGGTTGTTTCACAGTAGCTCTTGGAGGTCACAATTCAACCAAATCAGTCAAAATTTACTGTTATTTTATAATAAGTAGTCACAAATATTTGCAAACAAACACTAAATCAGTAGATGCAATACAGTCGTCATTTGTCCAAATGCTAATACTACGATGGTATGGGTTAAAATATCATCACAATAGCTGATGGAATTTAAATTTGATTAAAGAGAATCTAAATTTGAATGCTGAATGCCATAAAAACCCATTTGGTTTGCTAATGTTGTCTATGGAAATCTGCTATCCTTGCCTGATCTAGCTGACATGAGACCCCAGACTTCCTGCAATATGACTGACTCTTAACTGCCTTCTGAAATGGTCTAGCAAGCTACCAAGTTTGGGATCAATTAGAAATCAGGAACAAATGCTGGACTTGCCAGTGATGCACATGTGCCATAGGAAGCTTCAAACAGTAAACTTGCCCTCATTGCTTGGACCATTGAGTATAGGAGTTGGGATGTTACGTCGAGGTTGTACAGGAGTTGGTGAGGCCAATTTTAGAGTACTGTGTAGCGTTCTGACTGCCCTGCTATAGGAAGGATGTTATTAAATTGGAGAGGGTTCAGAAAAGATTTACAAGGAAGTTGCCAGGACTGAGGGTTTAAGTTACGAGGAGAGGCCGGATGGGCTGGGACGTATGAGGTTGAAGGATGGCCTTATTGAGGTTTAGAAAATTATCAAGGGCATAGATAAAGTCATTAGCAAAAATAGGTGGGGAATTCAAAGCTAGGAGGCATATTTTTAAGGTGACAGGAGAAAGATTTAAAAGAGACCTAAGGGGCAACTTTTTCACACAGAGAGGTTCGTACGTGGAATGAACTGCCAGTGGAAGTGGCAGATGCAAGGACAGTTACAATATTTAGTAGACATTTGGATTAGTACATGAATAGGAAAAGGTTCAGAGCAATATGGGCCAAAGACAGGCAAATGGGACTAGTTTGGTTTGGGAAGCTCAGTCAGCACGGATGAATTGGGCCAAACGGTCTGTTTCTGTGCTGTATGGATCTATAACACTAATTGAACACTGAAGGTGAATGGCGTGACAGGAAACAGATATAGAAGTTACAATATGGAAATAGTTAATTCTGCCCAACTTTTCAAGGTCACTATTTATCCAGAATGAAAGTCTAAATTACAATTACTCATCTTGTTTGCATTTCTCTTCAACCTCTTTTCCTTCACAGAACAAAATTATCATGAGGTGAAATGAAGCAGGATGGGAAGATGGTCTTGTAACGCATAAAAACATATAGGTTAGGCCTATACCATTTGAGTTTAGAAGAATGATAGTATCTTATTTTAATATAGAAGAGGTGAGTGGATAGGTGCCAACCAGGATGACATTTCCTCTTTAGGCATGGTGGTAACTAAAACCATGTGACATAGTTCAAGAATAAGTGGTCTTCCTTTTAAGACAGATACACAGCACTCAATTTGAGCTGTTTATAGGCTCGTCATCACATCTTGGAGTTTATCTTCTATAAACTTACAATTTCAAGTCATTTAATAAAACACTCTCAACTACATAAATTGTCACATTTTCCATCAAATACCTTAATTTCTCTACAAACAGTCCTGCAGTTAAGCACCACTCCCAACCTCAAATTTAAATGATTCCTGGTCCCCCAACATATTCCACTCTTGGTTCCGATCTTCAAATAGTTCTATAGATTCATCAAACTGGCAAACAGCCAGAATACTTCAATAAGAGGACAGGCCTTAATTTTTGTGTTGGAACAGAACTTGAACCCTAAATCCTATGACTAAAGAGACAAACTGCTACTCACTAAGCCAGGCAGACAAATTATAGTTAACAAATTACAGTTCTGTAGGAGCTTAGGTTGAACAGTTAAGTGGTGAAAGTTTAGGGTGAATGCAAAAACATAAAGGGTTTATGGCTATGAAGATGGAGTTGAAGTAAAGGTGAATGCTCAAGAGCAGGAAATGAAATGGGGGGGGGGGGGGGAGTGTGTGAGGAAGAATACATGATGTAATCATACAGAAGTATCAAAGAGGACAGTTGCAAGGACTCGCAAGTGACAAGACTAGATGACTGCTCAGTTATAGTTTGGAATGGATAAAAGTCAGCAAGACAGCAGCAAACAAGTGGAAATCGAAGGAAAATCCATATGTAAAACATTGGGCTAATGCAACTTGCATGTGTTGGACTAACTCAACATTAGTAAACACGTTCTTCATAATAAACAGGAGCTGTTTGTGGTGGCATGCTGGAGTTGATAGTGGTCAGAGATTGACTCTGACACATGGCCAGGCTACTCTGTTACAAGAGAAAATCTGGGTTTATTTATTACATGTTTAGCAACAATGAAAGATGAGCAATGTGACTGAAGAGTGGCAAAAACAATAAGACATTTAAGGACCGGAAATGTTAGATATTCAGAATATTTACAACACATTAAACTATTAAAATGGGCAAACCCTAAAAAAAGTGCTGTAGAAACTCAGCAGATCTGGCAGCATCTGTGGAGAAACTGAGTTAGCATTTCAAGACCAGTTGACTTTTTTTTTTTGGAACTGTCTCCAGTTATTTCTACTTTTATATCAGATATCCAGCATCAGTAGTATTTTTGATTTTTGAGGCTGACAACTGCACACTATCTTATTTTAGTTCAAAATTTAATTATAATTCTGCTAAGTTTAACACATGGAAACAACAAGCAAATATGTATCTACATTTGATTTTTTCAGAACCTCCCAGGGTATTTCAGACAATTAAGCATTTGGAAAATATTGGTTTTCTGTTAGATCACTGTTGGAATGGAAGAAAACATAGTAGGCATTGCACACACGATGAGATTTCAGAAACACCAACGTGACAATGAAAAGACAATTCTATTGACGTTGGTTAAGTTATAAATTTTGACTAGAGCACCTTCCGACCAATGACAGTGCAGTCTAATATTGGATTTTGACAAAATACTCCTTCAGCATTGCACTATTATAAAATCTGAAAAGAAAAGTGCTTTCACATCCCATAATACTGAAAGTGCAGTGTTGACAATATTACTGCAGGTGTTTTATTCCATAGTGTCACCTGCTAATTCGAAAAAAAACAAGGTAAGCAGCAGTTTAGAGTGTTCCAATACAGTTTTACTTCACCAAATCTTAACCATTTTTCTGGTCAGATGTTGACTATGTATTTCCTAATATTTTGTGCCTTCATTACTATAGAGAAGACTGTTGAAACATAATCTGCTAGCAAGAATGAGAACTAATAAAATGGCAGCTGGCTCTCTGGACTTTTATAAAAGATCATATATTGGAATGTCACAATTGAAATAAGAATCAACATCTCTTACAGTACTCATGGCAGAATCAGTACTTACAAAGGTCAAAGAACTGATGAGAGACAAGATCTGGCCTGGAGTACGATAGTAATCCAGTTTTGGATTAATCATGGATGGTGTGTTGAGAATATCCATTATGTTTATCTCTTGAGACAAAAACAAAGAGTAGAGATCAAAATAGCCTTAATTGGAGTATGAAAGTTAGATTTTTTTTAAAATTTAAATTTAAAATTACGCAGTAAAGCCTCAGGGATATTGTGCTGGAAATCAAGTTCCGCTATTCTGGGAACCATCATAGAAGTTAAATATTTAAAATGCAAAATTTTGCAATTTACCTGATATTCAGACTGAGGTTGACAGAGACCACGGACCAGGCTTCTGTACTCAAAAGAATTTACTATTTACTGCAAGTGAATAAACACTAGCTACAGGTAAATAATTTTGAATGATCAGCATATAATTCTATTGGTTAACACTATTATCCCCTCAAAATCTGCCTTACAAGCATAGTCAAAAAAAATGTTATGGGTAGAGGGTAAAACTGGGAAAGCAGTTCAGAGGTTCAGAGCAGTTCACAGCATCTGTTGAGATGGCTCTGCATTCTGATCAGAATGCAGTCTTCCTTCTCCAGATGCTTTCAATGAGTTGCAGGAAGTTCAGAGTGGCTGACTCAATTATAAAAAGGTCTCTGACTTATTAATTACTTGTCCCAGCTTACAACAACTGAAGAAAAAATAAACTGGTTTTCATCAGGCATGAAGCAGCTTTTACGGCAGAGATAAGAGATCCTAACCAGGTGGAGATTGGCTGGTTTCTCCGTATATTGTTCACAACCCCAAGCTCTTTAGCTACTGGAGAACCAATCATATAGTTGTTGGAAGGCAGAAGACCTTGGTCATTGATAACTGGTCACTAGTCTACAGCCAATCAATCAATCAGCTACTTGTTGCCAGATAAATCTCCATAGGTATACACCCTTGATTCCAGGTCATCTGCACTTTCTCCTAATATTGCTGGAACCAATAGCTGTATAAACAGTGCTCATAATGAGTGTCAGGTTACTTGTTTAAAATAAAATGCAGTAACCCTTCACCAAATCTTGTTTTTTTTAAAAACATTTCTTTTCTCATGTCACACTACCTTTTAAAAAAGGCAGAAGAGGAAAACCAGGGAATTACAGACCAATAAGCCTTACATCTGTGGTAGGAAAATTATGGAAGTCTATTATTAAGGATGGGGTATGTTAGACTGCAGATCAGCCACGATGTGATTGAATGGTGTAACACATATACAAGACTGAATGGGAACACAGGAGTAGGAGTTAGTCAATTTAAGTCTGCAATCAAAACTACATAAAAATAAACACCATCTTCACAGTGCATTGCAGCAAAGTAGTTAAACAGGACTAGACAGTAATATTAACAAAGAGTTTCTACAAGTATTTAAAAGGGAGAGTTTAAAAAAACTAAATTGGTCCTCTAGAAAGGGATAAGAGAGCCAGTAGTAAAAAATAAGGAAATTGCAGATGAATTGAAAGGGTATTTTCAGTCTGTCTCCATTGCAGAAGAAATAAATAACATGCCAAAAATTAATGTACATCAAGTAGTAGAAGGGAGGGAACAGCTTTAAAAAAAAAAATTAGGAAAAGGGTGCTTCAAAAACTAATGGCTGACAAGCCTCCAGGTTCTGATGGGACAGCATCCTATTATCTTTTAAGGCTGTTGAGATAGTCGACATTGGATTTAATTTTCCAAAATTCCCTAGATTCTGAAAAAGTCCCATCAGATTAGAAAATAACAACTGTGAATCTTCTATTTAACAAAAGGAGACAGCAGGAAACAATAAGTCAGTTGGCCAAATCTGTTGTAGGGAAAATTCTGGAACTGTTAGAAGTTATAGCAGGCCCTTAGAAAATCTCAATGTAATCAGGTAGACTCTACATACTTTTGTGACATTTTTGACAAATTTATTAGTTTTATTTCAAGTAGTAACAGGCAACGAGGACAAAGGGGAACCTATAGATGGCATTTGACAAAAGTTACTACACAAGATAAGGGCTCATGGATAGGAATAACATATCAAGGATAGAGGATTGGGTATCTAATAGAAAACAGTAATGTAGATAAGACATTTTCAGGTTGGCAAAATATAACAAGTGGCATGCAAGAAATAGAGTAGTGCCGAATCATCAACATTTTCAATTTATATTAATACACGACTTGGATAAAGGGACTGACCATCCGGTTGTTAAATTTTCCAATGACATGGAGACAGTCAGGCAAACAACTGGTGAAGAGAACACAGTATGCAAATTGATTATAGGTGGGTTAAATGAGTGGGCGAGGACGTGGCAAACAGAAAACTATGTGGGAAAATGTGATCTACCCACTTTGATACAAAGAAAAGAACAGCGACTCATTATTTAAATAGAGAGAGACTGAAGAATACTGCAGTGTTGAGGGATCTGTCCTGGTACATGAATCACAAAATACTAATATGCAGGCACAGCAAGTGATTGGGAAGGCAAATATCATGTTGACACTTATTGCAAGTGAAATGAATGCAAAGGTAGGAAATTTTACTAACATAGTACTGGACATTACGGAGACAACATGTGAAGTACAGTGAAGTTTGGTTTTATTAAAGGAAGAATTACATTACAAGCAGTTGAGAAGATTCAACTAACTGATTCTAGGGATTTGTACAAGGGTGAGGTTTTAGGGTTTGAGGAAAAGTTAAGTAAGTTGAGCCTGTATAAATTGGATTTTACAAGAATGAGAAGATGACCCTGCTAAAACCCAAGATCCTGAGAGGATCTGATAGGTTGGATGCCGAGAGGATGCTTCCCTTTGTGGGAGAAACTAAAATGAGGGGACAGAGTTTCAAAATAAGGGGTCCCCCACTTGAGAGAGATTAGAATTTTTTTTTTTCTTTCAGAGTTTCTGTAACTTTTTTCCCCAGAGACCAGTGGAGGGCAGGATCATTGAATATTCTTAAGAATGAGTTGGATAGCTTCTTGACTAACAAGGCAGTGAAAGGATATAAGGACTACGCAAGAAGACAGAGTTGAAGTTACAATCAGATTAGTCATATACCTATCATATGGTGGAGCGGGCACAAAGGGCTGAATGTTCTACTCTTGCTCCTAACTTGTATGCTTGTTCAGGACAGTCCCATTTGCATTTTAGTAAAGTACTAGATTTAAATTATATAACATTTTACAACAGTCCATTTGTTCCTACCTCTGTTCAGAGTAACTCTGGAGAGGCCAAAGTCAGTTAATTTGATGTGGCCCTGGTTTGAAATCAACATGTTGTCCGGCTTCAGATCTCTTAAAAAAAGAAAAGAAGAGTCAAGTTGTGTTATAATTCAAAAGAAGAGATAAAAATGACTCCTTACAATCACCTTTATCATCTTTCTGTGCTGTGCCAAGGAACTATGCTAGAAGTATATCATGTGTGGTGATGAGCCATAAATCTCCTAATTTTTATCCTCCATTGTTACTGCTCTTAACTGAGATACCATATCTTGTCTTGGTGGATGGAGGTTTGGTCAGGATTTGCATCAAATCACTTTTACTTTTCTCTTCACACACCCAGTCCAACAACAAACAAAAAAAGCATTGAGTATCAACAGCAGGTTTTTTCCCAACTGGCGAGCACCAGAATCAGACAAACATGCATAAATGCAGTAGATGATTACGTAGCCCCTTGAGATTACTGAATTTTCCTGTATTGGCAATATTTTTTGCAGTTATGGAATGTTAATATTCTGTTATGCTACGTCCAGCTATGCATAGTTCTGGGAGATTTAAGCTATGACAACAGTTGACTTCATGTGGCTGGTTAAGCAGTTCCAATCCATATTACTCGACAGAAACTCCATTTGTTGAGAACAATGTGGGTAACAACTGTGATGCCCACCCACTGCCCTCACTCCCACCCCACACTGACTAATACAAGGCTACCCACACACTCCAACCTCCAAAATCATGATTATAACTTGCCAATGCTAACCATCTAAAAAGAATACTGTGATGATAGGGGACAGCATAGTAAGGTGATTGACACTGTTCTCTGCCGTAAAATGCAAAAGTCCTGAAGGCTGCCTGCCTGCCTGCCTATTGCCAAGGTTCAGGACATCTGCTTAGGGTTAGAAAGGAACTTACAGTGACAGATGAAAGATCCATTCTTCATAATCCACAGAGGCACAAATGACAGGACAAGCAGAGGTCCAGCATAAACAATGAGGAACTAGGCAGCAAATTAAGAAGTAAAACCTTAATAAATTAATGACTTGTGAGATATTAAAGAATATTTCACATCAGTATTTACTGTGGAGAAGGGCATGGGAGCTAGAGAACTTGGGGAAATAAAAAGTGATGTCTTGAAAAGACTTCTGTAAGAAGTCTTACAGAAGAGGAGATCCTAGGTGTCTTAAAATGCAAAAAGATACGATAAATCCCCTGGACCTGATCAGGTGTTTCCCAGAACTTTGTGGGGAGCTAGGGAAGAGATTACTGGGCCCTTTGCTGAGATATTTGCATCAGCAACATCCATGGGTGAGGTGCCAAAAACTGGAGGTTCGCTAATGTGGTGCCATTATTTAAGAAAGGCATTAAGAAAAAGCCAGGGAACTACAGACTCAGTGAGCCTTACCTCATCGATGGGTAAGTTGTTGGAGAGGATTCTGAGGGACAGGATTTACATGCATTTGGAAAGGCAAGGACTGATTAAGGGTAGTCAACATGGCTTTGTGCATAGAAACTTGTGTGTCACTAACGTGATTGAGTTTTTTTGAAGATGTGATAAAGAACATTGTCTTTGTCACTGTCCATATGGACTTGACCAAAGTATTCGACATGACTCTGCATGATAGACTGGTTAGTTAGCTTATATCACATGGGATCCAGGGGGAGCAAGCCAACTGGATACAAAATTGGCTTGAAGGCAGAAGACAGAGGGTGGTGGTACAGTTGGTTTTCAGACTGGAGGCCTGAAACCAGCAGTGTTTACACCACAATAATTGGTGCTTTTCATCATTTATATAAGTGATTTGAATGTGAATATAAAATGTATGGTTAATAAGTTTGCAGATGACAACAAAATAGATGCTTTAGTGGACAGTGAAGAAGTTTACCTCAGAGTACAATGGAACCTTGATCAAATGGGCCAGTAGACTGAGGCGTGGCAGATAGAGTTTAATTTAGATAAATGAAATGTGTTACATTTCAGTAAGGCAAACCAGGGCAGGACATATACACTTTATGTTAGAAGCATAGGAAGTGGTGCCAAACAAAGAGACCGAGGGGTGAAGGTACATTGTTCCTTGAAAGGGGAGTCGCAGGTAGACTAGGTAGCATTTGGCACACTTGCCTTTACTGGTTAGAACATTGAGTATAGGAGTTGGGACGTCATGTTGAGGCTGTACAGGATATTGGTGAGGCTAATAGAATACCATGTACAATTCTGGTTGGCCTTCCACAGGAAGGATGTTGTTAAACTTGAGAGGGTGCAGAAACAATATACAAGAATGTTGCCAGGACTGGAGGTTTGAGTTATAGGGAAAGGCTGATTAGGCTGGGGCTTTTTTTGCTACTGATCGCAGGATGAGGAGAGACCTTATAGGTGTTTACAAAATCATGAGGGGCATGGATTTGGTGAAAATCCAAGGTCTTTTTCATAGGGTGGGGGAGCCACCGGAGGGCAGGTTTAAGATAAGGGGGAGGAGGTTTAAAAGGACCTAAGGAGCAGCATTTTCCCCCCACAGAGAGTGGTGCGTGTATGGACTGAGCTGCCAGAGGAAGTGGAAGAGGCTGGTACAATTACAACATTTCAAAGGCATCTGGGTGGGTATATGTATAGGAAGGGTTTAAAGGGATATGGGCCAAATGGGACTAGATCACACTGATCCTTGCCAACCAAATATCCGAGTTGGACTGAAGGGTCTGTTTCCATGCGGTATGACTCCGACTCCGACTCCGACTCCGACTCCGACTAACGGACAGTACCCCCCCCAATTCTCATCTTGCTTTTTGATACCATAAGTGGTCAAATGTGCGTTGACGTCAAGTCCAACTACTCTCAGCTCACCTTGGAATTCAACCCTTTTGTCTGTGTTTGAGCCAAGATGTGGTAAATCATCAAACAGAGAAGATGAAAGTCAACGGTGCTGTCTAAATGGTGAGAAATTGCACAGCTCGAAAATATAGATAGATCTGCCTGGTGCACGAATCAAAAAAGATTAGTATGTAGGTGCAGCAAGTAATTAGGAAAGCTAATAGAATGTTATCATTTAATCTGAGGGGAACTGATTATTAATGTAGGAGGTTTTGATTATACAGGGTATTAGTGAGAACAGTAATGGTTTCCATTAAGGAAAGATGCAACTGTAATGACAGCAGTTCAAAGGCAGTTTACTAGGCTAATATCTGGAATGGAGGCAGGAGTGCAGTTTTGTCTTCTGAGGAAAGCTTGGAGAGGCTGGGCTTGTAATTGCTGGAGTTTAGATCAGTCATGAATGTACTGAATTGCAGAGCAGGCTCAAAGAGCCAAGTGGCATGTTGCTGCTTCCAATTCAAGAGAGCATGGACATACTTGAGGAAAGCTCAGAGGTCAGGCACCTGGCATCTTCAGATCTACACTTCAGCAGAGGATAGGACACAGGAAAGCAACTAAATAGATATCCACTTTCATACTTCAGTTAGGAAGAAGTATAAATCACCAGTTAGCAGCAAACTGAAGACACAGATAACTGAGATAATAGGTACGGCAGATGCTGGAGAATCCGAGATAACAAGGTGTGGAGCCGGACGAACACAGCAGGCCAAGGAGCATCATAGGAGCAGGAAAGCTTGACGTTTCGGGCAGAGACCCTTCATCAGAAAAGGGGGAGGGGAAGAGGGTTCTGAAATAAATAGGGAGAGAGGGGGAGGCGGGTAGAAGATGGATAGAGGAGAGGATAGGTGGAGAGGAGATTCACAAGTCAAAGAGGCGGGGATGGAGCCAGTAAAGGTGAGTGTAGGTGGGGAGGTAGGGAGGAGATAGGTCAGTCCAGGGAGGACGGACAGGTCAAGTGGGCGGAATGAGGTTAGTAGATAGGAGATGGGGGTGCAGCTTGAGGTGGGAGGAGGGGATAGGTGAGAGGAAGAACAGGTTAGGGAGGTGGGGATGAGCTGGGCTGGTTTTGGGATGCGGTTGGGGGAGGGGAGATTTTGAAGCTTGTGAAATCCACATTGATACCATTGGGCTGCAGGGTTCCCAGGCTGAATATGATCTGCTGTTCCTGCACCCTTCGGGTGGCATCATTGTGGCACTGCAGGAGGCCCAGGATGGATATGTCGTCTGAGGAATGGGAGGGGGAGTTGATATGGTTCGCGACTGGGAGGTGCAGTTGTTTGTTGCGAACTGAGCGCAGGTGTTCTGCAAAGCGGTCCCCAAGCCTCCACTTGGTTTCCCTGATGTAGAGCAGGCCACAACGGGTACAGCGGATGCAGTAAAACCACATTGGCAGATGTGCAGGTGAACATCTGCATGATGTGGAAAGTCTTCTTGGGGCCTGGGATTGGGGTGAGGGAGGAGGTGTGGGGGCAGGTGGAGCACTTCCTGCGGTTGCAGGGAAAAGTGCCGGGTGTGGTGGGGCTGGAGGGGAGTGTGGAGCAGACAAGGGAGTCACGAAGAGAGTGGTCCCTCCAGAAAGCAGACAAGGGTGCGGAGGGAAAAATGTCTTTGGTGGTGGAGCCGGATTGCAGATGGCGGAAGTGTCGAAGGATGATGCGTTGGATCCGGAGGTTGGTGGGTTGGTACGTGAGGACAAGGGAGATTTTTTTTGGTTGTCTCTAACACCATCTCTAACACCTCTCTCTCCTTCCTGGACCTCTCTGTCTCCATCTCGGGTAACCACCTAGAAACAGATATCCACTTCAAGCCCACCAACTCCCACAGCTACCTAGAATACACCTCCTCCCACCCACCTTCCTGCAAAAATGCCATCCCCTATTCCCAATTCCTTCGCCTCCGCAGCATCTGCTCCCAGCATGAGGCATTCCACTCCCGTACATCTCGGATGTCCTCATTCTTCAAGAACCGCAACTTCCAGCCCGGAGTGGTCGAGAACGCCCTCGACCGGGTCTCCCACATTTCCCGCAACTCATCCCTCACACCCCGTCCCCGCAATAACAACCAAAAAAGAATCCCCCTCGTCCTCACGTACCACCCCACCAACCTCCGGATCCAACGCATCATTCTCCGACACTTCCGCCATCTGCAATCCGGCCCCACCACCAAAGACATTTTTCCCTCCCCACCCTTGTCTGCTTTCCGGAGGGACGACTCTCTTCATGACTCCCTTGTCTGCTCCACACTCCCCTCCAGCCCCACCACACTCGGCACTTTCCCTGCAACCGCAGGAAGTGCTACACCTGCCCCCACACCTCCTCCCTCACCCCAATCCCAGGCCCCAAGAAGACTTTCCACATCAAGCAGATGTTCACCTGCACATCTGCCAATGTGGTATACTGCATCCTCTGTACCCGTTGTGGCCTGCTCTACATCGGGGAAACCAAGTGGAGGCTTGGGGACCGCTTTGCAGAACACCTGCGCTCAGTTCGCAACAAACAATTGCACCTCCCAGTCGCGAACCATTTCAACTCCCCCTCCCATTCCTCAGATGACATGTCCATCCTGGGCCTCCTGCAGTGCCACAATGATGCCTCCCGAAGGCTGCAGGAACAGCAAATCACATTCAGCCTGGGAACCCTGCAGCCCAATGGTATCAATGTGGATTTCACAAGCTTCAAAATCTCCCCTCCCCCAACCGCATCCCAAAACCAGCCCAGCTCATCCCCACCTCCCTAACCTGTTCTTCCTCTCGCCTATCCCCTCCTCCCACCTCAAGCCGCACCCCCATCTCCTATCTACTAACCTCATCCCACCCCTTTGACCTGTCCGTCCTCCCTGGACTAACCTCTCTCCTCCCTACCTCCCCACCTACACTCACCTTTACTGGTGTCATCCCCGCCTCTTTGACTTGTGAATCTCCTCTCCACCTATCCTCTCCTCTATCCATCTTCTACCCGCCTCCCCCTCTCCCCCTATTTATTTCAGAACCCTCTTCCTCTCCCCCATTTCTGATGAAACGTCAAGCTTTCCTGCTCCTATGATGCTGCTTGGCCTGCTGTGTTTGTCTAGCTCCACATCTTGCTAACACAGATAACTGACATTTGTATAACAAATATTGTGATGCATAGTTTATTTTAAACAGAAGTATCTACAATATTGCGTGCATCAACAGCTTTACCCCTGATGTCTTGGCATATTACAACTGCTTGTATTAATATAGCATGTTCAAATGCAGAAATAAACATTGTGGCACTCCATCCAGACATAATCAAAGGAAAAAGGACATCAAGTCAAATAAGACAAGGGATGGCAAGATTGACTATAGGGTCTTAAAAGGAGAAAGTTATAAGGCTTTAGGGAAGTAATTAAATGATGTGGCAGCCAACAGTGGACTGAAGGAATCAGGGTGCACAAGATATCAATGTGGACAGAAAGGGGCAAAGGAGAGGAATTGCAGGACAAGACATGGTTAAATTTAGAGAGGTTTTGAAAGAATTGAACTGAACGGTTATAAAGGGTACTATATTGTGACTCACGATGTTTGTATTAATAAGCAAAGGGGAAGAGACAGTTGACTTTCCACCTTCTGTCTACAATCAGTGGCTGCTAGAGAAAAACAAGGTGTTTGCATAAAAAGAGCAGAAAATGATTCCATTTATGTAGTGCTTGCCATGAACTGTGGACATCTCAAAGCACCTGCCAGTGCTTTTTGAAGCACCATCACTGTGTCAACGTAGAAGACACAGCAGGCAATAAGTGCGCACCAAGTTCCATCTAACAAGAATGTGATAATAACTAGACAGTCTATTATTTCATGAAATTGACTGAAGGATAAATCTTGGCTTTAGGAAACACGAGAGAACTTGCCTGCTCTTCCTTACAATAGCTCCACATCCACTCGAGGAGATAGATGGAACTTCTATTTAATATTTCATTCAAAACAGAACGTCTCTGACAATTTAATACTATCTCATTGTGCTGGAGTGTAGCCTAGATTTTTGGGTTCAAGTCCTAAGTGGGAGTTGAACCTGGAACACAGACCTGACATGACTACACTGTCTTTCATAATTATTTACCATAACAGCATTCATTAGCTTGGCTCAGGTTTAAAGAAAGTCCATAACTGGACAAAATACTGGAGATAATTTAAATCACATGCAACTGTACTCAAGGACAACAATGTTTGAAATAAAATTAGGCACAATGAAATGAATAAGACAAGTCAACGACTATGTATAATTACACATGATAAGTGTTACTTCAGTGTTACTGTACCTATGAATAATACCATGTCTGTGTAAATAATCCAAAGCAACAGCAACCTCGGAGATGTACTTTACGGCCATGTCTTCATCAAAATAGCCATAAATATGAAGCAGAGACTTCACATCCCCACCAATAAGATATTCCATCACCTGAGGGAAAGAAAAGGATAGGTCTATTTTGTCTTTGTCTACGAAACTAGTCAGAGAGTAATAGAGTCACAGAGATCTATAACACAGAAAAAAGATCCTTTGGCTCATCATATCTTCACCAGTCAAAACCAACCATCTAGCTCTTATAATTCCATTTACCGGCACTTGGCCTGTAGCCTTGTATGATTTGGCATCGCAAGTGCATATCTAAAAACTTAAGTGTTAAGAGGGTTTCTGCCTCATAGGCAGCTTGTTCCATATTCCCAACAACCTCTGGGCGAAGAAGTTTTCCCCCACGCCTCCTCTAAACCTTTTGCCCTTACCTTAAATCCATGACGCCTGGTCACTGATCCCTCCATCGAGTGGAAAACTTTTTTCCTGTCTACCCTATCTATGCACCCTCATAATCTTATGCATCTCCATTATGCCCCTGCTAAAATCTCCTCTGCTCTAAGGAAAACAGCTAGAATCAATCCAAAACTCTCTTCATAAACTCTCCAGTCCAGGCAACACCCTGGAAAACTCTTCTGCACCCTCTCCAGTGCTATCACTATTCTCCTTTCATGTAGATTCTAAAACCGCACACAATACTCTAGCTGTGGGCTAAACGTTACATACAGTTCTAACATTACCCTCCTGCTCTTAAAATCTATGCCTCAACTAATGAAGGCAGTTTTACCACATACCTTCTTAACCACTTTATCCACCTGTCCTGAGATCTTAAATGACACACCAAGTTCTATCTGATCTTCAGTGCTTCCCAGGGTCTTACAGTTCACCACATATTCCCTTGCCTTGTGTGTCGTTCTATTGTATCTTGTATTATTCGTTAGTAGCATAAAGTAAAGCAGTTCCATGTCTAGCAACTGTGCAGATCTTTATAAAAATAAAGATTACATCAGCTAGTATATTCTATTTCATTAGTCGCTTCCCCAAAAGCCTAAATGCACCCCTGCAAAAAATTCCAAGGGTTTCACTCCGGCTACTACCAAGACAACATTGATCTGGATTCTCAGAATCTAGTCTGTTTTGAATACCTATATTCCCTTCACTCACCATTAGCAGCCATACTTTCACGACCTAGGGTTTAACTCTCTGGAATTCCCTTAATTAACCTCTTCTCTTCCCCTCTTCCTTTGAGGCCTTTCTTAAAAAGTCAACACTTTGAGGAAGTAAGAGTCAACCTTCCTAATTAGTCCTTTTTCATTTCACTGTCCACTTCATCTTCACATGTTTGCGAAGTAACTTGGTCCACTTATTGAAGTTAATAGCACCATATAGTTATAGTAAAAAAAAAACCTTCTTTAAGCACTTATAACACAGCAGTTATTTCTCACGATTAAATGCACCTGACAAAAACAAAGCATATACTTACAAGGTAAACATTGTTGGCAGACTGCAACGAATAGTACAAATGCACAATGAAAGGACTTTTACTAAGAGCTAGTGCAGCTCTCTCTGCTTGCAATTGCTGCACCATGTTTTTATGTACCAGATCAGCTTTCTTGACGACCTTAGATAAGGGGACAGGAAAAGATGGAACAAAATATGAATATTTCTAACTTAGGATAGAAATATTTCTGTATGCAAGTCTTGAAAAATTAGAATTTTATTCTCTAAATTTCACATCAAGCCAACCAACACTTGTTTCCAATTCAATTTTATATTTAATTGTTTCACACATGAAATATTTTTCTTTGAGAATTGAGTATTACTGGAAAAAATACATTTTGATCGAAACATTTCATCTTGCATGTCAGAACAATATGTAAGAATTTAAATCTGAGGGGAAAACATCCGTTTATATGGTATGAGAGGAGAGTGCTAGTTGTTTGGCAAGTAGACTCTGGTAGAGGTATTCCCATGGAGAATGTACCAGTCAGATTTGACTTACACTTATAACAAAGTTCACCAAAAAGGTTGCACACCAAAAAGTTACATCTTTTCCCCATTTACAAATGCTAATTGATTTGTGTTACCAGCAAGTACAAGATTTCCATTTACTTCTTTCTTTCTTTCAAATTGAGAAATTTCTAAATGTAGCATTATCAGCATTTAGTGGCACCTTGAGATTTAGTGTCACCTTGAGTTTTAGCAATTTTAATTCTTTTGCTATTTTGTAGAATTAGTCTTATTCTACAGCCAAGAGTAGAAGGAAACGGGACAAATGACAAATCATTTATTGTCATCTCTGGAATAATATTCCCGTTTCCTTGACTAATATCACATTTTAACCCCTTTCAGGTAAATTACAACAGGTCACTGAAAGGAAAAGAATTAATGCATGTTACAAGTTTGTTTTTTTTTGTACATCAAAGTTAAATGATATAGTCTTGGACAATTCCACAGAAATCCTTCTTGAAAAATTCATTCACAGGATATGTGCATATCTGGCTTGGCCAGCTTTTACCGCTCATGCCAAATTACCATTAAGAAGGTGGTGAGCCACCTTCTCGAACTCCAGGAAATCATGTCATTTAAGTATACTCTCAATTCCATGTGGAAGGGAGTTCCAGTACAGTGAAGGAATGGTGACATAGTTCTAAGTCAGGATTTCAAGTGACTGGGAAAGGAACTTGCTGGTGGTACTCCCATGTGTGTGCTGCCCTCGCTCTTATAAGTGGTAGATATCACAAGTTTAGCAGGTGCTTTCAATGGAGCCTTGGCGAGTTATTGCTGTACATCTAGTAGATAATACACATTACTGCCACTATGCATCAAATGATGGAATATGTAATTTACTTTTAAGGTAGCAGATAGGGTGACAACCAAGATGGCTGCTTTTATTTGTCTAGCACTTTTTTTAATGCTGTTGGAGCTATACTCATCCAGGCATCACACTCCTGACTTGTGCCTTGGTGGATTCCCCTCAAGAATCAGGAGGGGAGTTAGTCACCACAAAATCCAAGCCTCTGAATTCCTCCGTAACCATGATACTTACATAACTACAACAGTTCAGTTTCTGGTCAATGGCAACCCAAATGAGGAATTCAGCAATGGTAATGCCATTGAAAATCATGGGGCACTGCTCAGGTTCTCACTTGTTGGAGATGGGTAATTGGCAAGTAACATTTGTGCCACCCAAGTGCCAAACACTTATCAACTCATGCCTGAATGTTGCCAAGTCTTCCCACACATGAAGAGTTCTTGAATATCTGAGGATCACAAATGGAACCGAGCATTATACACTGATGATTTCACACCTGCATTTCTGATCTTATGAAGGAGGGAAGGTCATGAACCACATGAAGGACAGACCTCAACACAATCCCACAGCATTCCTGCGGCAATGCATTGGGAATGAGATGATTGACCTCTAACAACCATAATCCTTTGTGACAGGCATGAAGCCAAGTGATAGAGAGCAACCCCTTTCACCCATCATTCACTCCAGTTTTGCTAAGGTGCATTGATATCATATTTGATCAAATACTGATGTTAAACACCTGATGTTAAAGGTAATCACTCTCACCTCATCTCTTAGATCAAGCTTGTACCAAGACTGTAATGAGGTCAGGAACTGAGTGTCCTTGGGGAAACCCAGATGACTGTCAGTGTCAAGTAAGTGCCACTCAATAATACTAGCCATCACTTCCAAACTGAGGAGTCAAGCAAATTGTAACCTATGGCGAATTTAAGTAAAACCTGGACCCATCCCAATCCATTTCTGTTCCACGCCTAGAAAACATGCCCGGACATGATTAAGTATCATAAGAAAAGCATCCTTGACCAAATTGAACAAAGAGAATCGTTTGTTAATTTTTATTTAAATTTTGTGATTATGGCTAACACTGAGTATTTTAAGCATTGCCTATTTCCCCTCCAACCGGCTATCGAGTCCAATACTTGCCTTGACTGCGTAAAGCTTCTTCTCATCGTGTTTTTTCCGAGCTAGGTAAACTTTACCGAAAGCCCCGCGACTGATGGGTTTTATGATCGTGAAATCTTCAATACTGGGAGCAGCCGGTACCTTGACGACTTTCACGTCCCTGTACAAGCCGGCAGGATTCGGAACTTCCATCTTCCAACTGGAACCAAGACACCATTCCCCCTGATTTTAATCGAAGAAACGGACCGCACTGCTACGACGTCACACTGCTCAAAGGGCACCGATGTTCCCCCTTAACCCACACACCACTCAAAATGCGCCGATACTCCACTTGAACACACACACCGCGCCACTCCAACGCAGACACCACTAGCCCGCGCGTTCCTGTCTTCAAAATAGCCCGCTCAGGTCCTTCGCCAAACGGCTCTGTCCTGATAGATGTCTTGACAATTTAACAAATTTGAACCGTTTCTAACATTGATGAGATAATTCATTCCGAGAATGATGATAGTTACTTCTTTCTGCTTTGCTATTGTACCAGCTTTCGAACTGACTTTACTTTTAAAATCTCTCCTTAGTCCTTGAGTTTTGACAAATTTGAGCAGGCACGGCGGAAGCTGCATGATTGGGTCCTGGGAGTTCGTTGCAGTAGCGCAGTCCGGCAGTTAGTGGTGGTTTATTTGTGGATGTGTTTATTTATTTGCTCTTTGAAGCTGTTGAAGGGTTTGTCTAACGCTTGGTAGTAGATAGTCTTGATGTTAATACAGAGATGCCCTTATATCTGTGACTGATGCTGGGAGAATAGCCCTGCCCTGCTGTTATAGTCAGGGGCAATGGCCGGAGCCTCGCTGTAAGTGGGGCACTTAGAAGGTCAGGCAGTATCTATGGAGAGAAATACAGACTTTTCTTCCGTTCTGATACTCTGTAACAGGTTCTGACAGACATGCTGAGTTTTTTTATTCAGCATTCTCTGGTTGTTTCAGATTTTCAGCATTTGTAGTATTTTGCTTTGTTCAGTTTAAACGCGACATACCTGCATTTAGAAATGAATTGCGGGAATCGTTGCGCATCCGCCACTGTGTGTGCCGAATGGTACGTCTGTGAAACCTCTTGGGATAAAACAAAAGTCTGCAGATGCTGGCGATCTGAAATTAAAACTGAAGTTGCCGAAGAAACTTGATCAGAGGAGTCACGGGATTCGAAACGTTAACTCTGTTGTCTCCCCATTGGATGCTATAAGACCAGCCGAGTTCTCCAGCAATTTCTGTTTTTGTTTCAAAGTATTTGGGATAATTTCACACATTACAAGTGATGTATAAATGCAAGTTGGTGCATTTGGGACACAATATTAGACGACATAGAAGTTTGTCAAACAGCGCCAAGGATTGTGGAAAAGGGGAATGCAGTAGATGAACAGAATGTGTAGACATTGATGTGCAAGTTACTATGGGTAAGTGTGATGGAATTTATATAAATGATTTGGATGTGAACATAGGAGGTACAGTTAGTAAGTTTGCAGATGACACCAAAATTGGTGGTGTAGTGGACACCCAACAAGGTTATCTCAGAGTACAACTGGACCTTGATCAGATGGGCCCAAGAGTGGCAAATGGAGTTTAATTTAGATAAATGTGAGGTGCTACATTTTGGTACAGCAAATCAGTGCAGGACGTGTACAGTTAACGGTAAGGTCTTTGGGAATGTTGCCAAACAGAGACCTTGGGGTGCAGTTCATGGTTTCTTGAAAGTGGGGTCACAGGCAGACAGGATAGTGAGGAAGGCATTTGATATGCTTGCCTTTATTGGTCAGTGCATTGAGTATAGGAGTTGGAAGGTCACCTTGCAGGTGTACAGGACATTAGTTAGGAATACCCCTGTGTTCAGTTTTGGTCTCTGAGCTATAGGAAGGATGTTATGAAACTTGAAAGGGTTCAGAAAAGATTTACAAGGATATTGTTAGGGTTGGAGGGTTTAAGCTGTATGGAGAGACTGAATAGGCTGGGGCTATTTTCTCTGGAGTGAGGGAGGCTGAGGGGTGACCTTGTAGAAGTTTATAAAATCATGAGGATCGTGGATAGGCTGAACAGCCAAAGTCTTTTTCCCAGGTTTGGGGAGTCCAAAATTAGAGGACATAGGTTTAAGTTGAGAGAGGAAAGATTTAAAAGAGACCGAAGAGGCACCTTTTTCATGCAGAGGGTGGTGTATGTATGGAACGAGCTGCCAGAGGAAGTGGTGGGGCTGGTACATTTACAACACTTAAAAAGGCATTTGGATGGGTATATGAATAGGGATACAGGCCAAATGCTGACAAATTGGACTAGATTAATTTTGGATATCTGGTCAGCATGGATGAATTGGACCAAAGGGCCTGTTTCTCTGCTGTGCATCTCTATGATTCTATGATGCTATGTGTACAAGTTTGAATTGCCAATGAGGGATGCAAATTACGCTTTTAGAAATATCTGAGGGATGAGGTTGATGCTTGGCACACAAGTAAAATTAGGAGCTGGCAGAGTAATTGGGGAAAAGCAGTAATGAAAACAGAAATTGTTGGAAAAGCACAGCAGAGCAATTTCTGTTTTCATTAGATGGTAGGAACTGCAGATGCTGGAGATTCTGAGATAACAAGGTGTAGAGCTGGATGAACACAGCAGCCAAGCAGCATCAGAGGAGCAGAAAAGCTGACGTTTTGGGCCTAGACCCTTCTTTAGAAATGGGGGAGGGGAAGGGGGTTCTGAAATAAATAGGGAGAGAGGGGGAGGCAGATAGAAGATAGGTGGAGAGGAGACAGACAAGTCAAAGAGGCGGGGATGGAGCCAGTAAAGGTGAGTGTAGATGGGGAGGTACAGAGGAGATAGATCAGTCCAGGGAGGACGGACAGGTCAAAGGGGTGGGATGAGATTAGTAGGTCGGAGATGGGGATGGAGCTTGAGGTGGGAGGAAGGACAGGTTATGGAGGCGGGGTCGAGCTGAGCTGGTTTTGGGACGCGGTAGGGGGAGGGGAGATTTTGAAGCTTGTGAAGTCCACATTGATACCATTGGGCTGCAGGGTTCCCAGGCTGAATATGATTTGCTGTTCCTGCTACCTTCGGGTAGCATTATTGTGGCACTGCAGGAGGCCCAGGATGGACATGTCGTCTGCGGAATGGGAG
Source organism: Ginglymostoma cirratum (assembly GCA_024137785.1). Classification (NCBI taxonomy): domain Eukaryota; kingdom Metazoa; phylum Chordata; class Chondrichthyes; order Orectolobiformes; family Ginglymostomatidae; genus Ginglymostoma; species Ginglymostoma cirratum. Next base: position 30,392,862 of record JAHRHZ010000034.1, on the reverse strand, counting down.
GGGGAGTAGAAATGGTTCGCGACTGCTTTTCCCAACTACTCTGCCAGCTCCTAACTTTACTTGTGTGCCAAGCATCAACCTCCTCTATTTCTATTTTTAGAAGTGTAATTTCATCCTCTTTGGCATTTCAAACATGTACTCAGAGTCATAGAATTGTAGAGATGTACACCATGGAAACTGACCCTCGGTCCAATTCGTCCGTGCTGACCAGATACCTGAATTTAATCAGATAACCGAAAGAACTGTGGATGCTGAAAATCAGAAACAAAAACAGAAATTGCTGGAAATGCTCAGCAGAATTGAGGAAAGGTCACTGGACCTGAAACGATAACTGATTTCTGCCCACAGATGCTCCCAGATCAACTGAGCTTTTCCAGCAATTTGGATTTTTGTTTCTGATTTCCAGCATCTGCAGTTGTTTTGGTTTTGAAAAAAGGCAGTGTTATGTTGGGTTTATAAATAGATGCTTAGTGTACAAGTGCAAAAAGGTTATGATAAATTTGTACAAAATTGCAATGAAAACATTTTTAATCATGTCAGTATGGGGACCATAAGAAATCCTGTTTGGCTGAGTGGCATCCCTGAGACCCCTAAGTGATAAGCTTATTGTTTCAAGTTCCACTCTAGAGATTTGAGTACATAATCTTGGTTGACATTTCAGTACAGTGCTTAGGGAGTGCTGAATTTTGCATGAGATGCAAAATTAAGGCAAGCTGTATCCAGTTGAGGATATAAAAACTCCTATGATACTATTCAAAGAAGAACAGGAAGGTTCTTTGCTTTATCCACTTATCGTTTAAGTAACATCACCAAAAACGGAATAAAAACTGAAAGAACTGCAGATGCTGTAACTCAGGAACAAAAACAGAAGTTGCTGGAAAAGCTCAGCAGCTTTGGCAGCATCTGTGAAAGGAAAAAAATCGGAGTTAACGTTTCGGGTCCGGTGACCCTTCCTGTTGACTCTTCCTCAGAACAGGAAGGGTCACTGGACCCAAATCATTAGCTGTGATTTTTTTCTTCACAGATGCTGCCAGACCTGCTGAGGTTTTCCAGCTTCTTCTGTTTTTATCACGAAAAACAGGTTGGATGGTCATATATCTCATTGATAGTTGTGACATCTTGCTATACATGAATCATGTTTCCCTGCATTATAATAATGACTGCTCAAATATTACTTTATTGTTTGAAAAGGGATTTCAATGTCCTGGATAAGTTTTAAAAGAGGAAATAAGGATTGCAAAAGGAGCAGAGGAAATTGAAAGTAAGTGGCAATACTGGTATGTGCACAGCCTTTCCTTTGCATATATTCAAATAAAAAGTTTTTTAATTCTTCCGTTGGAGGTGCGTGTTGCAGATAAGACTAACATTTGTTGCCCATCCCTAATTGTTCTTGAGTGTTGAATCACAACCTTGAATTGCGGTAGCCCATCTTAAATACAGAAAAGAAAAGAGCTCACTTAAAAAGGAAGAGAATGATACAGATCAAAGAGATGGAGGAAATGTATAAGCATAGAAAGAGGGAGTCAATGCAAATTGTTTAAAAACAAGTTAATGTGGTAAAATTACACTGTAAATGCATCCTCACCTTAAAAAGAAAAATAAGGATCACCTTAAAAATCCAAATTTCTTATCTTTTTTCATGTACTTTTAATTTCAGGTACTGCACTTTGTAAATACTTGTCAGGGCCTTTGGTGAGCAAAGAGTTAACTGATGGTATACGAAGGGCTATTTTTATTGATTAGGTTAGGCTGAGAATATTGTGATGATTAGGTATAGCTTGTTGCATGAGTCTAGACATCTGTAGAATGCATCAGATGTTAGAACAATTCAAGATGATTGAACAGAAAAGAGAACGGTTTATAATAAGTAATTCTGTTCGTAAGATGAATAGTTTAACAATACGAGATGAGAGAAGGATAGTTAAATGGTTATGGTGGCTGCTTGTCTCTGATTTGTATTAAAATATTCTAACTTGTAAAGGACAATGTAAGCCTATTAAGGTGTCTGCACCCTAACTTTATCAATTGTAATCTAGGAGATGGCTGTGATAATAGTCTGCTGACATGATTAGATAATCAATTAACTATTTATAATCATGTGAATTAAAGAAGGATAAGTCAGGCCCTGCAAGGAGCTTCTATGCAATGTTTCACAATCTTAAACAAAAGGAAACATAAAACGGTCTGTGTTGAAATGTGCTGAGGCTACAGCGGGAAGTAGAAACCACATTCAATCCTGCTCCTATGATGCTGCTTGACCTGCTGTGTTCATCCAGCCCCATGCTTGTTATCTCCAATCCGTCACCTCTGCTTGTTTTTAGTATGATATTTGCTTCATAAATTTAAATAGCTTTGTTCTGGACCAAGGACATTTGCCTAAAACCAACAAACACTTTAATTGCAACATATTGATTTTGAACCATTTCAACTGTAGGTAAATATGTTCTTTAGTTGTGCTCATGTAACATTGACACTCTTGCATAGCGGGGGAAGAATTTAAATGTAATTTAAATGAATTAAGTAAGTCACACTACTTAAAGGTTGCACAATATGTTTGGTGTTTGTAAAGATTAATATTTAATTATTTCTGTATTTGTTAGGATATAGTCTTAGCATGCAGCCAATGAGATAACTCATTACATGGTAAGACTATTGCATCTGAATCTGTCAACCGAGACCCCAAAACAAATATAGTGAAATAGCAGTTCTGAAGAAGAGTCACTGAATTGGAAATATTAACTCTGCTTTCATTCCACAGAGGTTGCCAAACCTGTTGAGTTTCTCCCACAATTTCCGTTTTATTGTCACAAATATAGTTATCGGGTCCATTTTTAGACTAATACGGAATGATGGCTTAAAAACTCAAAAGTTGTTTTGTAAAACCATGTCCAGTTTTTTGGCTTTGGCTTTACCGTCAAAGATTAGTTCGTGAAAGCAGGGAAGCCAAGAAAAGATATACGTAAAACCAGAAATAACAGACGAAACATCTGTTTGTTGCCCCAGCTAGTAGTAGTTTTTCAACCAGATCTATCCACTATAATGCAATTTATTTACAAATAAGCCTTACCGATTGCTCCAGTTAATTTTATAGGTGCTACATACAGCAGCTATGGTAAACTGATCATGGAGGAAGTGAACATTCTGTGATAGTAGTTGGATGCCAATCAAATGGGTCACATTTTATTTGAATTGTGTGTACTCATCCAGGCAAGTGTCAAGTATTCCATCATACTCCCAATTTTCACCTAGTCAGCCTTCAAAGCAAAAATATAGGACCACACCAGTTAACCTTTTGGCCAGTGGTGATTCTATGATGGTGGGGACAGTGGATGGTTATTGCCTTGCATGAGCGAATATTTCTTGCCATTAACCAGCCCACACCTGAATATTGTGCAATCCTTGCTGCATGCAGGCAAAGCTGTTTCATTATCTAAGAAGATATGCACTGAACTGACAACAAGAAGGAAATAGTCAACGATCTCCCACTTCAGATTATAAGGAGGAACGTCCTTATTCTGGCAGTTGGGTGTTAGCTATAGCCCTGAAACAATCCTCCAGCAATGTCTTGAAATTGAGATAAGGTACGTTTTTAAAAACCACAACCAACTTTATTTGTGCAGGCATGGGTCCAGCTTGTGGAGAGTTTTCTTTCAGTTTCTTGAGTAGATTTGTAGCTCGGTTTGTGGATGCTGTGGTTGGTTCGCTCGCTGAGCTGGCTTACATTGGACAGACAGGAAGGAAACTGGCTACAAGAATACATGAACACTAACTAGCAACAAAAAGACATGACCAATACTGACTCGTCTCCATACAAACAGACAAAGAGAACCACGAGTTCAATTGGGACAATGTCAGGATCCTAGGACAAGCCAATTAGAGACAAGCACGAGAATTTCTAGAGGCCTCATTCTCCAACAGGAAGGCCATTAATAAACACATGGAATTAGGCCGTATATACACACCACTACAAAGAAAAACCAGAAATGAGGTAATCAATTCCAATGAACCCCAGAGTTTAATTAATAATTAAAAAGAAACAACAACGCTTCATCAGAGGCTGCACCAGTAGGTTAATGAAAAATCTGCAAACTAACAAACCGGCTCAGCGAGAGAACCAACTGCAGTTTTCTTTCAATTCCCATTGACTTAACTTTTATTTAGGCTCCTTGAAAAGTGGAATACAGGTAGCAATGTTTGTAGGAAAATAAATTTAAGTAGAACAGTACTTTAGCGGCTGCACCTCAGACAGAATGGCAAAAGGCCAAGCCAGGGAATGAGTGATGGAAACAAGGATGAACCCTAGGCAAAATAATCAGCAGGATAATGGGAAGCCTTGTGTGGACATGAACAATGTATGACGTATGTAATGTAGGAAATAAAAGACATCTGATCAAATTACAATCATATTAGAAATTGAATATATGACTTAAGGTCTATATGAGGTAGGAACTTCTGGGATTTTGCCAGAGTTCAGTCTTAGAATGTTCAAGACTGCTCATCTTTGTGTACATATGAAAAAAAACATAATGTCCTGCACCTAAGTCTCCTGGTGGTTTATCAAGTTGAACAGTCAAAAACTGTCTCGATCAAGACCATTCAATCTTCAGTCAACTCTGAACATTGTCACTTTCGGCCATGTTTTGACTAAAGACCGTAATGAGTTGTAAAGTTAATTTTTCCCACTAGAACTAATTTCAGTGAGCAAGTCGGCAAGAGTAGAATGAAACTTCCAAATTTTAGTAAATACCTACCTGGTTCATTAATGCTCTGTACAGAAGGAAACCTGCTGTCCTTATTCAGTTTGACATAGGTGAGGCCTCTTCTGGAACACTGTCCAGTTCTAGTCACCCAGTTATAGGAAGGATATTAAGCTGGGTTCAGAAGAGATTTCCCAGTATGTAGCTGGGTATGGAAGGTTTGAGTTATAAAGAAATAGGCTGGGATTCTTTTCACTGGAGCTTTAGAGGTTGAGAGGGGACCTTGCAGAAGTTTATAAAATAATGAGGGGTATAGATAGGGTTAATGGTAGTTGTCTTATGCTTAGCATATGGTATTTCAAGACTGGGGACACATCTTTAAGATAAGAGGAGAAAGATTTTAACAAAGACACGAGGGGCAATTTTTTTTTTTTTTTACACAGAAGGTGGTATGTGTGTGAAATGAACTTCCTGAGAAAGTGGCGGATGTGGGTACAATTACAACATTTAAAAGACATTTGGGTAAGTACATGAATAAGAAAGGTTTGGAAGGATATGGGCCAGGAGCAAGCAGGTGGGACTAGTTTAGTTTGGGATTATGTTTGGCATGGACTGGTTGGATGGAAGAGTCTGTTTCAGTGCTGTCTGACATTATTGAGTCTGGAGTCTCACAATGTGATTTACTCTGAAATGGCCAAAGAAGCCATTCAGTTGTATCTGTGCCATAATGATAAACTATAATAAGCATAAAACAGATCATAGAATTCATCATAGAATCTCTACAGTGTGGAAAGAGGCCCTTCGGCCCAACAAGTCCACACCGACCCTCAGACATCGCACCCAGACTCATCCCCCTATAACTCACCTAATCTACACCTCCCTGAAAGCTATGGGCAATTTAGCATGGCCAATCCACCTAGCCTACACATCTCTGGACAATAGGAGGAAACCCACACAGACACAGGGAGAATGTGCAAACTCCACACAGACAGTCGCCCGAGGGTGGAATCGAGCCCGGATTCCTGGCGCTGTGAGGTAGCAGTGCTAACTACTGAGCCACCACTTGGTATCAATTTCAACACTGGGTTTAAACATGACAAATGTACAGCTGGCCCTGCCCTCTCCAACTTCAGGAGTTGGCAGTTGGGATTGGTGCCAAAGTTGAGAGCTGTCCCACAGCCTTGTCAAACAATTGCCTGATATGATTAAATATAATCTTTCTTCTATATCCTAAATTCCTCTATCAAATCTCTGGGTACACCTGTTCCTTCATCAGGACAAAATGGCAGTGGTGGCACTAGTGTAGAGTCAGTATGGAGAGGTTCTGGGATCCTCAATAATTGCCCAGATGCCATGAAATCTCATGAAGACCACACGAGATGTGGCCAAATATAACCAAAGAAACATTATGCTGATTGTCACTTTCCCTCATTTGATGAATGAGTTCTCCCTTCTGTTGACTACACAGAAGAAAAACTGAGAGTAGCAAGAGCACAGTATGTTCAACAATAAGAGTAGCTCAATGCATCACTACTAGCCAAGACTTGAAGGTCATATTTTCAGATTGACTGGTGGCAGGTGGTGAGTGTCGCCATGAGTGGAAAATATACTTGATGTGATCTCAAGAATTGACTAGTCACATGCGCATATCCATGTTATTATTTCTCAGGGATGATGAAAAACCATCCCTTGTGAAGTCTCATCTTGACACTGGACGGTCCCCATCATATCACGTGGCCAATGCGCATGCTAAAAAGGAAAGATTTAAGAGATCTGGGCATCCATGAAGTGCTGAGATAACAAGCATAGGGCTGGATGAACACAGCAGGTCAAGCAGCATCAAAGGAGCAGGAAAACTTGACGTTTCGGGCCGAAACCCTTTCTTTCTGATGAAGGGTTTAGGCCCGAAACGTCCAGTTTTCCTGCTCCTTTGATGCTGCTTGACCTGCTGTGTTCATCCAGCCCCATGCTTGTTATCTCGGATTCTCCAGCATCTGCAGTACCTTTTATCTCTTATCCATGATGTGCTGTAGGGTTCATTCGCAACAGCACAGGAATTGTATTATAATACAATCTGTGACCTCGTGACCCAGAACATTCTTCACTCTTATCATTATATTCAGGCCAGAGGATCAAACTTGGTTCAAGAAGAATTTAGAAGTGCATACCAGAACTAGTATTTTGTGTATTTAAATGTGAGGTGAAGCTACAACACAAGGCTATATACATACTAAACTGTGGAAACAGCATGCTATAAGTCAAGTTAAATGATCCCAAAATGATTGGATCAGGTCACAGTTTTAGTGTCCATCCACACCCAGTTGTGAATGATGGTGAACAATTAAACAGCTAATCAGAGGAGAAGGCCCCATTTTTATTCATCTCCAGCCTCAATGATGGCTCGGCACTGTACTTAAAATGCAACGTTAAAGTTCTTGCATTCTTCAGCCACGTTTGAAGTGGATGATCTATTTTGACATCTTGTGGAGATTTCCAATATCTGAGATGCCATGTTTAATACAATTAATCTACAAACAGCTGAGAGCACAGATTTCAGCAAAGAGTATTGGGGTCAACAATAACAAAAACAAAGTAGCTGGAAAAGCTCAGCAAGTCTGGCAGCATCTGTGAAGAATAAAACAGGGTTAACATTTCGGGTCCGATGACCCTTCCTCCGAACTGGCAATGAGTTAAATACTAAATAAAAACCAAAAGAACCGTGGATGCTATAAATCAGGAACAACAATGTTCTGGCTGTTTTGCTGAAGCTCCTCCAGGAAATACCTCTCATAAAGCTGTTTCAGTTAAGCTGCAAAACTGGCCAAGAAAATTTAAAAATATATCCTTTTCCTTCACGAAAAGCTGAATAAAAATCTGCTGTACGTGTGCTGGAAGAGTTGGAACGGTTAATTCTTGAATGCAATTAGCAACACCCACTGTGATGATGTCACAGGCACTTGATGAGGGAGAAGAGAAAACCACAATTACGGCAGAATAAAAATCTTTGAAGATGGGCTACCCAAAATCATATTAAGGAGCTGTAGAATCAATAGTGTTGCCAGGAAAATTTAAGTTCAGAGATGGGTTAAATAGAACACAGCACTGGACGTGCTGGAGAAATCAATTTTTGCTGCATAGAATGGCAGATGTTGGACAAATAAGTACAATTCCATACATTATTATAAATATTATGTTATGACATGGACACAGATTGTCAAATCAAATCAGCCTCCCTATCCCTGAATTTGCAAAACAATAAAATTACTCAATGGCTGTCAAAATTGACCCCAGTAGTTCCTGACCAGATTTGGTGAATAACTGATACCAGACACCAGGTTTATAGTTTAAACAAAAAAAAATTATTAATAATACAGTAGCTTTAGCAGAGCAAAGTTAAACTGCAAGGTTATATATTTAATGTCTGTGATTTAAACCCAGTCTTCTTCAATTAGAGTCACAGAGCTGTACAGCATGGAAACAGACCCTTCGGTCTAACTTGTCCATGCCAATCAGATATCCCAAATAAATCTAGTCCCATTTGCCAGCATTTGGCCCATATCCCTCTAAACCCTTCCTATTCATATATCCATCCAGATGCCTTTTAAATGTTGTAATTGTACCAGCCTCCGCCAGTTGCTCTGACACCTCATTCAATTCATGTACCATCCTCTGGGTGAAAAAGTTTTAATTCTTACCCCTCTCACCTTAAACCTGTGCAATCTAGTTTTGGACTACCCCCATCTCAGGAAAAAGACCTTATCTACTCACCCTATCCATGCCCCTCATGATTTTATAAACATCACCCCTCAGCCTCCTCACTCCAGGGAAAATAGCCCTAGTCTATTCAGTATCTCCATATAGCTCAAACCCTCCAACCCTTGCAACATCCTTGTAAACCTTTTCTGAACCCTTTTAATTTTCACAACATCCTTCCTATAGCAGAGAGACCAGAATTGCATGCAGTATTCCAAAGGTGGCATAACCAATGTCCTGTACAGCTGCAACATGACCTTCCCACTCCTATACTCAATGCACTGACCAATAAAGGCAGGCATACCAAACGCCTTCTTCACTGTCCTGTCTATCTGGGATTCCACTTTCAAGGAACTATGAAACTGCACTTCAAGGTCTCTTTGTTCAGCAACACTCCCCAAGACCTTACCATTAAGTGTATATGTCCTATCCTGATTTGCCTTTCCAAAATGCAACACCTCACATCTATCTAAATTAAACTGCATCTGCTACTCTTTGGCCCATTGGCCCATCTGATCAAGATCCCATTGTACTCTGAGGTAACCTTCTTTACTGTCCACTACACCTCTGATTCTCATGTCATCTGCAAACTTACTAACCATACCTCCTATGTTCACGTGCAAATCATTTATATAAATGCTTCTAGCTCCCAACCTTACAAAGACAGACATTAGCAGAGATAGTCATGGGATAAATCAAAAGAACAGTAAATAAATGAGATATATCTTGCCAGTTCACTTATTTTGGTAGAGATCTATGAAGTTAGTAAACAAAGTGGGATGAGCTGTCATAAAAGGGATGTGGCTGACATTTGAAGGAACGAATTAGGAAATTGAAGGAATTGATATCAGCAAGAAAATCATTCCTTTTAAAGAAACCATTTATGAATTGGGTATGTATTGTTTAGCTAATCTGACATTGATTATGTACTCGCTATGTATTGACAAGCCATTTAGATTTCAGGATGCCTCCGATGGGGGTAGAGGCTAACAAGGGTTAATAGTGACCATTCTCAGAGGTTCAGTGTACGGAAAAGAACATAGAAAATTGGACAATGTTAGTCAACAGGAGAAAATGAGACTTGTGTCCAGTCAAACAGTATCACGAGCAGTGTCAATTGAAATCCATTGCTTTTATTGAGTATACTTTATTTTGTATTTATAATAAACTTAACAAATTTTGTAATAGTTATTAAAATATACTTTTGTGTCTGGAATGGGCTTTATAACTAATCAGAACAGGTTTTGGAAAGGCTGCTTTAATTCAGTCTTTAATTGTAAGTGACTTGGGTCTTACAGGTAAGCTTAAAGTCAAGCCCAAAATCTTGCTCATTTATGATGAATAATTAGAAGAGATTTCCTTCATACAGTACTCACCACAAAAGTAGTTGATCAACTTTAAACCACTTTATGAGGCTGTGAAAGGCATTTTGTAAATGCATTTACGTTTGTTTGTTATTCTTTCTTTTGGCAGTACATGAAAGAAAAGAGAACAAATGACATACTGAAAGAGGATATGATAATTGGAAGTAGGCAGAATTGGGGAAGACCCATGAGAGGCATCAACGTTTGATCTTGGTCTCATCAATTCATAGGCTAACTTTTGACTTTGCGACACAGAGTATTTTCACTTAAGAAAATTCATACCATGCTCAGAAAACAAACAGAAGCAATTTCAGTTTCTATTTTTATCATGTGATCCTCCTCATGACTTGAGATCCTGGTGTTATTCCTTCAGAGAGGAATTTCAAGTTTATTGAACAGTGTTTTCTCCAATTTTGACAACTTTTGAGAAGCTTAGTTGAGAATTCAATTTCTCCCTGATTGGAGAGTCTGATAAATCATCAACTTAAACAGAGTAAGGAGAAATTTGTAGAGAACATGACTGCTTTCTTTTCCAGAGGGAGTGGCCCTGACAGATATCATCGCATTTTTTAAGCCAAAAAGACGTAAAACATTTGAAACAAAGATATGAGATGAAGGAACCAAAGCAAACCTGTGGGATTAGTTATATATTTCCTCTGCCAAAGAAGCAGTTTGGACAAGAGATAGTAGGAACTGCTGATGCTGGAGTCTGAGATAACAAGGTATGGAGCTGGATGAACACAGCAGGCCAGGCAGCATCACCCACTTCCTACCTACTAGCCTCATCCCCGCCTCCTTGACCTGTCCGTCTTCCCTCCCACCTACCTGCCCCTCCCCCCTCACTGACCAACCCCCATCCCAGCTCCCTACCTACACTCACCTGTACTGGCTTCATCCCTGCCTCCTTGACCTGTCTGTCTTGTCTCTGTTCCTCTATTCACCTTCTATCACTGCCTCCCCCCTCTCTATTTAATTCAGAGCTCCCTTCCCCTCCCCCATTTCTGAAGAAGGGTCCAGACCCGAAGTGTCAGCTTTCCTGCACCTCTGATGCTGCCTGGTCTGCTGTGTTCATCCAGCTTCACACCTTGTTATACCAGTTTAGACAAAGTGGCTGAATAACCTTCTTAGTTCTTTAAAACTACTTCGATTTATTTTTAGCTTTGTCCTATTTGCTCTTTGTACAAAATATTTGTTCCAATTCTCTCTTTCTCCCAACAGATCATCTTGGTCTCACAGGAGAGAAGCTTTGAAGAACTTGACTTGTGACTGCTTTTAAAATAAAAAAAAACCAATATTAAAGAAGCAAATTGACTGCATCGAACCAATATTTAGGACATACTTATCATAAAGATTCAATCTAAATATTACGAATATCAATAGTAGCAGAAACACATGTCAATGAACTCACATATCTTAACAGTCAAAACTTATAAACCTGGCGATCTTAAGGTAACATTGAACAATTGTCGTTAATGAGAGTGAAACTCTTTTTCTCTGAAAGTTGTGAAACTTTGGAATACCCTTAAAGGGGAGTGGATACAGAATCTTTAAATATTTTTTAAGACAGAGGTAGATAGATTCTTCATTACCAAGGATGAAAGTCTATTGGGGACGTGCAGGACTTTGGAATGGAGGTTAAAATCAGATTGGCCATGATCTTATTGAATGGTGGAGCAGACTCAAACGGCCAAGTGGCCAGTTCTTGTTTCTCTTTATATGTTTATATGTAAAACGCTGGGGTTGTCTTTACTTTTAAAAGTTTTGGTACCATTATTCACAGAAAGATGTCATTTCATTTTAGGCAGTTCAGACAAAGTTCACTAGGGTGATTCCTAATATGGAGGGATTGTCTTATGAGCAAAGGCTAAACAGGTTGGGACTCTACTCATTGGAGTTTAGAAGAATGAAAGGTAATCTCTTTGAAACATATAGGATTCTTAAGGGGCAACAAGGTAAATGCTAAGATGTTTCCTCTCATAGGAGAGTCTAGGATCAGAGGGCACAGTCTCAGAATAAAGGGGCACCAATTTAAGACTGAGATGAAGAGTCTTTGGAATCCCTAGTCACAGAGAGCAGTGGGGGCAGAGTCCCTATGTATATTTAAGGCTGAGATAGATTGATGTTTGATCAGTCGGGGAATCGAGGGTTATGGGGAAAAGGGCAGGAAAGTGGATGTGAAAAATGTTGGATAAGCCATGATGGGTCGAATGGCCTACTCCTATTCTGATTTCTTATGGCCCTATATTGTTGAGCTGTGCATTACAATGTTGCTTTTTGGAAGCAAAAATAGATTTTGAGACTGAATGGCATCAAGAATCTTTCAAGTTAAGGTAATTCTGCCTGGCCAGAATCCTCTGATTCGTTGACCTGTAGAGTGTTAAAAAGGTGTGAGTGCCAAGAGCATCAGAAAGTGAAAACATCCAGAGCCGTTCACAGCATCTCTCTCTCTCTCATTCTCTTTCTGTCCATGTGGGGAAAATGACAGAACACCCCAGAAAGCTGAAATAAAAGAACTTGTACAAGGAAAGACCTACATTCGCCTGATCAGCCATTGAATCAAAGGACAATCATTATCAGACAAACAACAGCGTCTCATAATTATAAAAACCAAAAGGTCTGTAAGTGGAAAAGAACTTTACAACTTATGGTCTGGACTTTTGATATTTGTAATTCTATTTATTTATATTTTTTATCCATCCATAGTATGTGTGTTAAATTGTGGATAGTGCCACACCAGAACAAATAAATAGGTTTGTATATTTAAGAGAAATTATAATAATGGATGGAGGATGTGACGTGGAAGTTAAACAAGGATAGAAATAGATGGAAGTAATTTTGTGAAGCTGAAGGATATGTTATCAACAAGAAATTGCAGAGGTGACATTTAAAAAATGTCACAAGCTTGTAACAAGGAGAAAATGTCATAAATACTTTGTTCTATCTACTTTCCTGTATGACTCAGAAACCTGGACATTAAGTAAAGATCTATGGAAGAAAATAGAGGTATCTGAAAACTGAATACTAAGATATGCAGACTATAAGACAAATGAAGATATATTTGAATTTGCAAGAGCAAGACAAACTCTACAAGAGGCATCCAGAAAAGAAAATGACAATATTTTGATCAGAGCTGAAGTTACAGAGATCTCTTCTGAAGGGTAAAGTGGAAGGAATGTAATCATTGTTGGTTGTTGGATGCTAGAGTGGCTGCAAATGAACTCCAGTGGATGTATGAGAATGGCACAAAACAGCTGAATATGACATACCATGACAGGACATGTCCTCACAGTAACAGCTACAAGCATTGGCAGCAACAGAACTGCACTATACAGAATGCTAAGGTATTAGATTTGAGTCTGTGTTGAGTCAGTTGATCTTGACTGGATGTTGATAGTGATTCAGCCGGAGCATCTCTGTACTAGAGTCATAGAGTACTACAGCATGGAAATAGGCCCTTCGGCCCAAACTGGTCCATGCTGCAGGGTGCCCACTCAGCCAGATCCAATTGCCCGCATTTGGTCCATATCCCTCAAAACCCTTCCCATCCGTGTACCTATCTGAATATTTTTTAAATGTCACTATTGTACCTGCTTCAACCACTTTCTCTGGTAGCCCATTCCATACACGTACCACTCTCTGTGTGAAGAAGTTGCCTCTCAAGTCCTTCTTAAATCTTTCCCCTCTCACCTTAAACCCACGCCCTCTAGTTTTCAATTCCCCATTCCCAAGACTATATGCATTCATCCTAACTATGCCTGTCATGATTTTGTACACCTCAATAAGGTCGCCCCTCATTCTCCTGCATTCCAAGAAATAAAGTCCAATCCTGGCCAACCTCTCCCTATAACTCAGGCCTACTATTCCTGGCAATATCCTCGTAAATCTTCTTTGCACACTTTCCAGTTTAACTATGTCTTTCCTATAACAGGATGACCAAAACCGTACACAATAGTCCAAGTGTGGCCTCACCAACGACTTATACAATCCTAACATAATGTCCCAACTCCTATATTCAATGCCTAGACCGATGAAGGCGTGTCTACCTGTGGTGCTGCTTTCAACGAACTATGTACTTGTGCTCCTAAGTCCCTCCATGCTACAGCACTCCTCAGAACCTTATCATGTACTGTATAAGACCTATCTTGGTTTGACTTTCCAAAGTGCAACACCTCACACTTACCTGTATTGAATTGTGTTTTCCAATCCTCATCCCACTTCTCCATCTGATCAAGATCCTTCTGTAATTTTTGATAACCTTCCTTGCTATCAACGGTACTTCCTAATTTTTTTAAATCATCCACAAACTGACGAATCATGCCTTGTACATCCACATCCAGATCATTAATGTAAACAAGTAACAAAGGTTCCAGCACTGATCCCTGTGGCACACCACAAGTCACAGTCCTCCAATCCAAGAAACAACCTTCAACCATCACCCTTTGCTTCCTACAATTGAGCCAATTTTGAATCTAATTAGGTAGCTCTCCCTGGATCCCATGCGACCTAACCTTCATGGTTACCCTGCCAAGGGGACCTTGTCAAAGGCCTTACTAAAGTCCATATAGACAACATCTACTGCCCTACCTCATCTATCCTCTTAGTTACGACTTCGAAAATCTCAAAAAGATTTATCAGACATGACTTCCTGCACACAAATCCACATTGACTATCCCTAATCCTACCTTGACTATCCAAATATTGGTTGATCTGTCCCTCAATATCCTCTCCAATAACTTGCCAACCACAGATGTCCGGCTCACTGGCCTGTAGTTCCCTGGCTTGTCTTTGCTACCTTTCTAAGACAGTGGAACAACATTAGCCACCCTCCAGTCTTCCTAAACTTCACCAGTGGCTAAAGGTGAAGCAAAAATCTCTGCGAGGGCCTCTGCAATTTCTTCCCTAACCTCCCACAACATCCGAGTATGGACTTGATCAGGACCAAGGGATTTATCCCCCTTAATGTGCTTTAAGGCTGCAAATACCTCCTCTCTGGTAATATGGATGTGCTCCAAAACATCTCCACTTGTTTCCCTTATTTACTTAGCATCTATGATTCCCTCTTCAGTAAACAATGAGGAGAAATATTTATTAAAAATCTCCTCCATCTCCTGTGGCTCCACACATAGGCAGCCATACTGATCTTTAAGGGGACCTATTCTCTCTCTAGCCATTCTTTTACTCTTAATATAGCTATAGAACCTCTTGGGATTATCTTTACCCTTATCTGCCAGATCAATCCCATACCCTGTTTTTGCTCTTCTTATTTCCCTCTCAAGTGTGCTCCTGCACTTTTTATAGTCATCTAGGGATTCACTTGAGTCCGATAGCTTAAACCCAATATATGCCTTCTTCTTTCTCCTGACCACAGCCGCAATATCCCTCATCAGCCAGGATCCTTAAACCTGCCAGCTTTTTCCTTAACCACACTGTCCCTGGACTCTTGATATCATACTTTTAAAAGCCCCTAAATTGGCCCTGCCCCAGTTCAGCACCTTCACCTGTGGACCCATCCTATTTTTTTCCATAACTATGTTTAAACTAAGAGACTTATGGTCACTGGACCCAAAGTGCTCTCCTACTGACACTTCAGTCACTTGCCCAACCTTGTTTCCTAAGAGGAGATCAAGTGTTGCACCCTCCTGAGTAGGGACCTTTACATATTAATTTAGGAAACTTTCTTGGCCATATTTGACAAATTCCACTGCATCAGGGCATCCCAGTCAATACAGGGGAAATTAAAATCTCCAACCAATACTACTCTATTATTCCTACAGGTATCTGCAATCTCAACACATCTGCTCCTCTAGTACACGTATAGTCCCAACAAAATGACCATCCCCTTCTTTTTGCTAAGTTCTAACAATATGGCCTCATCTGATGGCCCCTTAAGAATATCCTCTCTAAGCACTGTTGTTATGTTCTCTCTTATCAAAGTGGGGCAGCATGGTGGCTCAGTGGTTAGCACTGCTGCCTCACAATGTCAGGGACCTGGGTTCAATTTCAGCCTCAGGCAATTGTGTGGAGTTTGCACATTTGCAGCTTATTTTCTTGCAAGGTGCTGATTCTTCTAATTTCAACAGGACATCCACTTACATGTTATTTTCAGGGCTTATCTGTCCCCACCATCTGCTCCTAGCACCCGTGCCTTCTCTTATAATTAATACTTATATAGAAACATAGAAGATAGGAACAGGAGGAAGTCATTTGGCCCTTCAAGCCTGCTCCACCATTCTTCACGATCATGGCTGATCATCCAACTCGATAGCCTAAACCTGCTTTCTCTCCATAATCTTTGATCCCATTCGCCCCAAGTGCTATATCTAGTCACCTCTTGAATACATTCACTGTTTTGGCATCAACTATTTCCTGTGGTAATGAATTCCACAGGCTCGCCACTCTTTGGTTGAAGAAATGTCTTCTCACTAAGTGAGGGAAGTCATACTCAGCTGGACAATGGACGGATGGTTTTGATGGACCATGGTGTGGTTGGTAATATCAAAGATCGGAGAGAACATGATAGGACAGCACATCTGGTCACTCAAAGAAAAAGTCATTTGCAAGTTTAGATCTTTTTCAGTGCTGTGGCAGCGGAAAAAGGATTTGAGAGTAGATCATGGAGTGACAGATATAGGCATGACTTGTGGGTGGTGGGGGAGTGTGGTAATGACATGTTCAAGGGTTTTAGTTTGGAAAGTCAGGATCATTGTGCAGTTGTGTGGTCTGGATAGAAAAGAGTGAGACACTTTAAATTAAACTTAATGATACCACTTCCAAAGGACAGCTGATGGAGAATGGTTCCAGTTGAAAACATAAACAGGGAAGAATGGGAAGACCAGTATTGTAATTGTTTACAAAAACAAACACCGAGGCACCTTCATATTTCAAAATGGCATTATTTATGAGTGTATCCTGAGAATGGAATACTTCAAAACCCATGATACTTTTTCAGTTATACTTATTTCTTGACTGGGTCATAATCAAGTCTGTCTGATGCGTTGTATGGGCATGCCAGTTCACTATGTCATATGAGTAGCAGTTCAATATGAAGATTAAAACCACCATCCTCTAAGTGTAGGCATTAGTGTAGGCACTGCTAGGCCTGCTTGATCCAGTTGGATAGAGGAAAACCACTTCCTGGTCTAGGTTGAAGAGTTTTTTGAAGTGAACAAAATATAGATTATTGTATGTTAACAACTAGTTACAGGTTACATGGGCACGACAGATATTGTTATGGAGATTTTGAAAAGAACCAAATGTTAGGTCTCATTCTTTCAAGATCTTCAGTTATTCTGCCCTCAGGTCCATATGACATCATCACATTGGGTGGTGCTTATAGCACTCCCCAGTATAAATCTTATTAGAGCCATCTTCAACGTAAATTTGAATTTAATAAACTGTGTAATAATGGAAAAGTAAAACTGACATGAGGTAACATGAAAGAATTGAGTATTTCCTTATGTATTTTTGTAGTGGGAATGCAAACATAAATAAGATCTATTCCACAAAACAAAATCCTTTCAACAAACACCCCCTAATTTCCTTTAAAGTACAAGTTTAAAATCCAAGAGTGGGATGCTCTTCGGAGGAACAGTGTGGACTCGATGCACCGAATGGCCTGCTTCCAAACTGTAGGCATTCTATGATTCAAAGTTCAATTTATTTCCCCTCAATACAATGTAAACAAATAAGCTTCCCTGAACATAGTGTTACAAATTATGGTTACAGGTCTGGCCAGGAAATTTTTTTTTGCTTAAAATAGACTTAAGTTTGAGATCCCAGGTATTTACCTAGAGAATAAAACCACCATTCTATCACAATATACATATAGTTTTTGACTAAACAAAAAAACTTTACAAGATTAGTACAGTAAAACAATCAACATATATTTGTACAACATATTCTCTCCCCCTGTGAATTAACGAGGTAAATATGGATAATAGATAAAACCGTGGTCAAACGCCCTGACAGCATGTCGAATAACAAATGCAATCAAGACACAGCCACGGATTTATCTGCAATCCCCCAATGGTTTGTGACACATTGGGCCAGCAAATCCCATTAAAATCTTGTCTCCCTTAAAAGATACCCCAATTATTCACATTTGAAGACCTAGCTTTGGAACTCCACCACAAGCCGTTCCATTATGGACTGTCTCACTGATTGGGGTGGCATGGTGGCTCAGTGGTTAGCACTGCTGCCTCACAGCACCAGGGACCTGGGTTTGATTCCACCCTCTGGCAACTGTCTGTGTGGAGTCTACACATTCTCCCCATGTCTGTGTGGGTTTCCTCCGGGTGCTCCGGTTTCCTCCCACAGTCTAAAGATGTGCAGGGTAGGTGGATTGGCCACGTTAAACTGCCCGTGGTGTTCAGGGATGTTTAGGTTAGGTGGGTAAGGTGGGGTTAGATATGGGGAAATGCAAGGGTAGGGGGCTGGGTCTGGATGGGATGCTCTTCAGAAGGGCAGTGTGGACTTGTTGGGATGAATGGCCTGTTTCCACACTGTAGGGATTCTGTGGTTGCTAAAGTTCAGGTATCTCAATTTCTTCCACCAAAACAGTGTATCACCAGATTCCCAGCTGCACTCTAGCACCTGCTCATGGCCATAATTTCACAGACAGCTTCAGTAAGTGACACTACCCGCAGGGTGTTACTGAGCTCCAATATTTCTTAGCTGCAAGTACTGCTTGTGGGCTTATTTCACTCCCACTCTCAGCTACCAAAAGGCTCCTGAGACTTGGAAAAGCTGACCACTGTATGAATTGTTTGTCTTTGGCTGCTTCTCTGTTTCCAGTACAGAATCAACAACCTTCTATCACCTTATCTGCTCCTTAGAGCTTCAATGAGCCCTTGACTACCTGGAGCCTGTTAACAGCAACACTAATGCTGCTTGAAGCTACTATTTTTGCTTCAATATTCTCCCAGCTCCAAATCGTGATTTTCTTCTCCTAGCAAAAAAAAGATAAATTGAAACCAGAGAATTTTCTTAAGGTCCACTCATCTCCACCATCTAACTTGCTCTGGATTATTCTCCACCTAACCTATATGCAATATAGTTTTAATCTAATTCAGTAAATAGGTTTTACAATCTTGCAGAGTTCACTAAATGCTTTTAATATTATTAAGCTCTAACTTCCAAACAGAACATCCATTTGGATCACCTACGCAAACACTTCAACCCCAACTTTTCAGCTCAACAAACCCACCAGCTGTTTTGTGATCACATCCTTCTAGCTGTTAAACTTGAATTACTAATACCAAAAAATTAAAACACATGAACTTTGAACTAAAATAATAAAATATAAATTTCTGAATCTACATATACATCATTAAAGAAATTAGCTGGAAACGAGGAGAAAATTACACTGTGAAGCCTATATGTTGCAGAGTTAGAAACAAAAAGCCATTTAGGGTTCATGTAATTCTGTGCTCTCTGATACGTATTCCAAAAACAGCTCTCTGATACGTATTCCAAAAACAACACACAGCTAGTTGGGCTAGGAGTAATAGCTGTGTACGTAACATAATAGATATACCTGAAAATTCTTCTAACAGTTACAGAAAGTTTGCATAAAAACAAAAAATGTTGAAGAAATTCAACAGGTTTAGCAGCAGCTGGGGAGAGAGAAACCCTGTTAGTATATCAAGTCTGATATGACTTCTTCAGTTGGTATGCTGCCAGGGATCCCTTCCCACCATTTTCTTTTGGCCTGGCACATTGAGGCTATTTCTATCATTGTTGCCCATGCTGAAATCTTCCTTGTAAACGGATAAAGCAACCACTGCACGAGATAGCAACTTTAAGAACTGAACCATTGCAGGAATTAACTAAATCACTACCATACCTGGTCAATGACTTTTTTGCACAGATTATGAATCAAAATCAAACTTCAAAATTACAAAAGTTTGTACAGATTGGACAGGGAGAAACTATTCACATTTCAAAAGGGCCAAGAACTACAGAATCAGAAGTGAATTGCAGAGCATTCTTTTACGTGGCAGTTTTCGAATCTGAAATGTATGTCTTGACAATGCTGTGGAGCAGAGTCAATCTTGGCTTTCAAAAAGGAACTGGGCAATTACCTGAAGAGAAAAGACTCTCAGGCCTTCAAGGGAAAGCCAGGTAAGTTGTTTTTATTAAAGTGACAGGCCCCCTTCTGTGCTGAAGCATTCCAGCGTTACAAAAAATTAACAAAAGAAATCGTATTTTTTCAAGTAGAGGAAAAAAATTAATTATAAATAAAAGTCAAAAGGGAATTGTTTTTGTCTAAGATAATTACTACGCCGCCCCCCACATGATGGACAGAATGATTGCTATTATAAAGTATATCAGCCTATTCAGAGTCCTTAGGAAAGAGCTCTATAACCATCTGAGGTGAGTCATGAACCTGAACCTTCTAACCCAGAAGTAGGCACACAACTACTACACCACAAAACCCCAAACAAGTGAATTACGAAGTTGTCACAGAAGCAGGTTTAGTGTACTCTGAATCAGGGAAGTGACGGTAATCGTAACCCGGTAGCAGTAACACAGTGGTCCGGAACGAGTGGTGGATAGACGTCACAGAGAGGAAGCCATTTTCCGGGCTGTCAGAGGTTGGCTTCTTGGGCTTGTCTGGGTGTGGACGGAGTGGATCTTCCGATCTTACATCGCGTCTCGGTACACAACAGGCCGGACTGGGGTTTGAGATGTTTTCCCTGTCTACGTTCCAGCCGCAGGTAAGAAGTTGGCAGCAGTGATGAGTACGTGTGGCTGATAGGCCGACATGTTACGTGTCCCTGTGTACACATAGCTGGGGCCCAGGCGGTATGTCACCGCACTGACCGGACCGCGGCTAAAGCTGATTTCCGAATTCGGACCGCTTTCTGCCGCCTCAGAAGTTGATGAAATTTCTTACTTCTCTAGCTTAAAACCCCTCTCCTCTCATCGTCAACTCTCCTCTCCCATTGTGTTTAACTTGTTGCAAATCCTGTTTGTGCTTGTACATGGATGTAGCCGACTGTTTTCCACGTAGCAACAGAAATTGCTGGAGAAACTCATCAGATCTGGCAGTATCTCTGGAGAGAAAGCAGAGTCCAGCGGACCCCCCCCCCCCCCCGACTTGATGAATAGTTCCTCCTGAAAACTCTGTTTTTGTTTCATGTTTCCACGATCAGTTGTTCTTTGTTTAGTTTCCAGATGGGTTCACTGGGAATGACGTGATAACGCAGCTTTATCTATGACAACAAGGATCCCAGAGAGAAGGAGGCAATGACCTACCGAAATTTTGTTTTTATTTCAGGCTTCCAGCAGCCTCACTATTTTACCTTTGCCTCATTTCGTTAGTCTTAATCTAGATTTCATTCCAAATTTAATTTCAGATTCAAAGTAGCGTTGATGCATCTAGCAGGAGTAGTTACCTGCTATTTGATATTTAAGCATTCTGTTTTGTAAAGTACTGTTTAGCCACAATAATGTGATCTTTTGTCACGAGCAATGAAAGGGAGGGAAAGACCCACTTTTCCAGTCATCCAGATAGCCTCACAACTGCTACATCGTTGCATCAAAATATATGGACTTCAATTTTTGTCTCTGAAAATCATGTAAAAATGCAAGGAAACGTATGAAAACTCGAGATTAATTATAAGTAAAATCTGAAAAACGTTTTTCCACAGTCATAAGTGACCAAAACTGGTCTAGAAGGTAGCCTTTGTCGTGATCATTGTTATACAATATATGACCTTAGTGCAAAATCAAGTTATGTGATATGGACCTGTGCTTGAAAAACTTCAGGATTACAGGAAACTACTCAAGGAATTAACAGTGGAAGTAGAAGGAAGTCTTGAAATTGTAAAGTTGGAATGTGGTGTATAAACTTTTAAAGATTCCTAAGCTCTCTAGCACCCTTTTTTTGTCCTTCTAGACCCTACTTAAAATTCAACTGTCTGATCATTCCATCTAACATCTCCCTCCTCAGCATCCTGCCATTTTTGTCAGATTATACATTTGTAACCAGAAACATAGAAAATAGGAGCAGCAGTGGGCATTTGGTGCTTCAGCCTGCTCTGCCATTCAATATGAACATAGCTGATTATACAATTCGGTACTGTGTTCCTGCTTTCTGTCCACTCCCATTTGATCACTTTAGCCCTAAATTGTCTTGGGATGAAATTTAATCCTCTGAAAGTTATGGCGCCTGCTTCAGTTTGTCATTGAGGCCTACAGCACAGAAAAAGGCCCTTCTGCTAATCGAGTCTGTGCTGATCAAGGACAAGTATTTAACTGTTCTCATCCCATTTTCCAGCACTTGACCCATAACCTTATATGTCTTGCCATTGCAAGTGCACATCTAAATGCCTACACTTCTTAAATATTATGAGAGTTTCTGCTTCTGTCATTCTTACATGCAATGAGCTCCAGATTCCCAAAACCCTCTGGGTGAAAAACATTTTCTGTGCATCCCTTCTGAACCTCCTGCCTCTTACCATAAATCTAAGCCCCTGGTCATTGATCCCTCCATCAAGAGGAAATGTTCCTTCATGTTAATGATCCTCATTTTATGCGACTCAGTCATGTCCTCCCTCTCAGTCTCCTGTGTTCTAAGGAAAATAACCCTGGTCTATCCAACTTTTGTTCATATAACTAAACTTTCCAGCCCGGGCAATGTCATGGTCAATCTTCTGTGCAACTTCTGCAGTGCAATTGCAACTCTTCTATAATATGGATTCCAACACTGCACATGATACTCCAGCTGTGACTTCTCTGACAGTTTATACAGTTACACCATAACCTACCTGCTTTCAAAGTCTATACCTCAGCTAATAGAGTCAAATAGCCCATCTGCTTCTTAACCACGATATCTTCCTGTTCCTGCTACTTTAAGGGACCAGTGGACATGCAAGCCAAGATCCTCTGATCCTCTGTGCTTCTCAGGGTCCAACTGTTCATCATCATCTGTTTCCTTGCTTGTTTGTACTGTTTATCCAGATTGAATTTCATTTGCCACAGACCAGATCAGCCTGTCTACATGCTCCTGTAATCTAAGGTTATCGTCCTGCTTACCATCCTACCAATTTTTGTGTCATGTGCTGACTTATTAATCAACTATATTCAAGTCTGAATCATTTATATATACTGCAGACAGCAATGATCTTGCGGAAACCCAATGGATACAGATTTTCAGTCATAAAAACATTGCTTGATCATCGCCCTCTGTTTACTGCCACTCAACCAATTCTGGGTCCAATTAGCCAAATAATAGAATCATACAACATAGAAGAGGTGCTTTGGCCCGTGTGTCTACACCAGCAAAAAAAATTACATGTTTTCTTTAGGGTAAAATGTAGGATCATCAAGCCCAGAGAACCATAGAAGTCTGGGAATATCCAGGACTGGAGAAAAACGAAAAGAGAGATGCATGACAGTTACAAAGGGAGCAAAGCAACAGAGACTGTACAGGAGTAAACAAGAAAGCAATTAGGAGAGCAAAGAGGGGGCAGGAGAAAATGCTGCCAGGCAAGACTGGGGAGAATCCCAAGATATTCTACAAGCTTACCAAGGGGAAGAGAATAACCAAGGAAAGAGTAGGGTCAACTAGGGACCAAGGAGGCAATTTGTGTCTGAAGCTGAAGGATATTAACAGAGTGTTAAATGAGTACTTCATATCTGTCTTAACTTGGGTGGAGAGTGATGCAATTACAGAATTCAAGAAGGTGGACTATGAAGTTCTGGAGCAGTTTGAATTAAGAAGCAAGGAGATATTGGAGGTTTTGACGGATGTCAAAACAAGGAAGGAAATTACAGGTGGCCCTGACCCAAATTTTTAAAATTATCTCTGGCCACGGGAGGTGCCAGAAAACAGCAAATGTGCTTCTACTTTACAAGCAGGGTGGTGGAGATAGACCAGTGAGTCATAGCATCAGCAGTAGAGAAGCTATTAGAGAAAATAGTGAAGGAGAAAAGCATGACTTCGTCAAAGGGAGATCATACCTGACAAATCTGGTGGAATTTTTTGAGGAGATGACCAAATGCTTGGATGAGAGTAAGGCAGTTGATGTATTTTTATATAGATTTCAGCAGAGCCTTTCATGTAAGAAACTGATAAAGAAGATTAAAGCACATGGGATCCAGGGTAACTTGGCAAGTTGGATCCAAAACTGGCTTTGTGAAAGGAGACAGAGGGTGGTGGTAGAAGGTTGTTTATGTAATTGGAACCCAGTGAGCAGTGGTGTACCACAGGGATCCGTGCTGGGTCCCTATTGTTTGTTGCATTCATAAATGATGTAGATGAGAACGTAGGGGTGATAAGTAAGTTTGCAGATGATGTAAAGATTTGTGGGTGTTGACAGTAAGGAGGAAGTTGTTAGCTTACTGGAGAATATAAACATTGATCAGATAGCAGATCAGTGGCAGATGGAATTTAATTCTGGTACATGTGAGATGATGCACTTTGGAAGAAAGGTGAGGGAGTACTGAATGAATGGCAGGACACAAGGATGCTCAGAAGGATCTTTGCATGCTTGTCCACAGATCTCCGAAGGTGGCAGAGCAGGTTAATAGGGTAGTTAACATTGCATGCGGGCCACTTGCTTTTATCAGTCATGGCATAGATTGTAAGGGTAGGGAGTTCATGTTGGAGCTGTACAGATCTTTGTTTAGTCCACAGCTGGCATTCTTTGTGCAGTTCTGGTCAGCACTCTGTGGGAAAGATGTGATGGCACTGGAGGAGGTGCAAAAGAGATTAACCAGGATGTTGCTTAGGTTGGAGAGTTTGAGCTATGAGGAGAGGCTGGATAAGTTTGTGTTGTTTTCTTTGGAGCAGAGAAGGTTGAGGGGACACCTGATAGAGGTGTGTAAGATTATGAGGGGCATGGGCTGGGTGAATTGGAAGCAAGTGTTTATGCCAGTCAAAGGCATCATAATTTTAAAGAGAAAAGGATTTGAGGAAAACAGAGGGTGGTGGGGGG
>JAHRHZ010000034.1:30346454-30368003 GCA_024137785.1 Ginglymostoma cirratum | reverse complement strand
CAGGAAAGCTGACGTTTCGGGCCTGAAACGTCACCCAAAACGTCAGCTTTCCTGCTTCTCTGATGCTGCTTGGCCCGCTGTGTTCACCCAGCTCTACACCTTGTTAACTCAGATCCTCCAGCATCGGCAGTTCCTACTATCTGTCAACTTTTAAAACATATTTGGATGAGCACTTGAAGTATCATAACATTCAAGGCTGTGGGGCTAGTTAGGAAGTAGTGTATTTTTGGTGCTACAGACCTGATGAGCTGAAAGGCCTCTTTTAGACTTTGTGATTCTAAGATTCTATATTTTAAACCTACATGAGTCTCATCTTTCATCATTTTGTGTCCGGTGCTGAAGGTGGCTTCTGTGATACCGGAGACCAATGGAGATGGATCCACTCAGCACTTCTGGCTGAAGATTACTGCAAATGCTTTAACCTTCTATTTTGCACTGATGTGCTGTGCTCCAGCCATCTTTGAGGAACCACCTTCTGTGAATTGTTTCATTATCCACCACCATTAATGACTGGATGTAGCAGGACTGCAGTGCATTGTTTTGATCTGTTGGTTGTGGAATCACTTAGCTCTGCCTCCCGCTTGTTTATGCTGTTTGGCATGCAAATAGTCCAGTTTTTTAAGCTTTATCAGGTTAATACCTATTTTTAGGTAAATGTTGGTAATTGTAACATGGGAAATGTGCTTAGCCATGAGAATACAGATAATAAATTACGGGAGTAATTTTGGAGATTCTGCTGTTGATGATAGTCACAGTGCCTTCTTGGGTGTCTAGTCTTGGGTTGCTAGATCTGTTCCAGTGTCTAGCCCATTCTGCCAGGTGATAGTGCCAAACAGCACGATATAAGGTTTTCTTACTGTGAAGACTTAATCTCCACAAGGACTATCCAGTGGTCTTTACTGATACTGTCATGCATAGGTGCATTTGTCAGGCAGATTGGTGAGGATGAGTTCAGTATGTTCTTTTTCTCTTGTTGGTTCCTCACCATTTGTTGCAGACTCAGTCTACCACCAGTCTTCTTTAGGCACTGAACAGCTCAGTCAGTAGTACAGCTGCTGAGCCACACCTGGCAGTGGACATTGCACTCTGGGTAGGAGATTTCATTCTGTGCTGTTGTCCTCCTCTGTGCTTCCTCCAAGTGGTGAGCAAAATGGAGTATGTGGTAATCAGCAGGAGGCTTCTTTGCCAATTTTTGACCTGGCACCCTGAGTTTGCATGAGGTCCAGACTCAATACTGAGAACTACCAGGGCAACTTTCTCCAACAGTGCACCACTGCCGTCACCTCTGCTGGGTCTGCCCTGCTGGTGGGACAGGACATACCTAGGGATGGGGATGGTGTTATCTGGAATATTGTCTATCAAGTATGATTCGTGGGTATGACTGTATTGCTTAAATAGTCTATAAGATAGCTGTCCCAAATTTGGCAGTAACCCCCAGAGGCTAGGAGGATCGCACGTTTGCTAGGGCTGTTTTTATTGTCAATGCCAGTCTAGTTTCTTTTGTTTTTTGAAATGTTCTAGCAATTGTTCCAACTGAGTAGCTTTCTCAGTCATTTTATGGAAAAGTTTTATGATTGATTGATTGATTTATTGATTGTTTGAATTATTATCACGTGTACCGAAATACAGTGATAAGCTTTGTTTACGAGTGGTACAGACAGATTGCAGCAAGCAAAGGATGGACAGATCAAAAAGACTTAGAGGCGTGCTGGTTACATTGCAGGTTACATTATTTGAGGCTAGAGTCGATTCACCAGTCTGATAACGGCCAGAAAGAAGCTGTTCCTGAACCCGTTTGTGTGTGTATTCAGGATTCTGTATCTTCTGCCTGACGGAAGAGGTTGTAGGAGGTCGTTACCAGCGTGTGGTGGGTCTTTGATGATGTTGGCCACCTTTCTGTGGCAGTGAGTCATGTAGATAGAGTTCTTGGGTGGAGGGTTGGCTTCCATGATGATCTGAGCTATGCACATCACCTTCTGTAGTTTCTTACAGTCCTGGGCAGAGCAGTTACCATACCAAGCTGTTTGCACCTGGACAATATGCTTTCAATGGTGCATCTGTAGAAGTTGGTGAGGGACCTTATGGACATGGTACATTTCCTGAGCCGCCTGAGGAAGAGGTAGTGTTGTTGTGCCTTCTTGACATTTACAGTAGCATTTACATGTGAAGTCCGGGACAGGTCGTTGGTTATCATCACTCCGAGGAATTTGATGTTCTTCACTCTCTGAACCTCAGTTCCGTTGATGTAACTGGAGGCACGTTCTTGTCTTTTTTGTTTTTGAAGTCGATGATCAGTTCTTTAGTTTGCCGATGGTGAGAGACAGATTGTTTTTGTTGCACTACATCACCAAGCCCTCTATCTCCCTTCCACAGTTTGACTCATCATTGTTAGATAACCGTCCCACGATGGTAGTGTTGTCAGCGAACTTATAGATGACGTTCATTCGGAATTTGGCAATGCAGTCATAGGTATACAGTAGGGGGCTGTGGGGGTCTCTAGTGTTGAGTGTTATTGTGGAGGAAGTGCAGTTAGGTATCCTCACTGGTGTAGCCTACGGGTCAGAAAGCTGAGGATCCAGTTGCAAAAGGCAGAGCTGAGAACAAGATCATGCACTTTTGAGATCATTCTGAAGGGGATAATGGTGTTAAATGTAGAGCTGTAGTCAATGAGCAGGAGTCTGATGTAGGTGACTTTGATGTCCAGATGCTCCAAGGACGAGTGCAGTGCTAGGGATGTGGCATCTTCTGTGGACACGTAATGTAGCTTTAAGATAACCATGTTGCTGTGTGTCTGGAGTCACATGTCGGCGAGGCCAGGTATGGACAGGGGATTGCTCCCGAAAGAATATTAATGAATCAGACAGGTTTTCCCAGCAACTGACAATGATGACCATGAATCCATTTGGACGTCTCAGGTTTGGAAGGTACTGTTGAAAGAACCAAGGTGAGTTGTTGCAGTGCACCTTGTGGATGGTGCATATTCCTGTCAATGTATGTCTGCGATGGATCAAATGAATTTTGAATTGTTAGTCAGGGTGAATGTCAGTCTCGTGGGATGCTTTGTAGTGCATGGTTTCCAGTGTTATTGGAGCTGCAATCACCGTGCTAGTTGGGGAATGACCCATCACAATCCTGGCTTGTCCCTTGTAGATGCTGGCTAGACTTTGAGGACTCAGAACGTGAGTTACTTGTAGAATTTCCATTGTCTGACATTGTTTCTTAGAATCCCTACACTGTGGAAGCAGGCCATCTTGAAAAGGATCCATGTTACAGAGGCGGTGGTGCTGGATGTCTTAAAATGCATAAAGGTAGATAAATCCTTGGGATGTGATCAGGTGTATCCCAGACCTTTGTAGGAAGCAAGGGAAATGATTGGTGGACCCCTTGCTGAGATATTTGTATCATCGATAGCCATGGATGAGGTACCAGAAGACCGGAGGTTGGCTAATGTGATATCATTATTTAAGAAATTTGATGAGGAAAAGCCAGGAACTGTAGATTGGTGATTCTGACGTCAGGTGGTGGGTAAGTTGTTGGAGAGAATCCTGACGGGCAGGATTTACGTGTATCTGGAAAGGCAAGGACTGTTTAGGGATAGTCAGCATGGCTTTGTGCATGGGAAATAATGTCTCACTAACTTGGTTGAGTTTTTGAAGAAGTGACAAAGATTGAGGAAGGCTGAGATGTAGACTTTGTCTGTATGGACTTCAGCAAGGCATTCAACAAGGTTCCGCATAGTAAACAGGTTAGTCAGATTAGATTACACGGGATCCAGAGAGAGCTAACCACTTGAATACAAAATTGACTCAAAGGTAGGAGACAGAGAGTGCTGTTGGATGGTTGTTTCTCAGACTAGAGGCCTGAGACCAGCGGTATGTTGTAAGGATCGATGCTTTGTCCACTGCTTTTTGTCACTTATGTAAATGATTTGGATGTGAATATGGGAGGTATGGTTAGTAAGATTACAAATGACACCAAAATTGGAGGTGTAGTGGACAGTGAAGAAGGTTACCTCAGACTACAACAGGACCTTGTTCAGATGGGCTTTGAAATGGCAGATGGAGTTTAACTGAGATAAGTGTGGGGTGTTGCATTTTGATAAAGCAAATCAGTGCACTTAATGGTAAGGTTCTGGAGAGTGTCGCTGAACAAGGAGACCTTGGAGTGCAGGTTCATAGTTCATTGAAAGGTAGACAGGGTAGTGAAGAAAGCGTTTGTTGCCCTTGCCTTTATTAGTCAGTGCATTGAGTTTAGGAGTTGGGACATCATGTTGAAGCTGTACAGGACATTGGTTAGGCCACTTTTGGAATACTGCGTACAGTTCTGGTCTCCCTGCTATAGGAAAGATGGTGTGAAACTTGAAAGGATTCAGAAAAGATTTACAAGGAGTTGCCGGGGTTGGAGGGTTTGAGCTGTAGGGAGAGACTGAATAGGTTGGGGCTATTTTCTCTAGAGTGTTGGAGGTTGAGGGATGACCTTATAGAGGTTTATAAAATCATGAGGGACATGGATAGAGTAAATAAACAAGGTCTTTCTCCAGGGTATGGAGGTTCAAAACTAGAGGTCATAGGTTTAAGGTAAGAGTGGAAAGATATAAAATGGACCTAAGGGGTTGCCAAAAGAAGTGGTGGAGCCTGGTACTGTTACAAGTTCTAAAAGGCATCTGAATGGGTACAAGAATAGGAAGGGTTTAGAAGGATGTGGGCCAAATGCTGGCACATGGGACTAGATTAATTTTGATATCTGGTTGGCATGGACGAGTTGGACCAAAGGGTCTGTTACCATGCTGTACAACTCTGTGACTGTTTGACTGCAAAAGAACAAAATTTGTTGTGTGTGTGTTTAGATTGAGATTTTAAAGTTAAATGTTAGTTTTAATGTGGAAATGTGATGATGATGATGATGATGAAGGAGTGTACCACAAAAGGCTCACTTTCTCATTTAGTAACCCAATACCCATGTCACACTGGTGCAGAATTTGTCCAGAATACTTTTGCCATAGAACTCATCTTGACTGACTAGACCTGTGACCAGGGACAGTCCTATTTCCATTTGACTACAAAAACCCTGCAAGTTGATAGTTACATTTGTCCAACTGGATTGGCCACAGGTTTGTTTTCCCCTGTTTAACTCTAGTAAATGACAATATTGACTATTTATATTTGCAGTAGTATTTAATTGCATAGTCAGGGTCATCTTCAGCCTATGCCTACGTTGACAGTCTGCTGCTTTGTGCTCTTGGCATATGTACTGTATCCCAATCGAGTGAATATGTGCAGTGCATATCAAGCAAACTGGGTCTGTTTGCGTAGATTGACCTGCAGCTCATTTTAGTGCAACAACATTTCAGGCATCCAACTGATCGAAAAAATGCTTATCCACAAGTACCAATGCTCTTAATAAACTTACTGCAAGAGTAATTTTTCTTTTATATTGTTTAACATGGTATTTGGTCCTGTTTTGTATTTTAGAGTAGCTCCAGCGTACTGACCAGTTCATTAGTTGTATGGCAGATAAATATCATCTTTTATTCCATGCCATTGCTTTGATCCAAAGGGGATAGTGATAGTACAAAATGATTTTGGTTAGGCAGTAACATTGAAGTTTAAATGGGCAATTATCCACTTTGTTGTAATTCATATATAGCAGCTTTCATTTGTTCTTGTTTACTTCCAACATTTTCACCCTTTGCAACCCACCTCCACACCCTCAAAGGGTGCTTGCCATTATTTGACCATTAGAAATTAAAGTACAGGTGTCAGGAATTCCTCCACTTGGTTTGATTACTTCCTTTACAATTTTGATTTCTTGCATTGGAACAGTAACCATACCAGAAGTACTTGACTGGCTATAAAATGCTTCGGAATGTCCTGAAAGCATGAGAGCAATTGTTTTTGATGTAGTTACTCAGGTTGGAGAAAAATGGCAGTTTGATGTTGGATTGACTCTAGCTTCAAGGTGCTGGAAGACAGATTGATTCAAGTTGGGAATCCTTGTACCTAAAGTAGCTGTGCAGATACTTTGCGATGAAAATTTCTTCTGCCTTCTGAAAATTTTTCAATTGACAAATACTGCTGTTTACAGCCTACATTGTTATATATTTATTTGTATAGAATGGGAATATGATCGGATTATTAAATGTGATTTGATGTGAAATTTTGTTCGCTTCATAGGTAAACCTCAATCTTTATATTCCTTTTACATTTTTTCTAATTTAGAAATTCAATCTAATTTATATGACTAATATAACTTCAACTTTATTGTTTGAATTTAATAGGTAACTGTCCCTCTAAGTCAGCTGATCAGCACTTTCCATTCCCTTAAAAGTTCGGCAAGCTCAGTCAGTTCTGCGTCAATACAGTGTCTGCAACGAGAAGCACCCCCAGAACGTGATCAAGTTAATGAGGTAATGTTTGGGTAAATTATCTTTGGAAAAAAAATTGTTGAAACAGATAAAAAGTGTTAGGTTTTCCATAAGATTTTTTTCTTTATTGTTTGTCCTTTTTTGTTATAATGGTAACAACATTTAAAGTTGCACTCTCTAAACAAGTACCAGAATAATTAGAACTTAACATTTTATTGTCATATAAGCCATTAGTGAAAATAGCAGTTATTATACATGAGATGCTATAGTTTTCTGTCATAACTAGGGAACAAATTAACCTTCAAATATTGTAGAAGGATAAAGTTACTTTGGAATCTTACTGCTGATACATTCTAGCAGAGTGTTGGAAATTATGTATGAATATTAGACATTTACAGGACTGGACTTCTATGAAACCTCCAGTAGCTTTCTAAATTATCATTGTCTATTCTCAGACATGAAGTATTGGCATCATGTATGGAAGAACTTCGTATGCTAAGAGGTTTTGCAATTGACTGTGAAATTAAATTTGCGCCGTGTCAAATAAGCCAGTTTTGTGTTCTCAGTCGCAACGTTTAGCAAGCTCCTTGCCATGCAAATTTCTCCCTATAGCTGGTGTTACCTTTTTGGGTCTTGGGAATGCAGTAACAGCGGTAGGCCGTTTAGTCTTTATAGCCTGTTTAGCGATTCAGTGGGATCATTGTTGATTGTGACTGAACTCTGATTATCTACCCTGATGCCTATCATTTAATATTTTTGATTTAACAAAAATCAGTTAATCTCAGTTTTTGGTCTTGTGTCAGTCACTGCCTCTACCTTTGAGAAGTTCAAACTGCTATCACCCTTTGCATGTAGAATTGTTTCCTAATTTCATCTCTGAGAGTTAGGGCTTTAATTCTTAGACTGTGCCCCAATGCTTGACTCCCAGCAGCAATCGTTTCTGTTGAGTCTATCTACCCCCTGACTAACGTTAAACTTTTAAGTTAAATCACCCCTTAACCTTCTAAATTCCAGGTGAATACAATGCTAGCTGGTATGATCTCACCTTGTAATTAGAGTTTGAGTCCAGGTATAGATTTGGTAAATCTGTGTTGCACTCCTTCCAAGGCTAACATTTGCTTCCTTGCTGTTCAAAACTTCTGGCACAGTCCAGGTGTAGACCAATCAGGGCTTTGATAGTTGAAGCATGGTTTCTATTTCCTTGATTTGTTTTTGCATCTGTTCTTGGTATTTAAAGATTTATGCACCTGGACCTCCAATATTTTCACCATTTAGAAAGTACCTTGGCAATATCCTTTTTAAGTTCCATTTGGATGATCTTCTGTTTGACGGCATTGGGCAAAAACTAGCAAATGAATTTTAGTTTCTTTATCTATCAAAACCTCTTTTGTAATTTTGTGTTTCTTTCTACACTGCTTACAAAAAGGCTAACCTATGATGGCCATGTAACCACCATTGATTGTTGTAACATCTCATCCAGTTTATTACTGTCCTTTAGGGATCAAAATCTGCCATCCTTACCTGGTCTGGTCTACATGTGATCCCAGACCCACTGCAATGTGCTTAACTGGTCGCTGGGCAATTAGAAATGGGCAGGAAATGCTGGCCCAGCTACATCCTTTGAACAAATTTAAAAAATGCCACTTTTATGCCTTCAAATTAGTATATGTGGTTCTTTTGAACAGAGACCGTGAGTGATGCTGCCCCGAAATCCCCCAAAAAACTCAAAATTCAAAGGGCTGACCAATCAGAAAACTAGTCCCATAAGTAGAATGGATAGAATTTCTAAGGAGCTACTTATGTTTCTGTGCTGTTCTAGCTGCTGATAGCCTCATAAGGAACTAACAGCAGTAAAATTGGGAGAGAAATTTCCTGTGACAGGTGCAGGGCAAATAAGGAAGGAAAGAAGGTAATTAAGTGAGTGAACCACCAGAGAGGCCTATTGATGGGGATATTGAGGCATGGAAACTGTGAAATGAAGGAGATTAGTGAAGACAAATGTGGGCTCCCCACAATCAGATATAGGGAAAGTTATATTGGAGATTAAAGAGACAACAGACTAATTAAATACATATTTGATTCTATCTTCACAAATGAGATCCAAATAACGTACCAAAATTTTTGGGGAACACAAGGTCTAGTGAGAAGGAGAAATTGAAGGAAATTGGTATTAGTAGGAAAATAGTGTTAGGGAAATTGATGGGATTAAAGACTGATAAATCCCCAGGGCATGATAATCTACATCCTCGAGTACATAAAGAAGTGGCCCAAGAAATAGTGGATACATTGGTGGGATCTTTCAAGATTCTATATACTCTGGAATAGATCCTATGGTTGGAGGTTAGCTAATGTAGCCCCACTATTTTAAAAAATTGAAATAGCAAGAAAATAGTGAATTATAACTGGGGATAATGCTAGAGTCCATTACAAAAGAGTTTAATCATAGTGCACTTGGACAACCTGATCGAACAGAGTAAGCACGGATTTACGAAAGTAAAATCATGCTTGACAAATAATCTGGAATTTCCAAAGATATAACTAATAGAATTGATAAGTGGGAGTCAGTGGATGTGGTTTACCTGGACTTTCAGGCTTTCAGTAAGGTCCCATATTAGAGATTAGCATACAAAACTGAAACATATGGGGTTGGGAGTTCCATACTTACGTGGATAGAGAATTGGTTGGCAGACAGAAAACAAAGCAGGAATAAACAGGTCATTTTCCAAGTGGCGGCCAGTGGCTAATGGGGTATTGCATGGATCAATACTTGGATCACTATATTTATTAATGATTTTGATGAGGGCACAATGCGTGTTAAGCTTGTGGAAGCCTCTGCCACAGAAAATGGTTGAGGCCTTACCATTGGATGTTTTCATGAAGGATATATCTACAGTTCTTAGGGTTAAAGGGACCAAAAAACGCAGGAAGAGGGTTGTGAGTTGGATAATATGCCATGATCACATTGAAAGACTGAGGAGGCCCAAAAGGCTGAATGGCCTACTCAGAGTCCTAGAGGTGTACAGCACAGAAACAGATATTTCGGTCCAACTCATCCATGCCAACCAGGTATCCGAAACTGATCTAGTCCCATTTGCCTGCACTTGGCTTGTATCCCTCTAAACCCTTCCTATTCATGTACCCATCCAAATGCCTTTTAAATGTTGTAATTGTACCAACAGAGTATTTTCTTACACTTTTTAAAGTATAATATGTTAACCTAAGTAAAAGTAGGGGATTTCAATTATAATAGAAGTGTTTGAATCAAAAGAAGGTCCCTATCTTAATTAAATTCTCTCAAAGGGCATAATCTTACTTGCTTAATTTGGGGAGAAGTCATGGAGATGTCAGACCTGTGGTGCGCTCCTCATGCACAATGTGGGAAATAAGGGACGCTTGCAGTGTTCTTGATGGCTGCATGTGCAGGAATTGTGACCATCTGCAGCCACTGCCTGGCAGCTTTTCAGAGCTGGAGCTGTGGGAGGACTCACTGTGGAGCATCCGTGATGCTGAGAATGTCATGGATAGCTCCCATTTTCTGTGAATGGGAATTTCATCTCTTGGAGGTATGGAAGAAACAAGGGGACATGGGGAGAGTAGAAAAAAGATACAAGGAAGAAGAGGCTATGGAAGGAGAGGGGTGCAATTGGAGGCTGCCAAGGGTATAAGGAAGAAGAAATAGGCTGCAAAGGGGATGGAGAGTGGAGGAGGCAGTAAGATGGGTAAGAGCAGTTTTAAGGAGTTACAAAACCTTGAAATCGCTAACATCATAGATTCTTTGCAAACATATGTAGAGTCTCATGCCTGAGACCGGATGTGTTTGGAAGCTAAAGTATGGTGAGAAATGTAGTGGTTGCTGTCAAACACTATCTCAATTGTTAACTTTAAATCTGAAATCTCATATGTAATAAAAAAGGTAGTAATGTCTTGTAAAAATCCAGCTTTGTGTGTATGCAAAGGAAATGCCTTGGTGGTGATCTCACCGCTCTATGGAAGATGTGTTTTTGGGTAGAGATGGTATATGACAGTTATTCAGAAAAAAAATCATTGGCAAATGTTTGACTGTTGTCTTGTGCCAATGTAAGTACTTTGGTGTTTAAGAGGATATTGTT
The DNA here is from genome assembly GCA_024137785.1 of Ginglymostoma cirratum. Lineage (NCBI taxonomy): Eukaryota > Metazoa > Chordata > Chondrichthyes > Orectolobiformes > Ginglymostomatidae > Ginglymostoma > Ginglymostoma cirratum. Next base: position 30,357,530 of record JAHRHZ010000034.1, on the reverse strand, counting down.
GGATTCTAATTCATCTGTGAGAGTCCAAATACAGCATATGTCAACCTACATACAGAACATTGTTAAAGTTAACTGGGAGCATTGTTCCAGGAGGCACGCCTGTTAGACTAGGCACTTTTTAGATTTTTAGTCTGTGGACAGGGCCCAAGCATGATTGAGCTCCAGAAGATAGCAGTAGAGACAAGTTAATTCTCTCAATTGACGAGCTGCTTTGTGGCTCTTAGATGAGAGTGGGGACTGCAAGGCAGATAACCAAACTGTCAACATGCACACATGGGCACTTGTGCATGTGCTTGCACATGCAAACACACTGTGGCGCAGGAGACCATTCAGTGTGGATGGAAGAATGTAGCTGAAGGGGATGTATGGAAGGGACTAGCTACTGTTGTCTGCACCCTTGGATGTCAACTTGGAAGGTGTTCTTCCCTGCCTGATGCCAGGATTAAGGACTTTTCCTCGGGGCTGGGAGGAACTTGGAATGGAAGGGGAAGGGTCCCTTTGACGGATTGCATGTAGACACCAATGATATAGATATGACTGGAAAGACGTCCTGCTGAAGGAGTATGGGTAGCTCGAAACTAAATTAAAAATCAGGACCACTATGAACTAGAATCAGAGCTATGAGCAAATTAAAATAGGATAAATCAGATCACAGATGCATGGTTCAAAGATTGATGCAGGAAAATTGGATTTTGATTGACAAGACACTGGGGCGATTATTGGGGAAAGAGGGAGCTGCACCATTGGATGACATTTACCCAAACCAGGTTGGATCAATTACTATTGAATTGCATAACTAGAGTTACAGAGACCCTATGTGAGTGGTGATTTCAAAAGTTAAAGGGAGAAGAGAAGGCAACAGTGTGTGGTAGCAGTTCTTCGTTAGTTTGCCAAGCCAGTTGTTCTGTAGTGTGCAGACGTTTCGTTAATCTTCTAGCTAATGTCATCTGTGCGACCTCAAATCAAAGCGTTGGCATTCTGCTTCCTTCCGGATTTATATGATCCTCTGGTGTGATGGTCTTGTCGTTGCTGGTTCTGTTGTTTTAGCAGCAGTCTGTATATGGGGTCTATTTCTATGTGTTTGTTAATGGAGTCCCATGTTGAGAACCAGGCTTCTAGAAATTCCCTTGCATGTCTGGTGTTCGCTTGTCCCAGTATGATCATTTTGTTCCAGTTGAACTGATCGCCCTCGTTGTCTGTGTGCATTGAGGCATGTGAATATTGGTCAAGTCTTTTTACTGCCAAATGGTGCCTTCATGAATGCCTCAGGAACCGGGTACTGCCTCACAGCGTAAAATACAAGCCACTACTAAACCACTCACAACCAAGAAGAATAGCAGAGCAGAATGGCCGCAGGAGGCTACGGGCAATGATTACAGATCCCCCAACTGCCTCCACAAATATGAAGGGAAATTGCACACCCAAAATCTTTGTACCAGAACTTGACCAACCAACTGTGGACCATAACACTGGAACAAACCATTAACACTATAAAACAGAGAACCAGAATAAGAAAAAGACTTGGCCTACAGGAGAAACTAACCGGACTAATCCACCAGCACAACATGAACAGAGTAGACACATGGGTAAGGAACCTATTCAAAAGACAACTCACAGACACAGAAAAAGCCTTCCTGATGCACGGACTTAACTACAACCACAGGGACATGAGAAAAACTGACTTCTTAGCAGCACTAGAGTCAACACTGAAAACCAATAGAGTCACTGATGAAATTCAGAAGGCCATCAGACAAACTGTAGTCCCAGCACTTAACTGTAAACACAAATCAGACACCTTCAGCACAGTGAAGAGAGAGGCCCTAGAAGGACTAGAGAAGGGTAAAAACATCGCAGTCCTACCAGTGGCCAAAGGACAAGTGGCCATGGATCTGAACAGAACAGACTACATTGAGAAAGCATTGGCACTACTCGCAGATACAACCACTTACCAACAGGTGGTGACAGACCCCAAACCACAGCTAGGGAACAGGCCAACCCAGACACTCAAAACTTAAACTTACAGGAGAAGTCACCAACACCGATTACATCAGAATTAAACAGGTTGGCTCAAACAGACTCCCCAATATACACAAACCTGGAATACCACTCAGACCAATAGTCTCCTTTCCAGGCACACTTAGTGAGAGAACTACAATGGAGATTCAAACACTTGATTAGCGGATCCTCACACTCAATCCGTTCGGCCCAAGAATTTCTCACACAGCTGAAGGGCACAAAAATCGATGAGGACAAATCATGATCTCCTTCGATGTTACAGCACTGTTTACGTCCTTTGACATACCGTTAGCCAGAGAGACACTAGCCATACTACTAGACGGACCAGGAGCGCTGATACTGAACCTCAGCAAGGACAGCTAACTGCAACTGCTAGATTTATGCCTCAGAACACACCACATTCAATGGATAGACATACAAACAGATCAACGGCACACTGATGGGATCACCCATTTCCAGTTTCATCGCGGAAGCAGTGATGCAGAGATTGGAATGCACAGTCCTTCCTATAATCCAACCGAAACTGTGGGTAAGTTACGTGGACGACACATTTGTAATAAACAAACGTACAAAACTAGAAGAAAACCCATCAACTTGTCAACATCTTCACAAACATAAATTTCAGTAGGGAGGAAGAAAACAACAAACAGCTCCCATTCTTAGACATAACAGTAGAGAGACTGACTAATGGCGAATTCCGGACCTGCGTATAAAGGAAGGCCACACACATGGACCAAATCCTTAACTTCAATAGCAACAACCCCACCATATACAAACAGAGCTGCATCAAGACACTAATTAAACAAGCCACATCACACTGCAACGCCCCAGAACTCTAGAGAATGGAAGAGGAACACCTGCACACAGTTTTCACCGACAACGGAAATCCAAGGAGCTTCGTCCACATATTCCTACAACACAAACAACAGTCCGAGGACACGGTGCAACAGAAGACCCTAGCAACACTACCCTATACCAAAAATATATCCAAAATTACCACTAGACTCCTAAGATTGCATAAGATCATGATTGCACACAAACGTACAGCAACACTGTGCCAAATGTTATCAAAGATTAAAGACCCCATACTGACAGTAAACAAGACCAACGTGATATTCAGAATACTGTGCAGCAAGTGCAGTAAACATCACATGGGACAAACAGGGAGGAAACTGACGACCTGGATACATGAACACCAGCAGGCAGCAAACAGACATGACTAATATTCACTTGTGTCAATACACACAGAAAATGAGGGCCATCAGTTCGATTGGGACAAAGTGACCATACTGGGACAAGCAGACACCAGACATACAAGGGAATTTCTGGAAGCTTGGTTCTCAACACAGGACTCCATAAACAAACACATAGGAATATACCCTGTACACAGGCTGCTGCTAAAACAACAGAACGTGAAGCCACAAGACAATCAAACCAGAGAATCATATAAATCCAGAAGGAAGCGGAACATCAACACTTCAATTTGAGGTTGCACATATGATGTTGCGTAAAAGGGTAACGAAATGTCTGCACACCACAGAACAACCGGCTTGGCGAGCTAGCGAACAGCTGCATCTACAACCTGAGCCACAAATTTTCACTTAGTGGTATGGTAGCAATACAGATAATCACCACAGTGTTATAGGAAGGGACTAAGCATACAAATGTAAGAGCTACCAGCAAATAAGATCAGAATAGGGAAAAATACGAAAAAAGACACAATTAATGGCTCCTTATTTTGATGCAGGTCAGTCAATGAATTGGTCTCTCTGTCAAAAATAAATAGATATACAATAGCAATTACAGAGCTTCACTTGCAAAGTAACTGTGACTGAGACCTAGATATTTAAAGATGTTTGATATTTTGGCAGCACAAAGAAAGGAATTGTAGGAGTGCTTGTGTAGCACCACAATTGATCAAGCTAAGTCCTAAAGGACGTAGTTTATGGATTGTATGCTGGTCTGGAGTCATACCAAGCACAAAGAAAGGTGGTGTTGCTTGTTGGAAGTCAGGCATCTTATCCCCTGGACATTACTGCAGGAATTCCTCAGGATTTTTTTTTATTTTCTAATCAACCTGTTCAGAGTTGCTATCACACTGGAGCAGGTGGGACTTGAACCCCGGCATCCTGGTCCAGAGTTGTGGATGCTACCACTGTGCCGCAAAGGTGCCAGTTCCTCAAGTTAGGTTAGGCTTAAACGTCATCAGTTTCTTCACCAATGACCTTCCCTCCTTCATAAGATCACATGGGTTGCTCACTGATGATGGTATAATTTCAGAATCATCTGCTGTTGCTCAGATGTTGAAACAGTCTGTATTCATATGTGGTGAGACCTGGAGAGCGTCCAGGCTTCATCTGCTAAGTGGCCAGTTTTCCTGTTGTTACTTCTGGAAGGATTCACTTGCTTTGGAAACAGTTAATAGAAGATTCACCAGCCTGATTCCTGGAATGAAGGAGTTGCCTTTTCAGGAAAGGTTGAGCTGGCTGCATACAAGCATACAAATCTGGAGCAGAAATATGCCTTTCATCGTCCTGAGCTCGCTTTGCTATTTAATAAGATATTGGCTGATCGGAACTATAGTCTTAGGTAACTTCTTGTCTACCCCTGATAACCTTTCACTCCCTTGCTGAATAAGAGCCTCCCTCTTGAGAATATTCAAAGATGTTGCTTTTTTACAGGCACTCAACCCTCAGAATTTTCCTAATCCCTGTTTCAAATCAGCAACACTGGATCTTTAAACAGTGACCCCAACTCTAGATTCTCCCACAAGATGAATTGACCTCTCCACATTGGCCTTGTTCAAACCCCTCAGGATCTTGTGGATCTGATATTCTGATGAGTGGCAATCACAGTTCGGTTGCCAGTCTGTTCAGTTTTGTTAGGGCTGAGCTCTGCATTTCCATCCAGGAATTTGAATCTCAGCTCCTTCAGAAATGCACAGTATTGCTGACATCAACACCGTACCCTATTGTACAGGGGATGTGAAACTGCATCACGTTTTGCAGCAGATGTTATGCCGTGTTCTGAGATTTAAGTGTCCAGCAGCACATCTGGGCAGTTTGTCAGCTGGCTATGCAAATGAGTAAGTTAGTAAGGCAAGTGGGGCATTAGAGTGCTAGATGAGTGATAGAATGCTTAAAGTAGGTTGAGGATGAGTTTTGAGTGTGTTGCGGGTGGGTATTGTTGATCGTGGATGTTCAGGCTAGCAATTGGAGTGGGTGAGTCATAGAGAGCTCCAGAAAGAGGTTCTTCTGTCCATCAAGTCTGCGTCGATCAAAAATTACCATCGAATTGTTCTAATCTCATTTTCAGCACTTGGCCCATAGCCTTGTACGCCTTGGCTTCGGAAGTGAAAATGTAAATACTACTTTAAATGTTACAAAGCTTTCTGCCTCTATCCTTACCAGCAGTGAGTTCCAAATTCCCACTACTCTGAAAATAATTTCCTCATATCCTCTCTAAACCTCCTGCCCCATACTATAAGTCTTTGCCCCGTAGTCATTAATCCCTCCACCAAGGGGAAAAGTTTCTTCCTGTCTACACTGTCTGTCCCTCATAGTTTTATATATCTCAATCATGTCCGCTCTCAGTATCTTCTGCTTTAGCCTATCCAGCCTCTTTTTTTTCATTTTTTGAAAAACTCTCCAGCCTAGGCAATCTGCTGTAAAATCTCCTGTGCACCCTCTGCAGTGCAATCACATTCCTCCTATAATATGGATTCCAGAACTGCACATAATACTTTAGTTGTGGCCTGATCAACTTTTTATATATTTCCAGCATCACGCTCCTCAAAGTTAAACTCCGAGCCTCGACTAATACAGGCTAATGTCTCTTGTGCTTCTTGACCACTTTATCTACCTGCCCTGCTACCTTAAGGATCAAATTGAAATGCTCACCAAGATCCCTGTGGTCCGCGGGGCTTCCCAGTGTCCTACCTTTCGTTGTGTATTCTGTTGCTTTGTTTTCTCTGCCCAAGTGCTTCATTTCACACTTATCCAGATTGAATTTCATTTGCCACTGATCAGCCCATCTGACAAGTCGAAGGTTATCTTCCTCAATATTTACCATTACATCAATTTTCGTATCAGCTTTGAACTTACTTATCAACCCACCTACATTCAAGACTAAATCATCATATGCCACAAACAACAAGTGTCCCAACACTGGTTTCTGTAGACCCCACTGCATACAGGCATCTAGTTACCCCTCAAGTATTGCCCTCTGCTTCCTGCAGCCCTGCCAATTCTGGATCTAGTTAGCCAAATTTCCTTGGAATCTAAGGGGTCTTACCTTTGGTGTCCGTCTTCCATGCCGGACCTTAGTCTACTTGGACTTCAGCCAGGCTTTTAGTATGTCAAATGCATTGCCATCATCCACACATCTGGTCATCTCTTCCAAAAATTCAACCATTTCGTCTGAAGCTGACCTCCCCTTAACAAAGCCGTGCTCACTGTTCTTGATTAACCTCTGCCTGTTCAAGTGCAGATTGATTCTGCCCCCTCAGAATTGCTTGCAATAGTTTCCCCACCACTGAAATTAGACTGACTGGCCTGTGTTTTTGTGCTTTAACCTTGCTTCCTTCTTGAATAACGGTACCACATTGGCTGTCCTCCAATTCTATACTGTGGCCAGAGAGATATTGAAAATGATTTCAAGTGCCTCTGCTATTTTCTTCCTTGCCTGGGATACATTTCATTATGGTCTGGAGATTTATCTACATTTAAGCCTGTCAGACAACTCAAACCTCCTCTATGTCTATGCTAATTTTTAAAATCATGTCACAGTCCTTCTCTCTTTTTATACATTCACATCATCCCTCTCACTAGTGAACACTGACATAATATTTGGGACCCGGGAGGTCAGGCTGGTGGGTGAGGAGTGTCTCTTGAAACCTCTGCATCCTCTGTTAAGTGTTTTTTTAATTGGTGGGTTCCACATGCAGGGAATTGCCCATTGGAAACTGCAGTTTCCCAGGCAATTCCCATGGAGTCAACTGTACCTGGGCTTCTGCAAGATCCCAATATCCAGTTGCAGACATTACTTTTTCAGAAAGGCATTTATCAGGCTACACCTCAGTCTTTTGTTTGAAGATGGAAGAACCTCAATCTGTTTAATCTTTTCTGATGGGTACAATCTCAAATCTGCTATTGTTTTAGTAAGTCTTTCTCCTTTGCCCCTTGTTCATTGTCTGTATCTTTTGTTCACTGAGTGTGGATTAACCAAGATTTCAGACAAGGTTAACACAACCTCATGGCTTTCTGTTACATTTCTTTCTAGAAATGTACTCGATGAATCATTTGCAATTTTAATTGCCTTGTTTACCTCTGCTGGTGCTCATGATTTGTGTATCTGCACCCCAGTCGATCTGCAGATCTTTATCTCGCAACCCAATTTGGAAACTTATTTTCCAGGCTTGCATGGCTCTGTATCTTTCTATTCCTCAAGATGCAATCTAAAGCATGTAAATCTTTAACACCTTCCAAACAAATGTATTCTCTTTTCACCAATTCCTATTGGTTTTGTGGCTCTGAACTCAGCACTCCTGCAAACTGATCTCTTTATAGTTCATTCTAACAACTACACATCTCTTTTTCATGACTGTGTTAAACTGAAAGTGTACTTTTGTTTACTAAAATATTTGCCTAATGTTTGAAATGATGATATATTGAGATGAATTGGGCTAAAAGATCATTTCTGTTGCAGTTTTAGTAGTGATGTTGGTGGTGCAACATTTGCATTTATTAAATAATATAAAATTGTTATGACCAGTCTCCTGTTGAAGTTCTCCAGTTGTTTACATTTCCAGACAGAATACCTTAGATTGTTAAGCTCCTGGGCCAGGAGAGAGAAACTGGTTCCCCTTGTTTATTTACCTAGCCTCTTAGTTGGTTGTAAGTAGGTTAATTAAAAACAAGGATATGTTTCTCCCAGAGCCAATTAATTTGTTTCCAAATGAGTCAATCTAACCAGGCTTTCTTCATTTAACAAAAGTGGTGTGTTTTAGTTACAACACTCACGAAGAAATAATAATGGAACAAGGATACACAAAATAGGAACGAGAAGGGAGTCCAAAAAATTAAAATTTAAGATTAAAAAACGCTGATTGGTTTCTAAGTCATTCAAGTAGAGTAGATAGTCAAACATTGTAGTTGTTACCAGTACTATCCACTGTAATATTTCTGTTGGTGGCTGAACAGTCAGTTTCAACATTCTTCTCCTTGCAATTTGATTGAAATTCCTTTGACCTTGTTCCTTTCTACAGTGGCTGACTGACGGTATTAGAGCAAGTCTAATTTTTCCTTCTCAAATCTGACTTTACAACACACTAGGCTGTCAGGCCACGAAGATGCATGTGTGCACACAAACACACACACACACCACACACACACCACACACACACACACACACACACACACACACACTGGAATTAAACAATATGTCCGTTAGTACTTTGGAGATTCGATCCGTTGTTATAACAAAACATTTTGTTAAGCAATGTTAGTGAATTGTCATTAAATTTTTTTTGACCTTTTCTTTCAGCCTGTTCTTAACTTACGGGAATTTGGATTATCTGATTTGAAAACCAGCCAACTAACTGCATTGACAGACAGATTGCTCCCATGTTTGTCTCCAGCTGATTCAAATACTGAACAGTCATCACGTTGGCAAATCTCCCACGTTTCATCACAGTCTTTTTTTGAAAATAAATATGGTCAGTAACAATTATTTTCATCTTGCCCTGTTGTCCCAACTCTGCCATATTAAATGTCTCAGTTTACAGCCATCTTTCTTCTTACCACACCAACAATTATGAAGCCCAGACTTATGAGAGAGCATTTTTTAAACTGTTCCTTTGGAGAAGCATGATGTTGTAAGTACTTGCAGATTTGGCAGCTATATTCATTTTGCAATGTGTACTGAGTTGATCTTGGCTGTGCAACAACAGGGGCTTAATAAGGGTCGCGACCCAAAATGTCAGCTTTCCTGCTTCTCTGATGCTGCCTGGCCTGTTGTGCTCCTCCAGATCCACACTGTGTTATCTCTGACTCCAGCATTGGCAGTTCTTCCTATCTCTGAGGGGCTTAATAAACCATACTTTCTTGTAGTGGAAGAACTGAAAGAACTGTGGAAGCTGAAAACTAGAAACTAAAATGGAAACTGCTGGAAAAACTCAGCAGGTCTGGCAGCAACTGTGGAGAGAAAGCAGAGTTAACGTTTTAGGTCCAGTGGCTGTTCATGGTAGTGGTAGTTTGCAGAGGGATGCCGGGATGGGATGGGAATAAGTGGTAAGTGGAGATAGAACCCACAGAGAGAGAGAGAGACAGACAGTTGGGCAGACAAAGAACTGGGTAAAGGTCAGCTCCTAATGGTATGTTGTGAATGATATGTCATGTGATAACAAGGCCATGTGAGTGATAGTGAGTTAAATACTAAAAAGCCAAAAGAACTGCGGATGCTCTAAATCGGGAACAAAAACCGAAGTAGCTGGAAAAGCTCTGCAGATCTTGCAGTGTCTGTGAAGAAAAATTGGAGTTAACGTTTCAGGTCCGGTGACACTTCGTCACTGTTCTTGTTCCTTGTGTGTGGGGATTGGGGTAACGACGTGGGAAAAGTTGCTCCAAGCCCATGTTTTGTTAAACTCAATATAGAGTCCAGACGGCTGAGGGGTTTCCAAACAGGAGATGAGGTGCCGTTTTCCAGCTTGTGCTAAGCTTCACTGAAGCATTGCAGCAAGCATGAGACAGAGATAGTGGCCAGGGATCTTGGTGGTATATTGTAGTGGCAGACGAGTGGAAACTCGGATAACAAGGCGTAGAGCTGGATGAACACAGCAGGCCAGGCAGCACCAGAGGAGCAGGAAAGCTGACGTTTCGGGCCTAGATCCTTCAGAAAATCTGTGGAAAGTGGAAACTCGGTCATTTTTTGCAGATTAACGTAGGTGCTCTGCCAATTGATCACTCAGTATGCTCTTCATTTCCCTGGTGTAGAGGAGACGACATTGTGAGCAGCAAACACCATTGACTAGATGTAGTGAAGTGCAGGCAAAGTACTGCTTCACCTGGAAGGTGTGTTTGGCCACTTGAATACTGAGGAGGGAGAGAGTAAACCGGCAGGTGTTACACCATCTGCATTTACAGGATAAGGTCCCCTGAGAGTGTGGGGGATGTGTTGGGAATGAAGGAGGAACGGACCAGGGTGCCCCAGAAGGAATAGCCCCTTTGGAAGGCTGACAAGAGTGGTCAGGTGAATACGTGTCTAGCGGTGGCAGCATCCCACTGGACGTCATGGAAATGGTGGCTGGTGATCCTCTGGATGTGGATGCTGGTATGGATGGTACGTGAGGACAAGGGGTCCTCCTCCCTGTTGTGGGAGGGGGGAGAGAGGGTGAGGGCCAAAATGTGGGGATAGTTGTCGTGGATCCTTGCTGGAGGGTGAGCGTGTAAGTCAAACATTAGGCATGGCATTAGAAGTGGTGTTTGTTGGAGGCAATATATTTCACACAATGTACGAGTGAGTGGTAATGGGGATTATTTAGAAGCTAGCAATAACTTGGTAATGCAGTGTAAAGTCTTTTCAATTTTTAGTATTGATTAGGTCGTACAATTGCATAGGTAATTCCGTTTTCTCTAAAATTCTGAATCTTTCTTAAATTTTAAAAATAGAGCAGCTCCTTAGTTATTCCTCAGCATAGAGGAGATTACCCTAATGGCATGTAGGATTGTTATAAAGTGGAGGTTGACCCCCCCCCCCCGAGAACTAAAACTGAAGCACTCAAAGAAGAGCCCCTTGCCCTATAATCTGTAAAAGAAGTGAGCTCGAACAGTTCATCCAATTCACCAACACCTTCCACCCCAACCTGAAGTTCACCTGGACCATCTCCAACACTTCTCTCTCCTTCCTGGACCTCTCTGTCTCCATCTCGGGCAACCACCTAGAGACAGATGTCCATTTCAAGCCCACTGACTCCCACAGCTACCTGGAATACACCTCCTCCCACCCACCCTCCTGCAAAAATGCCATCCCCTATTCCCAATTCCTTCGCCTCCGCCGCATCTG
>JAHRHZ010000034.1:30286186-30346054 GCA_024137785.1 Ginglymostoma cirratum | reverse complement strand
CCCCCATTTCTGATGAAGGGTTTAGGCCCGAAACGTTAAGTTTTCCTGCTCCTATGATGCTGCTTGACCTGCTGTGTTCATCCAGCCCCATGCTTGTTATCTGTGAAAACTGGTGTACCTGCCTTTCAGCAACTTCTAGTGGTTAAATAAAATAAACCCTTAACACTCACTTTACAATCAACGAGTACCAATTTATTTATCTAACTCTAACAGTAGACAAATTAACTAAACTATTAACAAACCATATAAATCCCTTCTAACTACTAATTATTTCCAAATAAAACAAGATTCTAATAGTATGCTGTTCCAGTAAATACAACTCCCACTTATACAAAATTAAAAAAAAAGTGTAGAATTTAGTGTCTAGAGATTACTGTCTTCCAGAACACTCTGTGCCTTCTCTGTAGATTCTTATTCACTAGTTGTGCCGCGGATACCTTTTGTTCTTTTAGATGTCGCTTTCTCTAAGACTTGGAGGAGTCTGTGAGAGCCAGTGATTCTCTCTTGAGAGATGATGGCTGTTAACTCTGGTGGATGGCAATTGGCTCTTCAGTCTTTGCCCAACTGCCCCTTCTTTTATACCTTTTGACATATCAAATTTTTACAATAGGATTTGGTGCTATGTTGTAAAAACTATCCGATTTAAATTTAACTGGTTTTTGGTTATCTAAGTGCTCGGTTCACATTGATTGGCTGGATTGAAAACATGTTTCGGTAAAAACTGCTGCTTGGCCTGCTAACTGTACGGCCTTTTGATGTTTTCGGGTACTCGCTGTGTACTTGCAAACTTTTAAGCTGCTGCTCACAGACTTTTTTTTTAAAAAAGCTAAGCACAGAAAAAACACATGATCTTTTAAAGGGACCAAGCAAGGCTTTCCCCCTAGCGTTTTACAAACACCAAATTCGAATTTCCTGCCTCCCATTCCACAAGTGCTCTACCCAACTTCGTAACAAAATGAAAGATGTCAGAATTTCTGAATTACTCAAAATTTATCACTCTTAGAGTACATAAGAAATAAAAGTATGCTCCACCATTCAACAAGCTTATAGCCAACTTGCTAGTTCAACTCCTGTCTTTCCACAGTATCCCTCATCACTTAATTTCAGTAACTTCAGTAAGTGGTATGCTGTGCAATGTTTCTGTAATGTGCACAGCTGCACAGCAGTCATGAATGTGCCAGCCCTGAAAAAAAGACTGTACACAAATAACAGGGAATGCTCAGTGCAACAAACCAGTTATGTACAGTAAATAGATGATCGAGGGTCTACTAATCCTATGTAGGCAGCTTTTTTGAGCACATCTAACAAGTGGCAAATATAGGTAGGTCTTTTGAGAGTGTAAAAATCAATTAATCAGCTATTACAACACCAGGTGATCTTGCTGACAAAAGTAGTATGCTCTTGTTTTCTGCTGCTAAATCACTGAAAATTAAGCACTTAACACAGTAAGGATAATTAAGGCTCTGATCTATTTTAAATGTTCTATAATTGTCAGTTTTTAATCCATGCTCCTAGACATTATTATTTGTGTGCAAATGGTAGAATATTACTGTTCGAAAAATCTCTTATTTGTCAAGTCTGTCCCCCGCCCAACAAAACAAAAACCATAAAAACTAACCCGGTATTCTTACGCTCAACAATGATGCTTCAACTTAATTGCAGTGATAATTCATCAATATGGGCATTTAAGTATCGGTTCTGTTTTTAGGATTTTCAAGCAACATTTTCAATGTGCTTCGTGCATCTCAGCTTTCTCGACAATATCCCAGGCCACTACAGACTTTATGTTCCAAGCTTCATCTCTGTCCAAGTATGTATTCCAGGTATTAAGTGCTGATTCTTGCATGAAAATCACCAATAATGTGTAGTGGTACTAACAAATGATCATCCTTTTAAGTCCAAGAGCAAATTCGTGGCTTTAAGACTCTACGGTCAAGAACAAGGAGGCTGGCAGTATCAGATAACTTAGTTGAATCGGAAAGTATTGCTCCTTCTTCTTTTATGAAGGTAAGCAGAGATATTAGTTTGCTTATTGAAATAAAGCCTCCTCTTCGAACAAGATAGTGTTGTTTACACATTTGTTTACAGGGGCTTCTGTTAAGAGATCGAGGAAGAGAGGTTGAGAATTTGGACAGCTTGATAAAAACAAAAAACATTCCTGAGGCACACCAAGATGCATTTAAAACTGGCTTTGCAGAGGGATTCCTAAAAGCACAAGCTCTTACACAGAGGACAAATGGTAAGTCAGGATCAATAATTTCTCTTTTCTGCGTTCAAGCTGAAATGATATTCTTGGCACAATCATAGTGTTGTTTGTGACTATTTTCTCTTAAAGTAAAGATTTTCAGTTGATCTCTCATGTGAATATCATGAATATTATTTGACCATACACACCCAATGTTCAGGTCAAGGCAAAAGCATTGCAAAGGGGAGGCAGTGGCATAAAGGTAATGTTTGTGCTTTAGATTCCAAGCTAATGTTCTGGTGACATGGGTTTGAATCCTATCATGATCAATTGAGACACTGAATTCAATAAATATCTGGAATCAAAAAGTTAGCCTAATGATGACCACGTAATCAATGTCAATTGTTGTTCCCCTTTAGTGAAGGAAATGTGACATTTTTACCTGGTCTGACTGACTTGAATTCAGACCAACAACAATGTGGCTGACTCTTAATGGCCTTCTAACTAGCCTAAGGGGCTAATCAGTGAATCAGCAACAATTGCCAGCATTACCACATCCAATACAATAATAAAAATAAAGAAAAAAATGTAATTAAATCTAATTGAGCCCTGTTGATCACCTCAAAGTGGAACCCTGGAAAGAGAAAAGTGATACATCTCTGAACTTCTGGTAATGAAGTAGTCATCAGAGCAAATACTGCGAAATTGGGAGACAGGCTAAAGTGTTTAGAATTCTGTTAGAAAACAGGCATACTGGAAGTAACTGGGAGTTGGTGGGCTTGCTTTTGATGCTCATAAAAACTCCATTGTTGGAGGAGACTTCCTGACTGCAGAGTTTGGAATCTGAAATGGACTGTGTTAGTTGAAGGGTGATCGGATTTTGGAAGCATAGAATCCCTACAGTGTGGAAGCAGGCCATTCAGCCCATCGAGTCCACACTGACCCTTTGAAGACCATCCCACCCATACCCTTATCTCTGTAACTCTCTCTATTTCCCATGGTTAATCCATCATGCCTGCACATGCCTGGAAGCTATGGGCAATTTGGCATGGCCAGTTCCCCTGACCTGCATATCTTTGGACTGTGGGTGGAAACCTGAGAACCCAGAGGAAACCCATGCAGACATTGGGAGAATATGCAAACTCCACACAGACAGTCGCCTGGGGCTGGAATCGGACCCAGGTCCCTGGTGCTGTGAGGCAGCAGTGCTAACCACTGAGCCACTGTGAAGCCTGAAAATATAAACATAATTAATGACACTTTCAGTATTAGCATAAATAGCATAGGCCACATAGCCAGCAATGCATTGGAAGAGGAGGAATATGTGGGTGTCTGTACGACTGGAATAGTGTTTATGTCTTGTAAAAATTTATGACTAGAACCATGTGGGTTCAATAGTGGTGTCATTTATTTCCAGGATGCAAGTTAAATTGAGAAAAAAAGTTTGAAGTAAGAACAAATTCAAATCTGACGCTAAAAATAAATGACAGATGGACATTGCTTTACCAAATATTTCATGGAAGATAGTGTTGCAGAGCATTTGAATGTGAACACATTGAGAACCTAAAATCTGAATCCATTCATTACAAAAGGCAAAAGAGGGACTATAGATAAGTATGAGCCGATGTGATGGGCTGAATGGCCTAATTTGGCTACTACATCCTACATTCCTATGGCCGTATGGAATAGTAAATAAACTAGGGAAGAGAAGAAGTACACTGTTAATTTGTATGTATGCTTTATATACATGTTGAATTTCTACATATTGAGTATTTCTGCAGCTTTTCAAATGTGTTTCCAATGCTTACAATCTATCATTTAAGAATATTACTATGAGAACTGTAGAGCTCAGATTTGTAGGAGTTAGAATTCTGATTGGTCCATTCTAAACAACTGAAATACAGTAGCCCAGTATAACACAACAACGAAAATGTATCACAACATCTCTGCACAGGTTGTTTAAAAATATCTAGAAGCAGGGACCCAGAGGTAAGGACATATTTGAAAGCAAAGATGAGAATTTTTAATGGAGACATTTCTGAACTAGCGGCCTGTATAGATTACAAAGCACATGGGTGATGGGGGAATGATATTTGGTGAGTTAGAATGTGGATAGCAGGGCATTGGATAAGCTGAAACTTTTGTGATTATGGGAGGTTAGCCAGGCTGCCATAGGATTGGTCAAGTTGACAAGTAATAAAGACATAGTTGAGGATTTCAGCAAGGTTTGAGCTAAAGTGTGAAGTTGCATTATGTTTGAAGAAATTGGATTGGGGTGTGCAGAGATTGATTATAGTTAACGTGGATGATTACGAGTTTAAAAGGAATACAGTAAGGAGACTAAGATGCATCTCTTGATTAAGGCAAGTTTCCAAAGGGTGTGATGGGACAGAAACTAGAAAGCGGTGAGGAGGAGATAGGTCATAGTCCTTGGGAAAAGTTTGGCCCAGTGGACTATAAGAAAGAAGGAAAAGAGCAGAAATAATTGAACAGATGGTCTTAATCTTTTGTGACAGACTCTGAGCTCTTTGCAATTGTTGAAGATTATCTGTGAGCAGTCATCCCAAACAATTAGTTGTTTTTGGTCTTTGATCATAGTGGCCCTCCCACAGTGCCCATCTGATCTATACAGACTATACTCTGCTAAACCCAATTTTCCTAACATGGATAATTGTGCACCATGATCATTGTCTATCTAACTTCTCCATCCTGCTACACCTGACTTGTAATTCCATTTTCATTTGAATGAAATAGTGAAGCAAAGATTAGAAAATACAGGTTTAATTTGGAACTTCAAAACTTTGTATTACTAAAATGTGCATAATAAAAAGAAAAAGTCTAATGAGAAAATGTTAAAGTACTTTAAAAGGTGCAGTAAGTTAAAAGTGTGCAATTTGCATACAGAATAGTAGTTCTGAAAATATGAATTAGTAGAAACTTGGATTAAGACAGAAAATAACAAAGCTCATGTTGGTAACTACAGGTGTAAGACATTATAAATGATTTGTGGAATGTTCTATTGGTATTCTCAAAAGCACTGTACTAGCTGGTACCTCGAAGAAAAGTCTCCTCTTTAATTAATACCATTCTCTTTTTTTTTTTAAATTCTGCTTGCTACAGACTCTTTAAGAAGAACAAGACTAGTTCTTCTGTTCCTTCTCTTGCTTGGGATTTATGGCCTGTCCAGGACTCCGTTCTTATCTGGTAATATTTCAGTGACTTTTTTTTTTGCTTTTGTAGTTTTGAACCATACACAATTTAAAAAAAGAATTTATGGGTTCTTAACAAATCATTTTGCTGACCAATTCATTAATGTGCTTGTATGTATGTATTTGGAAGTATTGATGCAAACTTTGTTTACAAGAGGAGTGAGTTCATGGTGTGTATAGTATTACCTGTATTTTCAACAATCTCTGCTTATTTCATGGTGAAAACAAGGACCCAAATCTTCTGATTTGGATTGAAATCTCATTTCCAACCCTTTCCAAACAAAACATTACTACTAGGAGCAGGGGTAGGCTATTAGCCCTTTTGAGCCTGCTGTGTCATTCAGTATGATCATGGCTAATCTTCTATCTTAATACCATTTTCCCATTTTCTACCCTTACACTTTGATGCCCTTTAACATCTAAAAATGCCCACATCTAAAATGTCTACTTACCTTCCCAGGACTGTTCAGGTCCAACTCCCAGTGGTGCCTCCAAACCAACAGATGCAGTCTGGCAAGCCACGTAGGTAGCATTGAAGTGAATCCTCGCAGAAGCCATGCCTCCTTTTTAATGCAGGGTAACTGCCCATCAGAAGTTTAA
The DNA here is from genome assembly GCA_024137785.1 of Ginglymostoma cirratum. Lineage (NCBI taxonomy): Eukaryota > Metazoa > Chordata > Chondrichthyes > Orectolobiformes > Ginglymostomatidae > Ginglymostoma > Ginglymostoma cirratum. The sequence goes on along the minus strand of JAHRHZ010000034.1, from coordinate 30,340,060 downwards.
ACTTCGCAAGTAGTCGCTGCACACTGGGTGTGTTAGGAATTCTGTTAGGTCGCAATGAACATCTTTCAGGGTGCATCTGGTCTCTAAATATCCAGATTATCTGGTCAAAGATATTAGTAATTCAATAGGTCACTTGTTATAAAGTCTTGACATTCGCTTTTTATAATCAACAAATAACTTTATTTATCTAACTCTTAATAGCGAACAAATTAACTAAACTATTAACAAAGCGAATAAACCCCTTCTATTTCTGAATAAAACAAGACTATAATGGTACGCTGCTCCAATAAATACAAGTCCCACTTCTATAAAACAATTAAAATTAGAATTTAGACTCTCAAAATTACAGCCACGTTACAACACTAGCATATACTTGACAATGTGGAAATTGCCCAGGTATGTCCTGTACACACAAAGCATGACAAATCCAACCCAGCCAGTTACTGTCCCATGAATGGACAATCTCGATTGTCAGTAAAGTGATAGGAAGTGTCATAAGCAATGCAGTCAAGCAGCATCTGCTCACTGAGACCCAGTCTGGGTTCTGCAAGGGCTACTCAGCTCCTGACCACAGGTCTGTAAAGCCTTGTTTCAAACATCGACAGAGGTGAGAGTGACTGCCCTCAACATCAAAGCTGCATTTGACTGAGTGTGGCATCAAAGTGCTGTCCCAATACTGAGAATTGAGGGAAACCTCTCATCTGGTTGGAGTCATACCAGGCTCAAAGGAAGATGGCTGTGGTTCTTGGAGGTCAGTCATTTCAGTGGAAGGACATCTTTGCAGGAATTCCTCAGGATAGTGTCCTCAGGCCGACCACCTTCAACTGCTTCATCAATGACTTACCGTACATCATAAGGTCAGATTGTACAATCATTGGCAAGCATCCCCAGTGTTCAGAGCTATTTGTGACTGCTCATATACTGAAGTGTTCCAAATGCAACAAGACCTGGACAATATCCAGGCTTGGGCTGAAAAATGACAAGAACCATTAGTGCCACACAAATGCCAGGCAATGACCAGCTCCAATAAGAACCAGTCTAACCGTCAATCCTTGATATTCATTGGTGTTAGTAATACTGAATCTCACACTATCGACATTCTGGGGATTACCATTGACCAGAAATTCAGTTGGATTTGCCGCATAAACACAGTGGCTATAAGAGCATGTCAGAGGTTAGGAATCCCGCACTGAGTCACTGGCCTCTTGATTTCCCGGAGAATGTGCACCATTTGCATGGCACAAGTCAGGAGTATGATAGAATATGCCCCACCTGCCTGGATGAATGCAATTCCAGCAGCACTGAAGAAGCTTGAAACCGTCTAGGATAAAGCAGCTCACGTGGTTGGCCCCAGATCCACAAACATCCTGTTCCTGTACCATTGATGCTCAGTAGCAGCACTCTGTACCATCTACACGATGCACTGCAGAAATTCACCAAAACTCCTTAGGTAGTCCCTTCCAAACTCATCACTTTCACCTAGAAGAACAAGGACAACACATGACATATGAGAATACCACCATCTGCAAATTCCCTTCCAAGCCACTCACCTCTTCGCTTGAAAATGTACCGCTGTCCTTTCAGTGTCATTGGGTCAGAATCATGGAATTCCCTTCCTAATTGTATTGTGATCTACCAGCAGCACATGGATTGCAGTAGTTCAAGAAGGCAGTCCACCACCACTACCTTAAGGGTAACCAAGAATGGGCATTAAATGCTGCCCCAGCCAGTGACATCCATTTACCACAAGTTTAAAATAAAATTTGACAATGTCATATGTATTGGATTTGAAAATGAATTGAACTCATGCAGGGAAAAGTAAACTGCTCATACCTTGAAATCTAAGCTACTGTGTTTTTTGTAAAACATAACTGTTACTTTAAATCCCTGCAAGATTTCTTGGAGGTTAAATGGCTCAGGGACTGAGAATCCAGAGACCCAGGTAATGTTCTTGGGACCTGGGGTCAAATTCCGCTGTGGCAGATGGTGGAATTTGAACTCAGTAAGATTCTGGAATTAAGAGTCTAATGATGACCATGAAGATATTGTTGATTGTCAGAAAAACACATCTGTTCACTAATGTACTTTAGGGAACTTAACTGCAATCCTTTTTCAATCTGGCCTCCATGTGACTCCAGACCCACAGAAATGTCGTTAACTCTTAACTACCCTCTGAACAATTGGGGATGGGCAATAAAATGCTGGCCTAGCCAGCAACATCCATGACCCATGAATGAATTAAAATAAAGCTGACTGGAATCGGGTTGACCCTACTGACCCGGCTCTTTCGTGTTTACAGTTGAAAAATTCAAATTTATCCAGTGCTTCATTTTACAAAACAATGTGCAATTCAGTCAAGCGGAATGCTCTTGGTCCTTTTATTTGTAATTAGTGTGAGACTTTAACTTTCAGGTTAGGAAGCTTTGCCCGATAGTAATATGAAGATGCCTCTTTAGTCCTCTCTATCATGTCAACTTGTGCATTCGTGTCAATTACTTGTTTTAAAGTTGTTTACGCTGTGAAATTCGCATTGTATTCTACAAAGGTATTCAATTGTGTTGCACTGCTCAGTTCTTTCTGTGAATCATGAGCAAAACAGTGATAGAACTTAACTTCAAGCACACTGTTTCTAGTTTACTTTTATTTTTAGATTCAGTAAGCTGTTAAGGAGGAAGTTTGTATAGATTAAGTAGTTCAGTTTATACCTCCTTTTCCAACAGTACGATTTCGCACTACATCAGGACTGGATGCAGCTGTGGATCCAATTCAGATGAAAAATGTAACCTTTGAACATGTGAAAGGGGTAAGTTACACATGTTTCTACTCTTTGTAAGCATATTGAATTTTAAATGATTTATTTACAAATATTGCTTTTATGATTCATCACCAGGTGGAGGAAGCAAAACAGGAGCTACAGGAAGTAGTGGAATTTCTGAAAAATCCTCAGAAATTCACTGCATTAGGAGGCAAACTACCTAAAGGTATGCAGCTGGTAATTATACCTTCAGCAATGCATTTTTACTACCACAGTTTTCTAAAAATACTTTCTTTGCAGCTGATTCCAAAAAAAGTTTATTTCTAATGAGTGAGTGTTGTGGTGCAGAAGAATTTGTTTTATCATCAGTTCGTAGGATGTTAACATCATTGGTAAGGCCAACGTTTACCACCCATCTCTAATTATTCTTTTAAATAATTTATGTTTAAACTGCAGCAGGTGATGAAACATATGTCACAGTGCTATTAGGAAAGGAGCTCCAGGATTTTGACTAGTGATATGTTTCCCAGTCAGGAGAGTGTGTGACTCGGCATATTGTTGTGCAAGCAGTCACACGTATCTCTTGCTCTTGGTGGTGGAAGCTCTGGGCTTTAAAGAAGCCTTGGTAAGTTGCTTTAATGCATCTTACGTGATACACCCTGCAACTATAGTGTGCAAGGAGTAGAAGGACTTAATGCTTCAGAGGATTGATAGAGTGATGGAAGGTACTCTTCAATTAGGCTGCTTTGTCCAGGATGGTATCAATTATAGCAACTGTTGGAGTTGCACTCAATGCAATGGTGCATGTTCCATCTCTCTCCTGGCTTGTTCCTTTATAAATAATAGGCTTTGGATAGTCATTTGCTGCAGTATTTATGCAGCCAGTTCATTTATGTTTCTGGTTAATGGTAACACTTTGGATTTTGGTGGAGAATTCAGTGTTAAGCATGAAAAAGAAGTGGTTATGTATTTTTTTTGAAGATGATTATTCCTGACGCTTGTCTGGCACAAATGTTACTTCATACTAATCGGTCAAATCTGTGTGTAATCCAAATATTGCTGCACATGGGTATGGACTGCTATTTATCTGAAGCGTTGCGAATGGGACTGACCACTTTAGTCACAAGTGAACATTTCTAATTCTTGAGCTGAAAGAACTGAAAATGGTTATGATGCAACACTGTCCTGAGGAACTCGTACAGCTGAGACGATTGGTTTGTGCTGGATATGACTCCATTCAATCAAAAATTTCCTCTAATTCCCTTAGATTTCAACTTTATTAAAGCTGTTAGATTCCACACTAAGTTAAATGCTGCCCAGGGTTTTGAGGTCAATCACTCTCACTTCACCTTAAGTTAAGCTACTTGTCCATTTTTGGAGCAACGCTTTAATGAGGACTGGTTTACTGCTTATTCATTACCATGAGCACCCTTAAGTTCTTTTCTCTTCTAAAATACATTAACAAGCTGAGAAAGAGACTTCATAGCCTTCAAGAATTGCTATCTATTAATTTGAGAATTATTTCAAATGATTTGTGTAGAAATATTTTTACTGGCATCAGATTATTTAAACTTGCATATGCATGTGGTTATTGGTGCATGATTAATGCTTCTGATTTTGTAGGGTAGTTTTTAAAGAAATATTTAATACAGTAAACTATTTATTAACCAGCATCTATGGGTCCAGGAGTGTGCCAGTTGATGAAATGTTCTGGATAATCAAGGGGTATGCGTAACTGCAGTAAATCCTGACCAAGGGAAGCTTTGAGATTTTAACATCCCATGAAAAAAAAACTATGTAAAAACATCAACACATCTTCTAAAATCAATGTAAAAACACATGGTAAGTAATAGAAACGTAATGCAGGGGGTATACACATCATGTTATATTTTATTTGCAGCATAGATACTTGGATATCATGGTAGGTCACAGTATTTAAGATATATAATTTTTGCTGGTTGATAAGGTGCTGGTTAAAACAAAGTTTTCTGTATAAGCACATATGTTTAAAGGTTTTGATATCATTTATTTGACTTTGAACTTGAATTGTCCAATTCTGTTTAATTTCAGGCATTCTTTTGGTCGGACCCCCTGGAAATGGGAAAACACTCCTTGCAAGAGCTGTTGCAGGCGAAGCAGATGTACCATTCTATTATGCATCAGGATCAGAATTTGATGAAATGTTTGTTGGTGTTGGAGCAAGTAGGATAAGAAATCTGTTTAGTATGTGTCCTGGAATATAAAAATGAAAGTTTTGCCGTAAAACTATGATGATTGCTGTTTCTTTTTTGCTTAACTTGCTCTTTTCGTGTATTTTAGGGGAGGCAAAAGCAAATGCACCCTGTGTCATCTTTATTGATGAGCTGGATTCTGTTGGTGGAAAGAGAATAGAATCACCAATGCATCCCTATTCAAGACAAACCATCAATCAACTACTTGCAGAGATGGATGGGTAAGAAATGGTTCCAGTACACCACCAAAAGTAAACTTTGACGTAAAATGGCCCAGCTATATCGGCATTTTTGTAGCATTGCTTCCAAAAACTTTTCCCATTTTTACCCTGTGGTGTATTGTGAAAATTATCATAACCTCTGAAAATTGAGAAAGGCAAGGTTTGGAGCTGAGAGAGCAGGTGTCTACCATATTGTACATACAGCTGCTCTGACTTAGTCTGATTTCCACGGCAGCTCTAGAGAGTATAGGTCCACTTTGTCCAATCTCTCTGTAAGATAATCCACCGTCCTGGGAACAAATCTGGTGAACATGCTTTGCACTCCATTTATGGTGGCAATATTCTGCCTAGGTAAGGAGACCAAACTCCCACACTCGAGGTGCAGTCTAACCAAGCTGTAATGCAATTGAAGCAAGACTTCACTACTACTTAACTCAAATCCTCATGAAAAAAAGCTTACATCCCGTTAGCCTTCCTAATAGCTTGCTGTATTTGCATATTATCCTTTGTAACTTATCAACAGAACATGCAGGTCTCTTTATATATCTACATTTACCAACTCCTTCCCACTTAAGAATTCTGTATATATTGTATGTCTGTTTCATCTACCAAGGTGGATAACTTCGCATCTTTTTACATTATATTCCATCAGCCATGGTTTTGCCATTCATTAAGCCTGTCCAACTCCTCCTAAAGCTGCTTCACTTCTTGTTCACAGCAGACATTCCAACTTGACTTTGTATAATCCTTAAATTTGGATCTGTTCTATTTGCTGTGCACCTCCAAGTCATTGATATGTATTGTGAACAGCTGGGACCCAAGTACTGAAATTGAAGTACTCCTCTAGTCGCAGCATGCCAATGTGAGAATGACCCATTTATCCTTACTGTGTTCTCTCTGTTAGCCAATTGTTAATTCATGCCAGTACATTACTTCCTATCTCATATGCTTTAATTTTTCTAACCAGCCTCCTGCAGGGGACTTGGTTTAAAAGCCATCTGAAAATCTAAGTAAATATACAACATCTAATGACTCTCCTTTATCAATCTTGTCAGTAACGTCTTCAAAAAAAAACTTCAACATCGTCAAAAAAAATTTCCCTTTGACAAATCCCCACCTGACCATGGCCAATCGGATCATTATCAACCCACAGTCTATTTATTCCATCCTCTACTATAGATTCTAGCAATTTCCGTAGTGCTGATCTAAGGCTAATAGGTCTATAGCTCCTTGTTTTCTCTCTTGTTCCCTTCTTGAATAATGGGGTGATGACCTGATTGATTTCTTCCTACATCTTAAAAAGAAATGATTAATGAGTTTGTTGATACATTGTTTTTAATTTTCCAAAATGCCATTAATGTGGAAAAGGTCTCATTTGATTGGAAGATGTACCTTCTTTACTCAAAGCGGGAACAGTTAGCTTACCATCATAGCAAAATGTTAGAAGCTATCGTAAAGTTATAATAGGGCACTTGGATTAGTTCAAAGTAATCAAAACCAATCAAATTATGAAAAGGAAATCACTGACTTTATTGGAGTTATTTGAGGAGGTAACACATGCTTTGGATGAAGTAAAATCGGTGAGTGTACTATGATTTCCAGAACACGTGTTATAAAGTGCCACAGCAAAGATTATTGTGAAAAATAAGTTCATGGTTAAGGGGACAACATATTAGTATGGAGAGAAGATTGGATTGTTAGCAGGAAGAAGAAACGTAGGCATGAATGGATCTTTTTCAGATAGGTGGGATGTTAGAAGTTGTTTAGCACAAGCTTTGGTGCTGGGGCTTGAACTGTTTACAATGTTTACGAATGAATCAGATGAAGGGATGGAGGTATGGTTGCAGATTTGCTGATGACACAGAGATATCAAGAAAGCAAGCTGTGAAAAGGATGCAACAGAGAGATGTGGATAAATTTGGTAAATAGGCAAAGGTCTGACAAATTGAATGAAACGTAATGTAGAGAACTCGGAATTTTTGTTTTGACAGGAAGAATAAAAAAAGAGAATATTAAGTTGTAGAACAGACAGCTGGGGTTCAGGTACATTTGCATCGCAAGTAGAGAGGGTGGTTAAGAATGTGTTCAGCACGCTTGCCTTCATTGCTCAGACCTCCCAAATAGGATTTGGGATATCATGTTGAGGTGGTACAGGATGTTGGTAGGCCTCTTCTGGATTACTGTGTGCAGTTCTAGTCACCCTGTTATAGGAAGGATATTATTAAACTGGAGAGGGTTCAGAAAAGATTTACCAGGATGTTGCCAGGAATGGAGAGTTTGAGTTATAAAAATAGGCTGGGACTTTTTTCACTGGAACGTAGCAGGTTGAGGGGTGACCTTTATAGAGGTTTATAAAATCATGAGGGGCATAAATAAGATGAACAGCAAAGGTCTTTTCCCTAAGATGGGGAAGTTCAAAACTAGGGAGCATATTTTTATGGTGAGAGGAGAAAGATTTAAAAAGGACATGGGTAACTTTTACACAGGGAGTTGGTATTGTGTTGAATGAACTGCCAGAGGAAGTGGTAGATGCATGGACAGCTACAATGTTTAAAGGACATTTCAATAAATGCATGAATAGGAAAGGTTTGGAAGGATATGGGCCAAACGCAGGCAGGTGGGACTAGTTTAGTTTGGGCACACAGTCTGCGTGGATTAGTTGGACTGAGGGATCTGTTTCCATGCTGTATGACTCTGAGTCTATTATCTAAACAATGAGAGATTGCAGAGTCCTGAGGTCCTAGTATGCTTGTACATGAATCTCGGTGCAGGTCAGCAAGTAATTAGGAAAACTAACAGCATGTTTCATTTATCATGAAGGAGAATTGAGTGCAAAAGTAGAGAGGTTGTTATACAGGGTACCAATGAGTCCTGTTCTGGAGTACCATGCACAGTACCTGTCACCTGATTTAGGGACGTAAATATGTTGGACAAAGTTCAGAGATGGTTTACTAGACCAAAACCTGAAACATTTGGACTGTTTTATGAGGAAATATTGCATATCCTGTATCCACTGGAGTTTAAGTGTAAGAGGTGACTTGATTGACACAGGTATGTTCCTGAGGGCACTTGACAGGCTAGCTATGGAGAGAATATTTCGATTTACGGGAAACAAGAACTAGGGGCCACGGTTCAATGATCAGAATCGCCCATTTAAAATGGATGAGGCAAATTTTTTTTGAGGGTGATGAGTCTTTGGAACTGTCTTCTTGAAAAGGTGGTGCAAGTAGAGACCTTTGTGAACTGTGACAATGATGCAGAGATCCTTCAGCATGACCTCAACAGGTTGGGTGAGTGGATATATCAATGGCAAATGTAATGTATTTTGGATAATTGTGAGGTTATTCACTTCGGAAGCAAAAACAAGAAGACAGATTACTACCTGAATGGCTATAAATTGGGAGAGGGAAGTGTTCAGTGAGAGCTGGGCATCCATGTGCACCAGTCGCTGAAGGTAAGCATGCAGGTGCAGCAGACGGTGAGGAAGGCAAATGATATGTTGGCCTTCATTGTGAGAGGTTTTGAGTACAGGAGCAGGGATGTGTTATTGCAGTTGTACAGGGCCTTGGTGAGGCCACACCTAGAATATTGTGTGCAGTTTTGGTCTCCTTTTCTGAGGAAGGATGATCTTGTTCTCAAGGGAGTGTAGTAAAGGTTTACCAGGCTAATTCCAGGGAAGGCAGGTCTGATGTATGAGGAGAGATTGACTAGGTTGGGATTGTTTTTGCTAGAGTTTAGATGAATAAGGGGGGGTCTCAAAGAGACTTATAAAATTCTAACAGGACTGGGCAGGGTAGATGCAGGGAGGATGTTCCCAGTGGTGGGTTTGTCCAGAACCAGGGGTCTCAGTATGAGGATTCAGGGTAGACAATTTAGGATGGAGATGAGGAGACATTTGTTCATCAAGGCGTGGTGAACCTGTGAAATTCATTACCACTGGAAGTAGTTGATGCCAAAACATTGAATGTATTCAAGAGGCGACTAGATATAGCACTTGGGGCGAATATGTGCAGAAAGCAGGATTAGGCTGTTGAGTTGGATGATCAGCCATGATCGTGAAGAATGGCAGAGCAGCCTCAAAGGGCTGAATGGCCTCCTCCTGCTCCTATCTTCTATGTTTGTATATTTCTATGTTTATTTTCAGGCAGATTTTTGTTAATATAAAACAAATATTCTTGTTAATACGTTCTTGATCATATAAAACAAAGAACTGTGGATGCTGGAAATCCGAAACGAAAACCGAAATCGCTGGAGAAACTCAGCAAGTCAGGCAGCATCTGTAGACAGAGAAACAGAGTTAATGTTTTGGGTCTAGAGCGACCTTTGTTAAGCAGGCAGTGAAAGGCTATCAGGGACAGCCAGAAATACAGATCTGTGGTGACAATCAGGTCAGGCTTGAAGAGACTCTAGGTGCTGACTGACCTACTTGTCCACTTTATTTATATGTTGCTGCAACTGTGAACATATCACTCCAACATTTTACCACTGAGCTACTGAATGATAAAATGTGAATCTGCAAAATTGTGCTGTGTAGTTTTCTTACGTTATGTTTGAGTCGCCATAGCAAATGTGCAGGTAGCACTCCATTTTGTAACCTAAATACTGTAACTTACTTTTAAGGAATGGAAATCCAGTAGCAACCAAGTGATAAATATTGGGATATTTGAAAATTGTTTTTTAATTGCAATAACATTTAATAGCTAGTGCTGTAAAATTTATTTTTCTCTTTAGTTTCAAGCCCAATGAAGGTGTCATTATAATCGGAGCTACAAACTTTCCTGAAGCATTGGATAAGTAAGTGCAAATTGAGCTTTGTATTTATTGCATTTATTTTTTTCTAAATTTAAACTTCAATATATTTTGTAGCAAAAATGGCAAATAACGTTAGTGCTATTTCCTTTTATTGGAAAAGCTTAGGATATAGGCTTTATTGAAGTTTGAGATTTTGTTTAAACATACACTTGTAAAAGAGTTAACATTATTTTATTATGACCCTTAATTAAGTCACGTTTGATGAATTCAGCAACAGGATGTCAAAACAATCCTGCACAACTGTAGTGACTACATTGCCTTTACTTCCAGTACTACTCACTAATTGTAATTTTGCCTTTACGATGTTGTTCACCAGTTGAATTGTTGCTAATTGAGCTTGAATGCAGCTCAGATGAACAGTCTTGGTGCAATTTTGACAAACCAAACTGTTAAGTGTTTTAATACAATAGTGATGATGAAGAAAAACTCTCAAAACTGGTCACATTTGAAACTGAGGTCCTTTTTTGTGTATTCTTCTTCTATAGTGCTCTTGTTCGGCCAGGTAGATTTGATATGCAGGTTACTGTTCCTAGACCAGATATAAGGGGGCGAATAGAAATCCTCAAGTGGTATCTTGGCAAAGTTAAAGTTGACCCAGGTAGGTTGCAGATATTCCTTAACATTAATGATTATTACAAACTTACTTCCTGTGTGACTTGACTTTGTTTCTCCAATACAGCAATTGATGCAGAAATAATAGCTAGAGGCACAGTGGGTTTCTCGGGAGCAGAACTGGAGAACCTGGTCAACCAGGCTGCTCTAAAAGCAGCCGTAGATGAAAAGGATCAAGTTACAATGAAAGACTTGGAATTTGCCAAGGACAAAATCCTTATGGGTATGTTCTTCCTGCTATTTGGATTTTGACTTTCTAAAAGCTTTGGGAGTTTCTTCTGTTAAACTTGTGCTTTCAGATTACTAATTTAAGAAAATCCAAGGTAAGGAATTGGAAAATATTTTTATCTTGCTGTTTGGGTAGATCAGCTGTATCTGTTTTAAAGAACAGTGTTTTTGTGTTGTAAAATTTGTCCACATAAGTTTGTCTTTTTAATAGGTTGACAAATTTTCATTTTTCAGGAATTAATCTCTCCATTTAAATCATATTCATGTGACAGATACGGATGGTTTAAAATGTCAATGGAAAAAATTCAATTTAATTAAATTCTTCTCCATATGCAGAATAATGTTTCTTGGAGAAACTGCTTTAACTTTACAAACTTTCATTGGGATTCATAATATAAACTTTACTGCATGCATTGTCATTAATCTAGTGATATGTTTTAGAAATGCAAGTGATAGGATCAAACTAAGGTAAAATCCAGCTCTGCTGTCACTCATTTATATTGGAGCTTTTGAGCAAACGTTGACTAGCTAAGCTAAAAGCTGCAGAAAATTCCTGGCAATTGGGTGTTGGTGAGAAGCCACTTAGTGGTAGCGCCAATGAAGGAATATCAAATGCTAACCATGAACGTTTATACACCACTTTTAGAACATAATATAAAAATATTTATTACTAGATATCATTACCCATTGCCTGTAACATTTTTAGCTCTCTTCCTTCATTCTGGCTCTGAAATTATGTTCTATCAGGTGTTGACTTTCATCTTGGTTTCTGTATTCTCTCTCTTTGAGTAGCTTTTTGAAGAATATGAGAATATTTGGAAATAAGATTTTTGTATCATGCAGCAATGAATCAAAAGGATTAAACTTCTGTTTGAGTTAGATCTTTTTATCGTAAAGTTTATGATTCTCAAATGTTTCTCTTCAGTGTTGCTTCTCTAGGCTGTCTCAGTAATTTAACAGGCCCTAAAGTTGTTGCTTCTAATATTTTTAAAATTAAAGTTACAAAAGGAAAAAAAAACAGGAAATTTAACAGATGTAATGGTGAAATTGAGTGCTAAGTGGATTATGGTGCTTGAATATTTGCCTTAAAAAATACTAATATTGTTGGGCATTTGTTCAAATTGCATCTTCTTTGAAAATGTTGTATGTACTTAGACTATCTGTTGCCAACAGGTCCAGAACGCAGGAGTATTGAGATTGATGCTAAAAATAAAACTATCACTGCATATCATGAATCCGGTCATGCAATAGTCGCACATTTTACAAAAAATGCTATGCCCATTAACAAAGCTACAATAATGCCAAGAGGACCTACCTTGGGACATGTAAGTGTTAAATTGTACTTAAGCTGTTATCTTGTAAGAAATTAATAATCTATTTGTTCAATTTTAAAACCAAAGCAATTATCCTGAAAGTTAAGCTTTGAATATCAAGTTTTAACTGCCAGTATGCTGCAGTATGGTAAGTTGGCACGGGTAGTTGTTTTTGTAGCTTATTATTACTTGTCAGGAGACAATTTTTTTTTAAATTGTGTAACATCATGTGAAAAGTTACTTTTCTTGCATTTCAGATAAAATTTGTGTAGCAATCTCTGCAGAGACTGTTAATGTTTGATGAGATGTTTGAGTGTCTGTTGATCAACTGAGAGAACTACTCCACAAAATTTCAGTGTTTAAATAAAAAAAACTTACTTTATAGATCAAAAAATACAAACGCTATCGTTCGTCAAGACTCACACATCCAATTCCTCTTTTACTTCTTGTTTCAACCCTGATATATTGAAATTGAGGGTTTTAATGACTTCTGAAGTAAAACTTTGATTTCTCCTCCATGATCTAGTTGTTTTCTGAGGGACAAGATTTCTTGGGATCTTTCTATTTGCTTTTTAGTGAAGAGATCCTCCAACTTTCCTTCAAATCCTCATGATTTTTGAGCTCTTTTTGAACATTGTTGCATTGTTCACTTCTTGTCCTGGCCTTGGACAGATACAGTCTACTTTCTTCAGGCTATTTAGCTACTTTACAGGTACAAATTCAGAAATTGCTGGAAAAACTCAGCAGATCTAGCAGCATCTATGGACAAAAAGCAGAGTTAACGTTTCAGGTCCAGTGACCCTTCAGAGCTCGTTTCAGAATTTCAGAGCTGCTTTACTGGTTCTGGCAGGCACACTCTCTGCCTCCTCCAAGGAGTGCAGCTCCAACAACTCTCAAGAAGCTTGACAACAACTAGGACAAAGCAGCCTGCTTGATTGGCCACCATATTACTAGCATCCACACACTCCACTCACTGACGTTCAGTAGCAGCACTTCATGCTGTTGACCAAGATGCATTTCAGAAATACGTCAAAGATCATTAGATAGCACCTTGCAAACCCATGACCACATTCATCTAGAAGAAGGGCAGGAAATACGTGAGAACACCACCACCTGCAAGTTCCCATTCAAGCCACTAACCAGCCTGACTTGGAAATATATCACTGTTCCTTCACTGTCACTAGGCCAAAATCCTGGAATTCCCTTTCTAATGGCATTGTGGGTCGGACTATAGGATGTGGGCTGCAGCAGTTCAAGAAGGCAACTCATCACCAACTTCTCAACGGCAGTTAGGGAAAGGCAATAAATGCTGGCCAGCCAATGACACCGACATCCCATGAGTGATTTTAAAAAAAACCCATCCAAGCTGACTGCTCACTGCCTGTTTTAATGAAGAAGCACACAAATTTAAGTGGAGACCTCCTAACCCCACAGCTCATCTTCATGCTTTGAGATGCTCCAAATAAAAATGTTAACAAATTATCTGTTGACTTCAAAATGTACCATTGATTTTGTGACTCGCATGAATACCTTGCATATCTGATGGAGTTAATGGCTTGCTTTCCAGAATTGCTTGTTTCAGTAAGAGCCCCTATGTTGGCCATGGTGCTTTTAATTTGAGAAATACATGAATAATTTAATTCCTTATTGAAATAACTGTGGATTTCCTGTGTCTATCAAGAGCTCAGAAATGAATGATTCCTTGTTGACCAGTTTCTCAATCCAGTGTTTTCATTTGTCTGCCTTTAAAATTCCTAAACTAAAATTTACTTCCTAAAAAAAGTTCAGTCGGATATTAGCAATAGTACCTATCCAATTGCTAAATTACTCAATAAGCACTTGTATCAGGACGTAAGTGCTTTTGAATGTGGTCTATTTCAAACCCATGTAAGTCTCGTTCCTTTTTTGTTAAAGGAGTGCCAAGACTTCTTTTCCAATTCTGCAGCACAGTTGTGCCAACTTGAACTTAAATTGAATTGTTTGCTTGCTGAAAAATGCCAGTTTATTACTGGAAAGCAGAAAGGGAAAATGAAGACGAAATGAAGAAAGAGACCTGTAAAGGATAGGATGGGGAATCCAAAAGCATGGTGAAAAAGAGTCTAAAGAGATTTTTGGTTAATTATACAAATTATGAAACTCGGTGGTTCTTCAGTCTTGTCTGTACTTTAATGTCTTCACATCCTTCCAAAAGTATGGTGGCCAGAACTGAACACAGTACTCTAGTTGAAACTAATCAAGTGTCATATGCAGATTTAACATGCATTACAAGAGCAAGGAGATTATGTCCCTTTTGATAAAGCTGAGGATATCATGTATTTTATACACTAACGTGTCATATCTGCACTGCCACGTTGAAAGATAAATGCGTGTATATACCTGGGTCCTTCTGCTACTCCATACCCTCCTCATCCTCCACCACCGTCCCCAGAATTGTACTTTTTATGTGATATTTTCTCTCCTTGCTCATTCAAACAAAATGAAGCATTTTGCACTTCTTTGCTTTACATTCCACCTGTCACTTCTCCACCCATTCCATCAATCTGTGTCCACCTTTTTCAAGTTCTACTCTATTCTCCTCACAGTTTGCAATGCTTGCAAGTTTTGTAAATTTTGAAATTTTGCCCTGTACACCAAGATCTAGATCATTAATATATATCAGGAAGAACAATGGATCCGAACACCAATACCTAGACATCTCTGCTATAAACCCTGCTTCCAGTCTGAGAAAATATCATTAACTACTACTGTTTGTTGGTCCCTCAGCGAATTTTGTATCTATGTCACTACTGTCCTTTTAGTACATATGATAAAATGTGTCTTAAGTCACAATTAGTGTTTCTTACAGCTAACTGTCCATTGTGTGTTTATGTTAATAGTAGAAGTTTGTATCCTGTTTAATGCATATAGAACTGAACTTGGAATGTGGAAGTTGTTACATTTTAAAATTAGTACTTTGTGTTTAAACTTTAATTAAACTATTAACTAGTGTATTGTTTACAGTTTCTTAGGAGTTTGTATTAAATAAACTTCTCTTTCAGGTGTCATTGTTACCAGAAAGTGACAGGTGGAGTGAAACCAGAGCTCAGTTGCTTGCTCAAATGGATGTCAGCATGGGTGGGAGAGTAGCCGAAGAACTCATCTTTGGAACAGAACAAATTACCACTGGTTTGTATTAAGAAACAATAAGAACTCAATTATTCCATTTTGTGATTTAACCTGTTTAGTAATTCACTGACACTATAGCTGATCTGTGACCTACTTCCATATACCTACTTTTGTCCCATTTCTTTTAATACCTTGTTTAGCAGCTCTAGCAACCAAAGATTTAAAATTAAGGCTTGAAGTGCCATCCTTCGTGCGTAGAAATATTTCTTGATTTCACTCCTGAAAGATCTGGCTCTAAGTTTTAGACTATATTCTCTTGTAAATTTACCAACTAGGAAATATACTTTTTCTCTCTATCCTATCAGCTCCCCCTTAACATCTTGAAAATTTTGATCAAGTTACCCTTTAATCTTCTAATTTTCAGGAAATATGATCATTGTTTGTATGCTGTCTCCTTGTAAATAGCTTCTCAAACCTGAGTATCTTTTTGGTTAATCCTATGTTGCTCCCTTTCCAAAGCCTGTATGTCCTTTCCGAGATGTCACATCCAGGAATTTGCATAGCACTCCAGGTCTGGTCCATGCCAGACTTTGTATAGCTGATGCTTGACTTTTATCCCCTTATATTCAGGCCCAGGTTGCCTAATATTCTATTAGCCTGTTTGATTATTTTCTGTATTGGTTCATGGTATAAATTGCATTTGGAAAGGGGTGACAGAATTGGTCCTAGTTATCATGGATTCACTAAAGGGAAATCATGCTTGACAAATCTTCTTGAATCTTTTGAGGATGTGAGCAGTAGAGTGGATAAGGATGAATCAATAGATGTTGTGTATCTGAACTTTCAAAAGGCTTTTGACAAGGTTCCACAGAAGAGATTAGTAAGGAAAGTTAAAGCTCATGATATTGGAGGTAATGTATTGACATGAATAGAGAACTGGTTGGCAAACAGGAAGCAGAAATTTGTAATAAACAGATTCTTTTCAGACTAGCAGGCAGTGATGGTTGGGGTACTGCAGAGTTCAATGCTGGGACCTCAGCTGTTCACAAAATCTATTAACAATTTGGACGAAAGAATTGAATGCTGTATCTCCAAATTTGCAAATGACACTAAGCTGGGTGGCAATCTGTGCTGTGAGAAGGACGCTAAGACGCTGCAGGGTGACTTGGACAGACTGGCTGAGTGGGCAGATACTTGGCAAATGCAATATAATGTGGATAAATGTGAGGTTATCCACTTTGGTTGTAAAAACAGGAAGGCAGGTTATTATCTGAATGGTCTCAGTTTAGGAGAAGGTGAGGTGCAGTGAGATCTGGATATCATGGTGGAACAGTCACTGGAGTTTGGCGTGCAGGTAGTGAGAAAAGCTAATGACATGCAAGCCTTCATAGTGGGAGGATTTGAGTATCGGAGTAAGGATGTCTTGCTGCAGTTAGACATGGTCTTCATGAGGTCACACTTTGAGTATTGTGTGCAGTTTTGGCCTCCTGGTCTGTTTTTGCTATTCTTGACATTCTTGCTATTGAGGGAGTCAAGCGAAGGTTCACCAGACGAATTCCCGGGATGGCAGGACTGACTTATGAGGAAAGACTGGATTGACTGGGCTTGTACTCACTGGAATTTAGAAGAATAAGGGGGACCTCATGGAAACAAAAAAAATCCTGATGGGACTGGACAGGCTAGATGCGGGAAGACTGTTCTGATGTTGGGGAAGTCCAGAACTAGGTGTAAGCAATTCAGGACTGAGGTGAAGAAGAATTTCATCACTCAGCGTTGTGAACATGTGGAATTCTCTCCCACAGGAAACTGTGGAGCCAGTTCATTAGATATATTTAAGAGGGAGCTGGACATAGTCCTTGTGGCTAAACGGATCAAGGGGTATGGGGAAAGAGCGAGACTGGGATACTGAGATTGCACAATCATCCATGATCGTATTGAATGCTGATGCAGGCTCAAAGGGCTGAATGGCCTACTGCTGCACCTATTTTCTGTGTTTTTATGATGTTAATCTGTGTGCCTCAAACCTTCAGTCACTTTGGATCTCTGTTGTTACTGCTTTGCAGCATCTTGAAAGTCCATAGCTGCCTGAAAGTGGTGAAACAAATAGATAAGGTAGTAAAGAAAGGGCACAGCATGCTTGCCTTCTGCAGTCTAGGCACTGAGTATAAACACCAAAAGAACTCTGGTTGCTATAAATCAGGAGCAAAAGCAATTTGCTGGAAAAGCTCAGCAGGCCTGGCAGCATCTAGGAAGGAAAAAACCATTGTTAATGTTTTTGGTTTGGGTTCTGAGGAAGGGTCACCAGACCCGAAACATTAACTCTGATTTTTTTTCTTCACAGATACTGCTAGACCTGCTGAGCTTTTCCAGCAACTTCTGTTTTTGTCACTGAGTATAAAAGTTGGCAAGTCATGTTGCAGCTTCAGTAAAACTTTAGTTAGGCTGCATTTGGAATATTGCGTGCAGTTCTATTCACCACGTTATAGGAAGGATATGGAGGCTTCAGAGAGGGTGGAAAAGAGATTTACCAGGAGCATATAAGGTATAAGGAGAGTGTGGACACATTTAGATTGTTTTTGCAAGAATGTTGAAGGCTCGGGTGACCTGATGGAAGTATATAAAATTGAGCGGCATGGATGGGGTTCATTGTTGGAGTCTTTTTCCCATGCTGAAAGGTCAAATACTAGGGGGCATTCATTTAAGGTGAGGGGGAATGTTTAAAGGAGATGTGTGAGGCAAGACTTTTTTACATAGAAGTGCCTGGAATGTGCTGCCAGAGAAGGTGGTAGAAGCAAATATGACAACAACATTTAAGGAGCTTGTAGACAGACATGTGAACTGGCAGGGAATAGGAGGATGCAGACCATGTGAGGCAGATGGGATTAGTTTAGAATGGTATCATGTTCACCACAGATATGGTGGGTCAAAGGGCTTATTCCTGTGCTGTACTGTTCTATAAAATTAATTTAAAAAGCATGTCTTTCTCCCAGACCAAATGAATTCGTTTTAAAAGGAGTCAATTTAGCCATTTTAATTTAAATTTTAATTTAGAATAACAAAAGAATGAGATAAATAATTACTATACACAAAGGAATTGGTAACAACATGTGCGCACACAATGCACAGATCAGAAACAAGTGAGAACAAGAAGATATGTCAAAAATAGTTACATGACCACTGAGTCACTCATGAAGAGCAGATAAATGAATGTTGTGGAGGTTACCATATAAAATTACATTGATAGTTGAATAATCAAATTTTGAGATTCTTGGTTTTGTGGACTGATTGAAGTTCTTTTGTCCTGATTCCTTTTAAATTGATTTGCATGACTTTGAATGAGAAAGGTTCTACCTTTATCTGCAACACAGGAGGGGTAGGGGATAGTTCTTTGACTGTGCGGCATGCTAGCGCTCAGTACACATGAAAGCATTTCGTTCCACTACCCTTTAATAATGTTAAACCTGACATTTTAACCCTGATTCGTTGTGTATTCCTGGAGGGTAAAACAGATATGTCTGGTAGTGGTGGCTTTCTGCTGAGGGGGGTAGTGATAGCTAATCAACCCTTCTGCATCTCTTGTTAAGTCTTTCCCTGTTTGAAGTTTCCCAGGCACTTTATATGTGGGCTATTTCATGGATTTCACATGGGGCTTTGTCAAAGTGTCACTGAATTTAGTTTTTCTATTTAGTCTTCCTTTTTAAAAACAGCACATTTTGAAATTAAAAGTAATTTTAAAATGTCTGTAAATACCTTCTGTGAGTTGTGATCCATTAGTATAACATTTGTCAACTTGTGATACAACTTTTAGTGATTGGTGTATTTGTACTGCAAGCTCCCTTTGTTTCTTGATCCATCTTAAACTTGCACCTTCCAGGTAACCACCATCCCTATTCTTTCTACTAGCCTCACATTTATCTGTTTATTTGCCAATTATTTGCCCATTCTGCACATTTATTGATGTCCTCTTGCAATTTGTCGCAATCTTCCTCAGTTTTAACTAACAATATATGCAGTCCTGTACAGCTCCGCTCCCCCCAAAAAAAGGCAAAATTGGTGTCGTCTGCCACCTTGGAAATTGTGTTTTTGTATATCATGAATGATAATGGTTCCAGCACTGAACATTGTTGAACTCCACTTTCTACTTTCTGCCTTACTGAATATTTACCTTTCTGTTTTAAGGTATCCTTTTCTTGGAATCTTGAATCCAGCCAGCAATCCATGCAGCCACTTCTGTCCCAAATTGTATTCCCTGACCTTTATTCATTAGTCTATTTTCAGTTAGCTCAGTTGGCTGGAAGCTAGATTTGTGATCCAGTGATGCCAACAGTGCGGGTTCTGTTCCCGCATCAACTGAGCTTACCATGCAGAACTGCCGTTCTCAACCTGTCTTCTTGCCTGGAGTATGATGACCCTCTGGTTAAACTACCACTGGTCATCTCCTTCTCTCCCTCTAATGAGAGGGAAATGCTATGGTCTGGTAAGATTATGGTGACTTTCCTTTTACTTTTCTGGCACAACATATCAAAGATCTTTTAAAAATTCAGAGAAATTACTTACATTATTTTTGTGTACTCTGTTCCCTCCTCAGAAATTCAACAAGATTAGTTAAGCACGATTATCCAATTTGAAATGCATGTCAACTATTCATTATAGTACTCCCCATTTCTAGATATTCTTAAACTGTCTACTGTAGGAAGAATTCAATTAAACAAAAGCTGATTAATCTGTAATTCTCTGGACATGTTCTGATATCCTTCCTAAATATAGTAATTACATTAGCTATTCTTTTGAAGATTGAAGTTTGTACATTTGCAGTGTTCTCACCTGTTGCCTTTCAAGCTCTGGTATAGAAACCATCTGGTCTTGGGTATGTGTTGTCTTTCATAGCTGTGATTTTTATTTATCTGTTATTTTGCTTGTGTTAATTTGGGTGACGCCTTGTCTCTGTTTCAATATTCATTGTTTTTCTGGAATGTCTAGAATATTGTTCTCTTGCTCTACAGTAAGTACTGACATTAGTTACTCATAACATAAACCATTTTCACTGACTATCACCATTATTATTTTTAGAAAGCTTCTGCATGTCCTCTTTTTGCTAATGTTTTTAAAAAGTGCAATTTTCCTTGCAAGTTTCATTCTCACTTTTTCTCAAATGTTAAGAGTAAAATAAGAAGAAAACTCTGTAACTGAAATACTGTTTCTATTAATCTAGGTGCTTCGAGTGACTTTGATAATGCAACTAAAATAGCAAAGTTGATGGTCACAAAATTTGGAATGAGTGATAAGGTAAGAAAAATTGTATTTTGACATTAAATCTCTAGTCCAATTTGAATTTCTGTAAAAGTAGCTTGGATCTGCTCAAAGTAACTGCCATGTTGTCTGTGGATTATTCTTTATACGTCGGCTGTGATTTGATTTTACTGCTTTCCAGTTGAACCAATATATCAGTTTGTCTTTTACCCTTTTTCAGTATTATGAATAAGTACAAGCTCAATTCAAAGATTTCCAAATCAACTGTAACCTATTTGCAGTTTATTTTACTACATCAGTCACGTCATGCTTTCCTTAAATGGACAGGAGAATCTCTGTAAAATAAGTGTATTAACTTTGATTCTGATTTCCCTGTTTACCTTTGCTACATTGTATTAGAATAGGGGAACATTCCTGACAGAACATTATTGGAAGCTAGGGAGGAGATTCCAGGGACCCTTACAGAGGTATCTGTATCAATGACAGCCATGGGTGAGGTGCCAGAAAACTGGAGGGTGCCTAATTTTGTGCCTTTATTTAAGAAAGGCTGCAAGGAAAAGCCAGGGAACTATAGACCGGTGAGTCTGATGTCAGTGGTGGGCAAGTTATTGGAGGGGATTCTGAGAGACAGGATTTACGTGCATTTGGAAAGGCAAAGACTGAATAGGGTTAGTCAGCATGGCTTTGTGTGTGGGAAATTTAACTCTCAAATTTGATTGAGTTTTTTGCAGAGGTCATCAAGAAATTAGACGAAGGTGGAGCGGTACGCATTGTCTACAAGGACTTTAGCAAAGGCCTTGACAAGGTCCCACATAGTTGACTGGTTAGTAAGATTAGATCACAAGAGATCCAGGGAGAAAGAGCCAGTTGGATACAAAATTGGCTTGTTGGTAGAAGACAGAGGGTGGTGGTAGAGGGTTGTTGTTCGAGGCCTGTGACCAGCGGTGTGCCAAAAGTATCAGTTTTGGGTCCAAGGTTGTTCGTCATTTATGTCAATAATTTGGATGAGAATATAGGAGATATGGTTAGTAAGTTTGCAGATGACACCAAAATTGATGGTATAGTGGATAGTGGAGAAGGCTATCTAAAGAGTACAAAGAGACCTTGATCACATGGGCCAGTGGGCCAAGAAGTGACACATGGAGTTTAGATAAATGCAAGATGTTCAATTTTAGTAAGGCAAACCAGGGCAGGACTTGCACAGTTAATAGTGGGGCCTCAACGAGTGTTGCTGAACTGAGGGACCTAGCGGGTACAGGTTCATTGTTCCTTGAAAGTTGTGTAGCACATAGACAGGGTAGTGAAGAAGGCGTTTGGTACATTTGCCTTCATTGGCCAGAGCATTGATTTTGGATTTTTGATGTCATGTCGCCACTGTACAAGACATTGAGGCCACTTTTAGAATACTGCTTACAATTCTGGTCGCCCTGTTATAGGAAGGAAGTTGTTAAACTAGAAAGGGTACAGAAAAATTTACCAGGATGTTGTTGGGTCTGGAGGGTTTGAGTTATAGGGAAAGGCTGGATAGGCTGGGGCTTCTTTACCTCGAGTATCAGAGGCTGAGGCGTGACTTTATACAGGTCTTTGAAATCATGTGGGGCAAAGATAAGGTGAATAGCCAAGGTCTTTTTTACAAGGGTTGGGGAGTGCAAAACTGGAGGGCATAGGTTTAAGGTGAGACAGGAAAGATTTGAAAGAGACCTGAGAAGTAACCTTTTCACTCAGAGGGTGGCACATGTATGGAATGAGCTGCCAGAGGAAGTGGTGGAGGTGGGTACGTTTATAACATTTAAAGACATCTGAACATGTCCACAAATAAAAGAAGTTTAGACCAATACGGAACAAATGCAGGTAAATGGGACAGGTGCGGTTTAGGATACCAGGTCAGCATGGACAAGTTGGACCAAAGGGTCTGTTTCCATGCTGTATGACTCTGTGACTCTGCTAAGTATACATTTTCAGAAGTTTCTAATTTTTAACTTCTGAGGAACATTTGGGGCTGCATTTTCCAGTAGGAGGTGTGCTTCACTGTAGTTTATGAAACTCTTGTCTTGAAATCAGAACTGGCAACAGTTTTTCTCTGGGTTGGAGCTTTCATTAAGGGGTGAGTTGACTGTCCAAATGCAGGATGTGTGAATAAAAATGGGATGCCTCCTTTTTTTGTGTGGGTGGGGCCGTCAGGTGGAAAAATCATCATTTAAAAGTGTTCTGTAAGTGTCCTACATAACAGCAAAATTGCTACTTTCAGACAAAGTTGTCAGCCAAATATTAACGTAAGTTTTCTTGACAAACATCTTTTCTCTTTTCCAAACCCTAAATTCTAGATAACATTTTTATGCTTCCTCTAGTTTAAAGTTTTAAAGAAATACTTAAATAAATTGGGAGTTACAGACAGTGGTGCACTGGAAACTGATGAATTTTGAACTCAATAAAATCTGGAACATAAACCTAGTCTTAGCGGTGATGACCATGGGACTATTATCAATTAACATTAAAGAGAACTAACCTGGTTCACTAATGTCCTTTAGGAAAGGAAATTTGTCATCGTTGTCTCTTGGCCAGCATGTGACTTGAAATCCACAGTAATATGATTTAAACTTAATTGCCCTCTGAAAATGGCATTATAGGCCATTCAGGACAAGGGAAATTAGGGATGAGCAACAAAAGCTGGCGCTGCCAGTGATGCCCACAGCCCATAAAAGAAGCAAAGAAAATCCTTGTATGTATGACATCACTATTACCTTGTATGTACTTGTACTTACATGGACTCTGGTTAGTAAGACCCTTGTACTTATTACACGTTGTGTACTGCTCTAAGGTGGGTAATGCAGCATCTTGTACCATGTCTTTTAACCTTCAGAAAGTTTTCTTTGCTGACATGCTGCGTTCCCACCCTTATTGTCTCAAGCTGAGGATTCCTAAAGACAAACCATCTCCATTAAAACTTCATTAAAACAAAGTCAGGCTTTTAATAGGCCCATAAGTAGTTTAATTAGCATGTTAATTGACATGGGCCCTTGTGAAATTTGGTGACGATGAAATCAGAGACAGAACTGGTGTCGGTGCTATTCAGCTATTTTCCTCTGTCCTGCCTCCATTCCACTGCGTTGTGGGATGGGAAAATCTGGAGCTTAGAATTCAGTAAATTCCTTCTGCTGAAATCGTTTTGGCATTATCAACATTGGCTTTGCTTCCTTGCTGTTGATCATTAATTGAAGTTCTCATTATCATAAATATCGTCAAAGCCATCAGTCCACTTATATCTTAGAGGTTAATTTAGCTCACTTTAAGCTTGTCTGCAGTATATTTCAGTGCAAAGCTCTCTGCACATCTTCACTTGTACTTTAATACAATACCTCAGTAAAAAGATTAAGTGCGTAACTAACGTCTAATTGCAACCCCTACCCCTGTTCCCATGTCTACAAAAGTAGCACAGATCCTATTTTTGTCATCTTTGCTGTTATCCTGAAAATGAGCTGTTGGGTGATGTAGTCACGAAGATGAATATTATGTAGGGTTGTGATCACATTCTGTTTTGTTTTTGTTTAAAGCTTGGAGTGATGACTTATTCGGATCCAGAGAGAGTAAGCCCAGATACACAATCTGCTATTGAACAAGAAGTCAGGATATTATTGAGGGTAAGATTATTATTTTTGTTTGATATGTTAGCTAATACAGTACCCAAAATTTATGGTAGACATTTTTGAAGTGCAGATTAAATCTGATTATTTTTCTACACTTCATTGTCCAGAGTCTTGAGAAGAATAATCTAGGCTGACAGTGCACTACTTTCTTTAATTTAACTTTAAGAAGTACTTTCTTCCAGATTAACTACCTTCTGTCAGATGTCAGAGCCAAGGCACGAGATACAATCCCTACTGTCCTGGCCAATATTAATTCCTCACAAAATATCAATTAATAGACAAATACAGCACATGATAACATTTCTGTTTGAGGGAGCTAATGTGCAAATTGACTGCTACTTTTCTTACGTGACAACTGTGATTACCAAACAGACTAGACTTGGTGCTATGCAACATGACAAGATTGATTAATTACCTCCAAGGTACCTTCTAGGTCGCAGCAATTCTAATATGATTGAATTTTACAAGGCAGTAAAGTAAGTCCAAGACTTGTATTTTAAATGTAGGAAGGACAACTACGTGGACATGCAAACTAAGCTAGCAATGAACTAGATGTTAGCTTAGGAGATAGATGAGTAAAAAAGTGTTGGCATATATTTAAAGACAGCATTTCTGAATACTCTAAGTGTATTCCTGCTATAAAGAAAAGTTCCAAAGGGAAGACCCACTAACCATGGTTAACTAATAAGGTTAAGGAGAGCATCAAACTTGTGGAAAAAGCATATAATTGTGTGAAGATGAGTGGCAGATCAGGTGATGGGTCAGAATACAGAAAGAGCTAGAAAATGAATAAAACGTTAATTAGGACAAAGAAATTACTGCAGGAGACAAAACTGACTAGAAATGTAAAAACAGCAAAAGTTTCTATGAATGAAAGAGTAAGTGAACGTTAATCCTTTAGAGGATGAGAATGGGGAGTTAGCAGGTAATAAAAATTGGAATAAATATATTTCTTCTGTCCCCATTATGGAAGATGCAGAAAAATCCCAGAATTAGCAGTAAATCAGTTGGTGGAAGCAAAAAAGGAATTTGATAGAATTCTAATCATTAGAGAAGGGGTACTGAGCAAAATGATGAAGCAGTGGTTTCTCTTTGACTTAATTGTAGGAACTTTCAAAGAGGTGGCTAAGGAAGTAGCAGGTGCATGAGTATTAATTTTCCAAAATCTGTTAGATTCTGGAAAGGTTCCATCAGACAGGAAAGTAGTAATCCAGGTATGGAGGGTTATGATGAAAGATTAAGAAAGTTGGGATTGTACTGGTTAGAATAAAGAAGGATGAGAGGTGATCTTATTGAAACATACAGGATTATTGGGTGATTTAACAGGATGGATGTACATAAGAACATGAGAACTAGGAGCAGGAGTAGGCCATCCGGCCCTTTGAGCCTGCTCCACCATTCAATAAGATCATGGCTGATCCTTTCGTGGACTCAGATGCACTTACCCGCGCTGTCACCATATCCCTTAATTCCTTTATTGTTAAAAAAAAATCTACCTTAGCTTTAAAAATGTTTACTGAAGTAGCGTCAACTACTTCACTGGGCAAGGAATTCCATAGATTAACAACCCTCTGGGTGAAGAAGTTCCTTCTCAATTCAGTCCTAAATCTGCTCTCTCTAACCTTGAGGCTATTCCCTCTTGTCCTAGCTTCACCTACCAGTGGAAACATCCTCTCTACTTCTATCTTATCTATTCCCTTCATAATTTTATATGTTTCTATAAGATCCCCCTTATCTTCTGAATTCCAATGAATATAATCCCAGTCTACTCAGGCTTTCCTCATAAACCAATCCCCTCAACTCTGGAATCAACCTAGTGAACCTCCTCTGCACCGCCTCCAGTGCCAGTACATCTTTTCTCAAGTAAGGAGACCAAAACTGTACACAGTACTCCGGGTGTGGCCTCACCAGCACCTCGTACAGCTGCAACATAACCTCTCTGCTTTTAAACTCAATCCCTTTAGCAATGAAGGACAAAATTCCATTTGCCTTCCTAATTACTTGTTGCACCTGCAGACCAACCTTCTGTGATTCGTGCACAAGGACTCCCAGGTCCCTCTGCATAGCAGCATGCTGCAACTTTTTACCATACAAGTAATAATCCTTTTTACTATTACTCCTACCAAAATGTATGACTTCACATTTATTTACATTGTATTTCATCTGCCAGACCTTTGCCCACTCACTCAGTGTATCTATGTAGAAAAGTTCTTTCCCCTGTTGGAGAGCCTAGGACCAGAAGGCACAATCTCAGGGTAAGGGGTTGCACATTCATGACAGATGAGAAATTTCTTTTAAGGGTAGTGAATCCGTGGAATTCTTTACTGCAAAGGGCTATTGAGGCTGGAAAATATATATATGTATATTTTCAAGGCTGACAGAGACTATTTTTAATCTGTAAGGGAATCAAGAGTTATGGGGAAAAGGCAGGAAAGTGGAGTTGAGGATTATCAGATCAACCACTGAATGGTGGAACAGACTCGATTGACTGAATGAGCCTACCTCTCATATTTCTTCTGGCCTTATAATCTTTTGTGAGGCTGGTTAGCTCACTTGGCTGGATAGCTGGTTTGCAGTGCAGTGTGATGCCAGTAGTGTGGCTTCAATTTCCACACTGACAGAGGTTGCCATGAAAGAGTCTGCTCCTCAATCTCTCCCCTCACCTGAGGTGTGGTGATCCTCTGATTAAACCACCACCTACCTCTCTAATGAGAGTATAAGCTTATGGTCCGGTAGAACAATGGCACCTTTATCTTCAAGTTTTGTAGTAAATATAACCCTTCTATTCAAGAATGGAATAGAAATCAAGAAAATTACAGGCCAGTTTGCTTCATGTCTTTTGTAAGGTGTTAAGAGTTAAGCAATTAGGAGGTTGTAACCAGATAGTTGGAAATCTCCCATAGAGAAGAGTTGTCATGACTTAATGAAAGGAATATCATGCTTAACCAACTTACTGAAGTTTGAAAGACTAGTATCTGCTGTAGAATAAAGGAAGTTTATTGATGTACTGATCTTAGATTTCCAGAAGGCATTTGAACAGCTTCCCCATAAAAGGTAACTTTGCCAAAGTAGGAGTTCACAGTGTAGGGGTAATGTACTAGCATGTATAGAAGATTGGCTGACTGGCAGAAAAGAGTATGCATAAATGGGCCTTAATTTGTTTGACAGGTATGATAAGTGGAGTTCGACAGAGATCTATTAAGGATTTTCTCAACTTTTTATAATTTATATAGATGTCTTTGATCTCCTCGTCCAAGTCATGGTAGCGAAATTTTCAGATGACACAAAGATAGATGGATAGTAGATAGTATGTTGTGGAGATCATAAAATAAGGATGCAGACTGCTACGGATGGGTCAAGTGCATGGACAAAAATCTGGCAGCGTATAATGTGGGGGAAATGTGAAGTTGCTCACATTGCTAGGAAGAATAAAAAGTTGATGTATGACTTAAATGCAGAACACCTATAGAAATCCAAGATGAAGAGGGATCTAAGTAGGCCTTTGCCAAGGTGCTGCACACAAGGCTGCCAAATAAGATAAGAGCCCCATGGTGTAAGTGACAAGGTACTGGCATGGATACTGGATTGACTAGTTGGCACGAGGCAGAGTGGCTATAAAGGGGTCTTTTTTCAGGATGGCAGCAGGTGATTAGTGGACTTCCGCAAGGGCCTATGTTGGGACCACAGCTTATTCTCATCGTTCATTAATGATCTGGATGAAGGAACTGAGGGCATTTTTGCTCAGTTTGTAGATGAAACAAGGATGCAAGGAGTGGTAGTGTTGACGAAGTGGGGAGGCTATTGAAGGACTTGGACAGGCTAAGACAGTGGGCAAAGAAGTGGCAGATAGAATTCAATGTGGGAAGGTGTGAGGTTATGCACTTTGGTAAGAAGAATAGAAGCATAGACTATTTATTTTCTAAATGGGGAAAGGCTTCGGAAATCTGAAGCTCAAAGGGACTCAGGATTCTCTTAAGGGTCACATCCAGGTTTATTTGGCAGATAGGAAGGCAAATGCCGTGAAGCATTCATTTCAAGAGGGATAGAATACAAGAGCAGAGATGTACTGCTGAGGGTATATAAGGCTCTGATCAGACCATATTTGGAATATTGTGAGCAGTTTTAGGGCCTTGTATTTAAGGAAAGATGTGTTGGTGTTGGAAGGGGTCTAGAGGAGGTATGCAAGAATGATTCTGGGGATGAAGGGCTTGTCATAAGAGGTGCAGCTGAGGATTATGGGTCTGTACTCGATGGAGTTTAGAAGGATGAGGAGGGTATCTCCATTGAAACTTACAGAATACTATGAGGCTTGGATAGAATGAACATGGAGATGATGTTTCCAAAAGTAGGAGAGACTAGGACCTAAGGGCCCAGCCTCAGAGTGAAGGGATGACCCTTTTGAACTCAGGAATTTCTTCAGCCAGAGGGTGGTGAAGCTGTGGCACTCATTGCCACAGAAGGCTGTGGAGGCAAAGTAATTGAGTGCATTTAAGACAGAAATAGTTATATTCTTGATTAGTCAGGGGATAAAGGGTTTTGAAGAGAAAGCAGGAGAACGAGGTTGAGAAACATCAACCATGATCGAAGGTTGGAGCAGACTTGATGGGGCCAAATGGCCTAATTTCCTATATCTCATGGTCTTAAGATCTTCTAGTGCATGAGTCATATTATTAGTATGCAGGTGCCACAAGAAATTAGGGGGGCTAGTGGAATGTCATAGTTTATTCTCCGAGGAATTGAATGTAAAAGTAAGGATGTCCTGCATCAGTTAGGTAGATCATTTGTTGAGACCACCCTTCAAGTTCTGAAAGTAATTTTGGTCATCTCATTTACAGGAAGATGTCAATACATTGGAGGCAGTCCAGTGAGGTTTACTAGGCTGATGTTTGGAATGAGTGGATTCTCTTGAGGAAACACAGAACAGTCTGGTCTTGTTCTCATTGGAATTTAAATAGTGACGGGTGCTTTGATTTAAATTTATAAGATTCTGAGTGATCTTGACAGGGTCGAGGTGGAAAGGGTGTTTACACTAGACGGCAAATTTGTAACTAGTGGACATCTCTAAAATTAAGGGTCACCCTTTTTAAGACAGATGAAGGGATTTTTTTCTCTTGAAAGGTCGTGCAGCTTTGGAACTCTGCCTCAGAAGGTGGTGGTGGTGTGACATGAAATATTCTTAAGGTGGATGTAGATAGATTCTTGTTAGTCAAAGAAATCATAGGTTATTGGGATTGATGTAAAATGTAGAACCCACACCAATCAGCAAGGACTTTATTGAATGGTAGATCAGACTTGGAGAAAAATTACTTACTTCTGTTCATAATTCATATGTACACAGTAAGTGCCTCATTTCCTAGGAAGTGTTTTGGGATGTCATAAGGTCAGGAATATTGGTCTTTCACAGCATTTTGGTTTTGCATGCTTGCATTTGCTCATTCACTCTCTTGCACACACATTCAGCCACATTTCCTTGCAAATTTGAGATAGTCCAGATTCAAGTTTCTTCATCCCACTTCTTCAGTGTGACATACTTGTAACAAATTCTAATTTGGATGGATCACAAAGTAATACATTTTTTAACATCTTTTTCACTAAACTGAATAACCACCATGTAATTTAACTTCAATTCATTTGGTTTATTTTTAATACTGTTCAGTGTGTGGTGCTTTAGACTACTGATATAGCAACTGTACACAGAAAATATCACTAAATTAGTGATCCGATGTTAAATGTTTGCAATGTACTAATTTATATTGCGATCTTTGAGAGAGTATTAAAAGTCTTTTATTTCAAACACAGGATTCATATGAAAGAGCAAAGCAAATCTTGAAGACTCATGCAAAAGAACACAAAAATCTTGCAGAGGCTTTGTTGAAGTATGAGACACTGGATGCCAAAGAGATACAAATGGTTCTTGAGGGAAAGAGACTAGAACTAAAATAATATCCCATTGGAAAAGAGACACAGTTCTTCATTATTTACCCAGATGTATATATGTGGAAGAGCAGTAGCCCACTGAATGCATACTATAGGTGATTTTAACACTTAAGGGTGTTGTTAGTATTTTTTCTAGTCACAGGAAATGATAATTTACACAGTGAAATTACCTAAAATCTGTGCTTTGGGGTTTAAGTTCCAGCTCAACCACACCCATTGAATAATTGGATGACTTTTAAGTGATTCTGCATTAATGAATATTTTGCTCTGTGTAGTGTAAGATCTAAAGATGCACAAGAAACATGGTGAGCGTTGTTGCCTTCGACTATTTTCTTTTTTTTCCTTCTGTTTGTATTTTAAGTCTATTTATGTATACATTTGAGATGTAATTTTGATGAGTGCTTCCCGGTGCAATTAAAATCAGATGAAATGTGTCTCAGGGTTGCTTTCATCTTTGAGTGATTCAGGTATTTGTTCGGTTATTTGTCATACCTATCCCTAGGCTGCTGCTGGGCATTCCGACCCTTCATTACATTTTCTCTACTGCCAGTGTTTCTCGTGTCAGTAATAAAACGAGAGTCCTTCTGATGCAAAGTGCACAAGCTGTAAAACTAGTTACTTGTTAAGTCATCACTTTGCCTTAAGTGGCTGTGAGGACATAATTGCACAAAATGCAAAATAGTTCCCTCCTTTTTTGCTGTAACGTAGAATAAGCAGTGTATTGTAGGATTTGAAAACCATCAATGTATAGAAAGTTTATTAAAGTTGTACTTTTTATTTTGAATATAGCAGTAAGTACCTCAGATTCTGAGATTTCTATTGACATCTAAATAAAGAGGTCATATCTGAATTTCTTCTGTTGTATATTTGTCTTTGGCTTTAGAGTCAGGAATTTAGAATTAATACATACCTGTATTTACATTTGTCAAGAAGCCAGATAAGTCCGTAAGACAAAGGCTGAACGGTCCTATCAAGTCTGCTTGGCCATTCGCGATTATACTCTGATGTACCTTCTTGGCTGTCTATTACTCTACCAATTTTGGTGTCATCTGCAAACTTATTAACCATGTCTGCTATATTCACATCCAAATCATTTATATAAATGACAAAAAGCAGTGGACCCAACACCAGTCCATGTGGCACACTGCTGGTCACAGGCCTCCAGTCTGAAAAGCAGCCCTCCACCACCACTCTCTGTCTCTTACCTTCAAGCCAATTCTGTATCCAAACAGCTAGTTCTCTTTTGTATTCCATGTGACCTAACCTCGCTAACCAGTATACCAATGCCGAACCTCGTTGAATGCCTTACTGAAGTCTGTATAAATCACATCTATCACTCTGCCTTCATCAGTCCTCTTTGTTACTTCTTCAAAATCTCAAGTTAGTGAGACATGATTTCCCACACACAAAGGCATGTTGACTATCCCTAATCAGTCCTTGTCTTTTCCAAATACACGTAAATCCTGTCCCTCAGGATCCCCTCTAACAACTTGCCCACCACTGATGTCAGGCTTACCCGGTCTGTAGTTCCCTGGCTTTTCCTCATCATCTTTCTGAGGTAGTGGCACCACGATAGCTAACCTCCAGTCTTCCAGCATCTCACCAGTGGCTACTGATGGTACAAGTATCTCAACAAGACGCCCAGCAATCACCTTCCAGAGTTCATGGATGCATCTGATCAGGTTCCTGAGGATTTATCCATCTTTATATGTTTTAAGATACCCAGCATCACCTCCTGCAATATGGACATCCTTTCTTCCCAAATTCTCTAACTCCATACAGTAAATACTGATGCAATATACTCATTTAGTATCTCCCCCATATCCTGAGGTTCCACACATAGGTGGCCTTGCCTGATCTTTAATGGGCTCTATTCTCTCCCTGGTTACCCTTTTGTCCTATCTCAAAGCACTTTACAGGCAATGAAGTACTTTTGAAGTGTAGTCACCACTATAATGTGGGAAACACCACAGCCCATTGCTTACAACAAGCTCCCATAAGTTGCAATGTGATCCTGACCAAATAATCTTTGTATAATGTTGATGGAGTCCTGCAGAAGTAAACTGTCAAGATTCATCTGTCAGGTAGCTGCTTAGACTTTTAAGTCAGGAATTGATGCTATCTACTTTTTACCTGTACCTAAAAAAAAAGTGTGGTGCACAAGGCAAGATTAACTAGTAATGAGATGAAAATGAAATAGATCCTTGTCACTTACTACCAACATTCTCATTTGTTATTAAAATCTTAAAGGGAATATTGGATTTTGTTTTGCTCAATGTTGAAAACCCAATTTCTTTGTTTCTTTCTGCATTCTCTCAAGTTACTTTCCATTGGCTGGGATACCTCTGTTGAGTGTCTTTAGTTCCTAAGTTAATAAGAAATAGCGGCAGAATTAGGTCATTTGACCCATTGAGTCTGCTCCGCCTTTTGATTGTGGCTGATATGCTCTTCACCCCCATTTTCTTGCCTTCTCCCCATAACCCTTCAACGCATTACCAATTAAAAAGCTGTCAAACTCCTCCTCAAATTTACTCACTGTCCCAGCAACCTCCCCACTTTGGGGTAGTGAATTCCACAGATTCACAACCCTTTGGGAGAAGTAGTTTCTCCTCAATTCTGTTTTAGATTTGCTACCCCTTGTCCTAAGACTATGACCTCTTGCCGGAGAATGCCCCACAAGAGGGAGCATCCGCTCCAAGTCTATTTTATCCATACCTTTTATCATCTTGAATACCTCAATTTGAAATCCCCTCATTTTTCTAAATCCTAGAAATTATACGCCTAAACTATTTAATTTCTCTTGATACGTCAAACCCTTCATCTCTGGGATCAATCTAGTGAACCTCCTGTCAACTGCCTCCAATGCCACCACATCCTCCCTCAAGTAAGAGAACCAAAACTGTGCACAATACTCTAGGTGCTGTGTCACTAATGTTTGTATAGTTGCAACAATACTTCCTTACCTTTTTATATTCTATTCCTTTAGCTGTAAATGCCCCATTCCATTCACTTTCTTTATTATTTGATGTACCTGCATGCTAGTTTTCTGTGTCTCATGATTGAGGACACCCAGATCCCTCTGCATCAGAGTATCCCGAAGTCTCTCTCCAATTAGATAGTAGGCCGCCTTCCCATTTTTCTGACCAAGATGCATGACCTCACACTTATCATGTTAAACTCCCTCTACCACATTTTGGCCCACTCTCCCAACCTATCTGTATCCATTTATAAGGTTCTTATTTCATCATTCCTATTTACCGTCCCGCCTATTTTTGTGTTGTCCACAAATTTCATTATAGAGCCTTCTATTCCCGTATCCAAGTAGTTAATGTAGATTGTAAATAGCTGGACACCAAGGACCAAACCCTGTTGCACACCACTTGCTACTTCTTGCTATCCAGAAAAAAATCTCATTTATCCTGACTGTGTCTTTTGACCATCAGCCAGTCACCTATCCAAGCTAACAGATTGCCCCTAATCCCATATGATCCAACCTTGTGAAGTAACGTTTTGTGTGGCACCTTATTAAATGCCTTCCAATTACATCTACAGGATCCCCATTATCCACTTTGCTTGTTACATCTTCAAAGGACTCTAGCAAATTAGTCAAACATGAGTGGCCTGTTCTTTGGTTGGTTCCACAACATACTGCTCCAAGAAACAATGTCTAGTACATTCAATGAACTCTGCTTCCAGGCTACCCTCGCTAATTTGATTCTTCCAATTAATGTGCATGATAAAATCACCCATGATTATTGCCATACCTTTCTTGCAAGCCTCTAATATTTCCTAGTTTATACTGTGCCCCACTGCGGAACTACTGTTTGGGGACCTATAGATTACTCCTACCAAGTACTTCCCTTTGCTATTTCTTATTTCTACCCAAACTGATTCCTTATCTTGATCTCCCGTGCTTATGTCATTTCTCACTACAGCACCAGCAAAGCTGCATCACCTCCTTTTTCCTTTCAGTCTATCCTTCCAAAATGCTGGGTAACCTTGGATATTCAATTCCCAGACCTGGTCTCCTTGTAACCATGTCTCGGTAATTGCTACCAAATCATACTCTTTTATTTCTATTTGTGCCATTAACTCATTAATTTTGTTACAGATGCTTCATGCATTTAGATACAAAGCTTTTAAATTTGTACTACTGGTAAATTTCCCTATTTATTATTCTTGGTGCATAAAGACATTCACCTGTTCTGTCCCTCACCTTTATTGTCTGATAACCATCTGCCACATCGCTAACCTCCTCCTTTAATTTTGTTTTTTTTAAATTTCCCCTACAACTGAACCTCCGAGTTATGCAATTTGCTAGGACTCTGGTCCCAGCATGATTCAGATGAAGACTGTCCCATGGGAACAGGTCCCGTCTTCCCCAGTCTGTCTGGCTTTTTGGTTTTTGCCCTGTTGCTATCCTGTTTGAGGCCCCAAGATGGCAAAACTGTATCAGTGAACAGTACTTCCTGATACAACTTGTTGCATTAAAATTTTGAACATAATAGTTTAGCTATTATCCAATGATCAACTATTAGGGATTGGCTTATTTAGCCAATGCTTTTTGGATAACATGTAACTAAACTTTTTACATCACAAGTTTTTTCAGAATGTGTTTAGTGTAGGATCTGAAGGTAACTGCAACTCCACATTCCTGCTCATGCCTAATAACTTTTCACCCCTTAAAAAGAATGCATCTACCTCCACTTGAAAAAATATTCAAGAACTCTGCTTCCCCAATCTTTTCAGGAAGAGTTCCAAAGACTGACCACCCTCAGAAAAAAAAATTCATAGAACATAGAACATTACAGCGCAATATAGGCCCTTCGGCCCTCAATGTTGTGCTGACCTGTGAAACCAAACCGAAGCCCATCTAACCTACACTATTCCTTTATCATCCATATGTTTATCCAAAGACAATTTAAATGCCCTTAAAGTTGGCGAGTCTACTACTGCTGCAGGCAGGGCATTCCACGCCTTTACTACTCTCTGAGTAAAGAATCTACCTCTGACATCTGTCCTTTATCTATCACCCCTCAATTTAAAGCTATGTCCCCTCGTGCTAGCCATCACCATCCGAGGAAAAAGGCTCTCACTGTCCACCCTATCTAATCCTCTGATCATCTTGTATGTCTCTATTAAGTCACCTCTTAACCTTCTTCTCTCTTAACGAAAGCAGCCTCAAGTCTCTCAGCCTTTCCTCATAAGACCTTCCCTCCATACCAGGCAACATCCTGGTAAATCTCCTCTGCACCCTTTCCAATGCTTCCACATCCTATAATGCGGCGACCAGAACTGTACACAATACTCCGAGTGCGGCCGCACCAGAGTTTTGTACAGCTGCAACATGACCTCATGGCTCCGAAACTCAATCCCTCTACCAATAAAGCCGAGCACACTGTTCGCCTTCTTAGCAACCCTACCAACCTGGGTGGCAACTTTCAGGGATCTATGCACATGGACACTGAGATCTCTCTGCTTGTCCACACTACCAAGAATCTTACCATTAGCCCTGTACTCTGTATTCCTGTTACTCCTTCCAAAGTGAATCACCTCACACTTTTCCGCATTAAACTCCATTTGCCACCTCTCAGCCCAGCTCTGCAGGTTATTTATGTCCCTCCGTAACCTGCAACATACTTCCGCACTATCCACAACTCTACCGACTTTAGTGTCATCAGCAAATTTACTAACCCATCCTTCTACGCCCTCATCCAGGTCATTTGTAAAAATGACAAACAGCAGTGGCCCCAGAACAGATCCTTGCGGTACACCACTAGTAACTGAACTCCAGGATGAACATTTCCCATCAACCACCACCCTCTGTCTTCTTCCAATTTCTGATCAATTTCTGATCCAAACCACTAAATCACCCTCAATCCCATGCCTCCGTATCTTCTGCAATAGCTTACCGTGGGGAACCTTGTCAAATGCTTTACTGAAATCCATATGCACCACATCAACCGCTTTACCCTCATCCACCTGTTTAGTCATCTTCTCAAAGAACTCAATAAGGTTTGTGAGGCATGACCTACCCTTCACAAAATCATGTTGACTATCCCTAATCAAATTATTCCTTTCTAGATGATCATAAATCCTATCTCTTATAATCCTTTCCAACACTTTACCCATAACCTCATCTCTGTTTTAAATGTGCAACCCCTGATTTTCTTTTTACAGTGATTGCTAGCTCTCGCTTCTCTCATAAGAGGAAACATTCTTCCCAGACTTGTCATGATTTTGCAGGATCTCATATGTTTCGAGGTACCCCTCCCTCTTCTAAACAGATGTAAGTCTAGTCTATCCAACCTCTTATTCCAGGCATTAGTCTTAAACAAAATCTGAAACTGCTGGAATAACTCAGCAGGTCTGGCAGCATCTGTGAGGGGAAAGCTGAGTTAATGTTTCAGATCCAGTGACCCTTTAGAACTGATAGTAGCCAGGAAAAGCTTTGTATTATGATGGAGAAGAGGTGTGGGGAGGGGAAAAGAGGTAAATGATGGGTGGAGATGGAGTGCAAATAGAGACAACTCAATTACTCTAAAAACAGTTGGGCAGACAAAGGACTGGGTAAGGGTCAGCCTGGGAGAATGAATAGCTGTTAATGGGAACTGTTCGTGGCTTACAATGGGTTGTTTGTGGTAGTGGCATGTGATAACAGGGTCTGGTGGGTGGAGGTTGGGGTAAAGGGATGGGAGAAGGTGCTCAGCTGTGTTAGAACTTTCTTGGAACTGTTTCCAATGCATTTACATTCTTCCCTAAGTGAGATGATCAATATTGTTCACAGTACATCCAGATATGGTCTTGCCAGTGCCCTGTATAAATGACACCATGTATACTCAAACCATATTATCATGGGATGCCTTCTAGGCTCAGCTGTCGCTAACACTTCCATTGGTTTCCATGAGAAACATTGCTTTGATTCCAATGACTCCATACCCTAGTTACACACTTCCACTTATAATACATAGTTGACGCATTTGTTACTGTTGAATCTGCATGTAAGGATTTTCTCCCAACTTTTAATGGATTCCATCCCACAAATGAGTTCGACATTGAAATGGAGCGGTCTCTTTGATATGCAAGTTGTGAAACGTACTCATGGGTTATCTATTGCTGTCTACCATACTGGTCAATATATACATTGGAACTCCTACAGTTCCATACACCATAACATTCATCTTAACATGCATCAAAACTTTTCTGCAGAATAACAGCTGTCCTGATCACATCATTGTTTACTGATTATCACACAAATTTATGAATGAGTCTAAAGCTGCCACCCTCAGTATTGAAAAGTGTGCAATTTACCTCAGATCACCCTGGAAGGGAAATCTGTCTCAAAACTTTGAGGAACAGACGAAGTTAGCCATATCCCTGCTACTACAAAGTAGCAACACAAGTTTTAATCTCAACTAACAGAATGCTACCATGAAGCAAAATACAACTGTATAACATGGCTTATGACTTTCAGTGCTCGTGTATTGCCTGGTATGTAGGCCCAGCGGTGGTGGATGTCAAACATCATATTACTTTGGTGGTTCACAACAGGCTGAGTGTTGACTGTATTCAACCAACCTATACTTGCCAAACTCTGGACATACTGTTCCACACTAAATGTGATTCTGTGATTGGACACACTTGATACAATCACAAATGTTTAGTAAGAAATACACAAATAATCAATTTAAGATTGTCAGACTTGCAATTTGGCTCACTTACACTTGCTAGAAGCTTTACAAATTCAAATGCAGGACTCTGTCCTTTATAAACGGAAAATCCATGTTCACTAGCTCACCCTGCTCAACAAATAAAAAGCTAGGAGGATAATTATTTCCTGGTGCATTCCCCATGGCAATGCCTTAATTAGAATTGACTTGCTTGGTTTTAATTTAAAC
This sequence comes from Ginglymostoma cirratum, assembly GCA_024137785.1. Lineage (NCBI taxonomy): Eukaryota > Metazoa > Chordata > Chondrichthyes > Orectolobiformes > Ginglymostomatidae > Ginglymostoma > Ginglymostoma cirratum. The sequence continues at coordinate 30,302,054 of JAHRHZ010000034.1, read as the reverse complement.
AACTTGGAGGGTTAACTGTTCCATGGTGCATTCTCAAAATGGCAATACCTCCACCAGTGTTCACTTGCCAACCAATCAGTGTCCTCTTCACATGCAATCTAAATTGTTATTCTGTTCTGATGAAAGAAAGTTTTGACAGCAATATTCAAATTAGGAAATGTTGTATTTTATCTTGGGAAGCTAAGAAGATAAAAAGGATGTTAAAAGTTTAAACAATTCATATGGGACCCTGTTAGTTGAATATTCCAAGTGAGAATCTCTACAAAGGTTGTAATGAAAATAAGAAAAAGGTAAGGTAAAATCACCACAGTCCCAGAGGACCTTCAGCTGATCTCTCATCAGAGAGACTGGTGGTGGTTTAACCTGAGGTCAGGTGAAGGGAAAGGATGAGAACAAAAGTCTTTCATAGTAACCTCAGTTGATGCAGGAATTGAAACATCCTGTTGGCATTAATCTATAATGGAAACCAACTGTGTAGCCGACTGAGCTAAACAGACACCATTACTGAAAGCATTTCTTCATTGAATGTTAATTATATCAATTTTCACTCTAGAATAATGTACACTGTAAAAAGAGTGTAAAGAAAAGTTACAAATTTCAATTGCCTTCACCTGAGAAATGTTAAAAGTTAAAACGTAAAGGTTAAACGTAAATACCCATGTTACCCTGATGTGTCCAAGTTCTCTTTATAATGGGCACCAAGTACTTTGAAGTGTGGTTCATGCATCTGAAATGGAGAGGGAGGCAGGCTGCTGATTCTGATTCCCTATGGCTTGAGATGACCTTAGGAGTTGTCCACTAGATACTTAAGACCAGGATTGACCTAAAGTGCTGAGGGGGCAATGCAGAGGCCTCCTTTGTGACTGGTTGCATTTCAGTAAGTTGAATCACTGAGAGGGAGACTAAGGAGAACTGATCAGCTTTGGAGTGTCTAGAGAGGAATCCCTCCATGTAGTAGATTGCAGCATCTCCTCGGTGCCTTACTATCTACTGGAGATGGAAGGAGGACTGGGGATTGCTGTTGAAACACGGACCTAGAGGTGCAGGTACACAGTTCCTTGAAAGTAGTGTCACAGGTAGACAGGGTGGTGAAGAAGTCATTTGGCATGCTTGCCTTCATTGGTCAAAGCATTGAGTACAGGAGTTGCAACGTTATGTTACAGCTGTACCTAAGTGGCGACATTTGGAATACTGCATACAATTCTGATCATCGTGTTGTGTTTAACTGGAAAGGGTGCAAAAAGGATTTACAATGATGCCACCAAGACAGGAAGGTTTGAGTTAAAAGGAGAGGCTGGATAGACTGGGACTTTTTCCCTGGACTGTAGGCTGAGTGGTAGCCTTATAGAACAAAAATGAAGTTGCTGGAAAAGCTCAGCAGGTCTGGCAGCATCTGTGAAGGAGAAAACAGAGTTAACATTTCGGGTACGGTGTCCCTTCTTCAGAAAGGTAATCTTATAGAGGTTTATAAAATCACGAGGGGCATAGATAAGTTGAATAGTCAAGACATTTTACCAGGGTAGGGAGTCCAAAACCAGATAGCATAGGTTTAAGGTGAGAGGGGATAGATTCAAAACTGACCTGAGGGGCAAAGTTTTCACACAAAAGGATGATGTGTTTATGGAACGAGACGCCACAAATATCCTTATCCACAAACATGGTGAAACGAAATTTTTCAGGACAAAAGGTCAAGCTGAAACATTCACAACAATCATCAGCCAGAGGCGCCAAGTGGATGATCCACCTTGCAATTCCTTCAGAGGTCACCTGCAACATGGATGCCAGTCTACAGCAAATGCAATTGACTCCACGTGATATCAAGAAACAACTAAGTACTGGAGACTGCAAAGGCTATAAGCACAGACAACAGTCCAGCAACAGTACTGAAGACTCGTCCTTCAGAACTTGCTGCACCTCTAGTCAAGCTGTCTCAGTTCAGATAGTTCTCCTAGAACACAATAGTTGCTTTCTTGCGTGACCTTGCGTTACAGAAAATCGCCACTGAAAATTATGTTATAGGGAAATTGCTATAAAAAATCACAACACTGAAGCAATGCATGCTCAAATGCAGCAAGATCTGGACAATATCCAAGTTTGGGCTGAAAACTGGCAGGCAATATTTGTACCACACAAATTCCAGGCAATGATGATCTCCAACAAGGGAGAATCTAACCGTTGTCCCTTGACACTCAATGCATTACTATCACTGAATCCCTCATTTCCATCATCTTGAACTGGACTAGCAATATAAATACAGTGGCTGCATGTTTAGGTCAGACAGCAGGAATTTTGTTGCAGGCAAGTCACTTCCTGACTTGCCAATGCCTGCCCACCATCTATAAGGTACAAATTAGGAGTGTGACGGACTACTCCCCACTTGCCTGGATAAGTGCACCTCCAACAACACTCAAGAAGCTTGACACCATCGAGGACAAAGCAGCTTGCTTGATTGTCACCACATCCACAAATATCCACGCCCTATATCACTGATGTGCACAAGCAGCAATGTGTGCCATTTACAACACACACTGCAGAACTACACCAAGGCTCTTAGACAGCACCTTCCTAACTCAAAATTTCCATCTTGAAGGACAAGAGAGCAGACATATGGGAACATTCCACCTACTAACTCCCTTCCAAACTATTCACTATCTTGACTTGGTCTTCCACCTACCCACTTCAATGATCCTAACAAGGCAGTTCCGGCAAGATGGCGACAGAACCAAAACAGAAATGAATAAATATTGACATTAACACAACTCCATGAATTGCACCAATAAATAAGACAAGAAATATGAATTTGAAAAAAATTATGAAAGATAAGCCTATATGTCACTCAAGCATATTAATAAGTAAAAACGGGAATTTGGAATGACACTACCCAACAAAGCACAGTAAATTTAAAGATAGTTTTCCCTTGAACAGCATGCATCAGGAAAAGACTGTTGATGAGTTGAAGTCCTTTTTGAAAGCTCCAAATAACAATGGCAACCCACAGCACGTCAGTATCAACTAATGTTCTCATGTATTGAAAGTTGTTAAGACTGTAAACTTGCTTTGAACAACTGCTCTTCAACACTGTTTGAAAATATCTGTACTCAACAAACCTGATAGTGTCTGTGGTGAAATAATCCTCCATACTGTTTGAGGTGGTTTGTTGAGGGAAGGTCTTGCAAAGCTTTTTAGGTTTGATGCCTCAAATCATCACATTTCTCAACTCAAAGAATGAAGTGTGCAGTGAGCTCAACTCTGGGGTCCTTACAGACATAACATCAAAAGTTCAAGAGCTGAATTGTGATCTTCGGTGAAAGGGCAGAGACTTGGCGTATAGAATCAGTGCTGTGAATGCATTTAAATTGAAACTTTGTCTGTCGTTCTCCCAATTTTAAAACAAAATGCTTTAAAATTTTTAAGTCTGGAGAAAATCATAGAAAACTCAAAGTTTAAAAAAAAGGTTCCATTCAAAAAAGCCTCTGTATAAAGCTGTGAAATTCTGAAGAGGAATTTAACAGGCGATTTCAAGAGTCCGATGCGATAGAACAAGTTGTCATGGTGGTCTGAAATCCATTCCTTCGAGTACATGTTGGTGCATTAGCCGTCAAATTCCATCAGGTGGCTGATTTACAAGGCAATAATATGGAGATAATTATTACGTAACTTGATACTGTGGGACTCAAACAGAAGAAAAAGGTACTTCTATTATCCCATGCTTTTACCCTGGTTCCACATAGTTTTGTGAAACAGCATTCTCCTTCTTGCTCATTTACTTCTTAAACGCAATGTAACAGACTGGAATGTACACTGGGCTGAATTTCACACAATGCTTTGGGTTCTGCTTCCTTAGCTAAAAAGATAGTGAGAAACCACCCTGGGGAAGAATGGTTGTTCCACGGTTATTTAATGGTCAATTGACTATTAAGGGGCTGGAGATGGATGAGATTTATGTCTCTTAGAGCCAGGAAGTCCAACCTCACAGAGCTGTTGACTTCTTGAGGACTGGCAGCTCTGTAGTCCCAGAAACACTGGGTCAGATAGGTGGCTATTGCTGGAATAACATGAATCTCCGATTAGGATTGTCAATAAAATTAGATACCAAGCTAATTGTGGATAGGGGTAATTTCTTGGAAAAATGCTGACAAGCTCTGGTGAGGACAGTGTTAAGAGTGGGAAGGCCAGTTTTGAAAGGCTGGAGAGCAGAGGAGGATTAAAGAGGATGGGGAAAGGGAAGGGTCCGATGTGCACAGGGGACTTGCAATGGAAGCCCTCCCCACATACTCAACCCATGTCCATAGACTGAAAGCCTGAGAATTAAGACTGACACGAAACTATTCTTTCTGTATTTCGATGCCAATAATAGGCCAACCAATCAGTATCCTCTTCTCTTGCTGTATACAGTGGGAGGCAAGGGCCTAGTGGTATTATCACTGGACTGTTAATCCAGAGACCCAGACAATGGTCTGAGGACCCAGGTTTGAATCCTGCCATGGCAGATGGTGGAATTTGAATTCAATAAGTATCTAGAATTAAGGATCTAATGACGACCATGAATCAATTGTCAGGAAAAACCCAAGTGGTTCACTACTGTCCTTTAGGGAAGGAAACTGCCATCCTTACCTGGTCTGGCCTACATGTGACTCCAGACCCACACCAATGTGATTGACTCTAAACTGCCCTCTGGGCAATTAGGAATGGGCAATAAATGCTGCCTAGGCAGCACTGCCTTCATCCCATGAATGAATAAAGAAAAAAAATACAGTGGTGTCCCTTTGTACAAGTCTGTTTCTTACTTTCTTTTAATGCAGGTACTTTTATCTAATGTGATTCAGCAAAACATCTTGACACATTTGTTTACATTAAAGATGCTGCTACTCAAAGTTGTATTGGTCAAAGCAGTTGAAACAACAATTCTGGTACAGAATACAGTAAGGGTTTTCTCTCATTTTGGGCTCCTTCTCTCTCCACTGCACCTTACTTCAAAAATCTACTTTCGTTCATTTACTTTAAAGCACCCTAGTAGCCTAGATATAATAGTATTATTAGGCCTATTTCACATAAATCTTGATTTCTTTTGTAAAGACATTGCACTAGTTGATTGCTACCCAATTGGCCTGCCCACATTCTCACTCTCTCTCAGTCTGTCTCATCCCCGCAATCTCTTTGTACATAATTGCTTGTTGCAAAAGATTTTTAGAGCGGCTTTGCTTTCAGTCACAGATTTTTGGACTGTTTTGCCTTTGGACAGCCTGTTAGGCCCATGGAAGTTATGTTCATTATTTGGCTAAGCAGGTTGATTATGCAGCAAGAAATTGTTTAACAAACCTCTTTGAGCTATAGGATCATAAGACTGTAAGATACAAGAACAGAATTGGGCCATTTGACCTATCCAGTCTGCTCCAACATTCGATGATGGCTGATATGTTTCTCAACACCATTTTCCTGCCTTCTCACTGTAGCATTTGATCTCCTCACTAACCAGGAACCTATCTACCTCTGTCTTAAATAGCCTCATTAACTTGGCCTCAGCAGCCTTCTATGGCAACGAACCCCACAGATTCACCACCCTCCAGCTTAAAAAATTCCTCCTCATCTCAGTTCCAAAGGGCTGTTCAGTGACTCTGAGGCTGTGTCCTCAGGGCACAGTCCCTCCTAGTGGAAACATCTTTTCCATGCCCACTTGATCCCTAGGCCTCTCAATTTTTTTATAAGTTTCAATGAGATCACTTCTTATCTTGCCAAACTCGATCGACAACAGACCCAGAGTCCTCATATGACAAGGCCTTTATTCCCGGGGTTATTGTTGTAAACTTCTCTGTAAACCCTGGTCAACACATCCCTAGATACAGGGCCCAAAACTGCTCACAATATTCCAAATGTAGTCTGATGAGATTCTTATCTCGCCTCAGTAGTACATCCCTGCTCTTGTATTCTAGCCCCCTTGAAATGAATGCTAACATTACATTTATCTCCCTAACTGCCAATTGAACCGGCATGTTAACCTTAAGAGAAGCCTGAACTAGGAGTCCCAAGTCCCTTTCAGCTTCAGATTTCCAAAGCAATTCCCCATTTATAAGATAATATATGCCTTTATTCTACCTACCTAGTATGATTCTAAAATCATACTAATTGACTGAGATCCTGTCTTCTGCTTCCCTCCCTTATTAAACAGAGGTGTTATATTAACTATTTTCCAGTCCTCTGAGCCCATCCCAGAATCCGTTGATTTCTGAAAGATTGCCACCAATCCCTCCACAATCTCCTGCCTCATTTTCTAGTCAACCAATGTACACTCTTGTCTTTCTTACCTTTTAGATTCCCTAAACATACCGTTGCAATCTTCATTTCTATTACTAGCTATTTTACCCACATATTTCATCTTCTGTCCCTCTAATTGCATTTTCAGTTGTCCTCTGCTGGTTTTAAAGGCTTCCCAAATCTCTGGCCTCTCACTAATCTTGATAACATTGTCTGTTCTTTCTTTTGATTTTATCCTGTTTCTGACTTCCCTTGTCAGCCATGGTTGCCTTGTTCTCCTCTTAGTATGTTTCTTCTTCCTTGAGGTGAATTTGTGCTATGCCTCCCAAATTAACCCCAGAGATTCCTGCCATTCCTGCTCCACCATCTTCCCTACTAGGCTCCCCTTCCAATCAACTTTGGCCAGCACCTCCCTCATGTCTTTGTAGTTATCTTTACTTAATTGTAATACCATTACATCTGACTCCAGCTTCTCCCCTTCAAATTGCAAGGTGAATTCTATCATATTATGTTCACTGCCTGCCAGGGCCTCCTTCACCTTAAGCTTCCTAATCAAGTCTGCCTCATTATACATCACCAAATCCAGAATTACCTGCAAACTAATAGGCTCTACCACAAGCTACTCCAAAAAAATTCTAGTAGACATGCCACAAATTCATTTTTTTGGAATCCACTATCCACTTGATTTTACCGGTCCACTTATATACCTAAGTCCCCATGAATATTGTAATAGTGCCCTTGCATGCCGTTCCTATCTTCTGATTTATTTTCTTCCCTGTATCCTGACTGCTACTAGGAGGCCTATTTATAACTCACATCAGGCTCTTTTGTCCATTATGTTTCCTCAACTCTACCCACATGGATGCTTCTGGCTGTATATCACTTGGTATCAATTTAATTTAATTTCTTATTAACAGGGCAACTTTGCCTCTCTGCCTATCTGCCTGTCCTTTCAATAGTGCATCGATCCTTGGATATTTAGTTCCCAGCCTGATCCTCTCGCAGCCACATCCCTGTGATGTCCACAGCATCACACCTACCAATTTCAATCTGTGCTACAAGCTCACTTCCCTTGATTTGTATACTGCCTGCATTTAAGTACAACGTCTGCATTGACCATCCCTTCTCATAGTTGTCCACTTGTCTGCTGTGCCTGAAGTTAGATTCCAGACCCTTTCCATACTCTGTCCTATTATTTATTCTGGAAACTTTAATAAGCTCTCCTGAGCCCTCCCCACAGCTCCACTAAATAGTTTTAAGTCCTTGTGATCTCAGTTTGTCTTATCAGTTCAACCACCTTATTCCGAATGCTTCATGCATTAAGATACAAAGCTTTTAAGTTTGTTCTATTATTGTGTTTCCCTACACTTGTCTGGTTCTTGGTACAATGGGACATACATAGTTCTTCGAGTTTTACTTTAACAGAATGGACTAAGGGAGATCAGGTCATGGGGTATATTTGAATTGTTAGAGGCATTTGTTAGGTCAGACAATGGATTTTTTAAAAAGATTTTGCTTGGTTGTACAGAACTTAATCATTGCTACAAAGAGACACAAATTCGAACTTAAATCAATTTCGCTGATCTGGACTGGGACAGACGCATCTAAATATGTTATCTTTCTAAGTTTAGCTTTTCGCTTCTCAGTTCTAATGAGGGCAAATTGAACAGCTGTGAATTTGTGACTCCATTTAGCAATGTTTAGGTTAATAAATAGAATTAGAGGACACAGAATTTTGTTTATTTTTTAAAATTCATTCATGGGATTTGGAGGTCTTTGGCTAGGCCAGCATTTATAGCCTATCCCTATTTGTCACTGAAAAGATGAGCTGCTTATGAAACCACTGCAATCCATTTGTTGCAAGTAGACCAACAAGTCATTAGGAAGGGATTTTCAGGACCCAGCCACACTGGGTCCTGAAAACAGCAATGGATTTATAAGTCAGGATAGTGAGTGGTTTGAAAGGGAACTTTCAGATGATGGTGTTCCAATATATCTGCTTCTCTTGTCCTAATGGTATTGATAATGGATTTGGAAGTGCTGTTTAATGAGCCTGGGTGAATTTCTGTAGTGCATTTTCTAGATGGAACACAGTGCTGCTACTTAGTATCAATGATGAATGTGGAGATAATTGGGGGTCTGTTTTAACCAGCTTCTGAATGTTGCTAAAGTTGAACTCATCTAGGCACGTGGATAGAATTTCAACATACTGTTGCCTTTGCATTACAGATCGTCAACAGGCTTTAGGGAGGTTTCCAAACCTCTTGTAGCTCTTATAGCCACAGTGTTTAAGTGGTAACGCTAGGATATTAATGAAAATGGGCAATTCAGTGATGGTGGGAATATCAAAGTGTGATGGTTAGATTCTCTCTGTTACTTGTATGGCCTAAATGTTATTTGCCCCTTGTCAACCCAAGTTTGGATATTGTCCAGATCTTGCTATGTTCGGACATGGATTGCTTCATTACCTAAAGAATCGCAAATGGTGCTAGAAGTTATGCAATCATCAATGAACATGTCCAATTCTGACCTTGTGATAGAGAAAGGTCATTGAAACAACTGAAGAAGGGCCTAGGACACTCCCTGGTGAATCTCCTGCAGACATACTGTGGAGTTGAGATGACTGACCTCTAACAACCATGACCATCTTCCTTTATGCCAGGTATGACTCTAACCGGCCGGGAATATTCCTTCTGATTCCCACAGATACCGTACTCAGTCAAACATGTCTTGATATCAAGGACAGTCATTCTCAATTTATCTCTGGAATTCAGTTCTTTTGTCAATGTTTGTAACAAAGCTGTATGAGGTCAAAAGGCCTTTGACCCTGGCAAAAGCCAGATGCCAGACTGAGCATCAGTTAGCAGGTCATTGTTAATTAAGAGCCACTTGATAGTGTTGTTGATGACCTCTTCCATCACTTTATTGATGATTGAAAGTACAGGTAGTTCTGCTATAACGTGATAGTTGCGTTCTTTTGTGACCTCACGCTATAGAAAGTCATGTTATAAAAATTTGCTGTAGAAAATCACGTTATAGGGAAATAGCTACAAAAAATCATTATACTGTACAGCAGAGGGTTTGCATTATACAAACAGCATCTGCTATTCATCAATCATGTTACAACCAATTCGTGTTAACGAAACATATGTTGTAGCAGAATTACCTGTAGAGTGGTAATTGGCTTGGTTGGATTGGTCCTGTTTTTTGTTGGATAGATGTTGGTGTTTTAGCAGTATTGGAGCAGCACATCCAAGGATCCAGCAAGTTCTGGGCCACATGCCTTCTGTGCATTTGCTGCAATATTGCCTGGACCTACAGACTTTGTAGTATCGCATGTTCCTGATGTCATGCGGAGTGAATTGATTTGGCTGAAGACTGGCATCTGTGATGCTGGAGCCTGGAGGAGGCTAAGATGGTCCATCCACTCAGCACTTCTAGCTGAAGGTTTTGTAAAATGCATCAGCCTTAACATTTTGTTGATGTGCTGGTCTCGCCCATCATTGAAGATGGGGATATTTGTGTGGCGTCACCTCCTTTACTGAATTGTGCATGTGGATTTGCAGAACTGTAGAGTTTACATCTGATCAGTTTATTGTGGAATCACTTAGCCCTGTCTATCACTGGCTGCTTATGTTGCTTGGTACAGAGCTGTTCCTATTTTGTGTCTTCACCAAGTTGACACCTTATTTTAAGAAATGCCTGCACCCTTTTTGGTATAGGGTAACATGTTGGCATGGATTGAGAATTGGTTAATGGAAAGAAACCAGAGGAGGCATAAATGAGTTATGGTGGTATACTGTAAGGATCAGTGCTTGGACCCGAGCTGTTTACAGCCTCCATCGATGATATGTATGTGGGAACCAAATGTAATATTTCAAATATTTGTGGATGATGCAAAACTAGATGGGAATGCCAAGAGCAGCACCAGACATAATTAAAATTGAGATATTAACCAAGTGAATCTACAACTTGCTGGCCAATCAGTAGAAGCAGTATTCAATAGGCAGAGCTAAATGATTTCTTAATTAACGTATCAGATTAAAGCTCTGCCACATCCAATAGTGAACAATGGTGTCCAATTAAACAACTGACAAGAAGTTTCATAAATATCCTCATCGACAAAGATAGAGAACCCAGCACAAAAATGAAAAAGATATTTGCCTCCACTTTACCCGGAAGTGCCAAGTGAATGATACATAGCTACAACACTTGCATATACCCAACAAGTCAATATTGCTTAGGTGTGTTCTGTTCAAAAACATAGAATATAGAAACAAGTTTAGCCCATTCAGCCCTTCAAGCTTACTCTTGGATGGTCATCAAGAACTACATCTAACTCCTTCTTAAAAGCATTCAACATTTTAACACCAACTGCTTTCCCTCTGAGAAAAGCAGTACCTCATCCCTGTTTTAAATTGGTGATCCAGATGAGGGATTATAAGTCATTCAGAGAAGGGTCCTGACCCAAAACGTCAGCTCTCCTGCTCGTCTGATGCTGCCTGGCCTGTTGTGTTCCTTCAGTTCCATACTGTGTTATCTCTGACTCCAACATTGGCAGTTCTTACTATTTGAAGGGTCCCAATCCGAAACATCAGCTTTCCTGCTCCTCTGATACTGCCTGGCCTGCTGTGTTCCTCCAGCTCCACACCGTGTTATCATAAATGAGGGATTACATTTTCCAAATTCTTTTGGAAAATATAGCAGCTGATTTCAAATAGCAAAGCTCCAAAAACAGGAAATGAAAGAAGTAACAATTGAGCGACTTACTTGGTAGCGTATAAGTCAACTGACACTGTTGTTCAGGTGACAAAGAAACTGTGTCATAGAATGTTTGTATATTCATGTAAACAAGAAGCTATGGCCAAAATTTTGTCTATTGTTTGATAGGAAGCATCTCTGACAATGCAACCTTTTGTTTTGTAATGCACTGAACTTTCAGCCTAGGTTTTGTGTTGAAGTCGTGAGTTTGAGTCTTTATCAAAACCACAGTCTAGTCAGAAAACCTTATCCATTTCCTGTGATGTATATATTTTATAACCTAAGTTTGTATTGGTGTAGTTTCTATAATGTTTTATGAACTTCTGAAATGCAAACTGAATTTTCCAGGAGCAAGTAAATGTGTACAGGTAGGATCCATTTGTGCCCATGAGTGTAAACCCAGTAAACAAAGGAGAAACAAATTGAAAATGAACATTAGTGCAGTACATTCATTCCTTGTGCCTTGCTTTATTATTGAACATGTGGCAGTGGAAGATTACAGTTGTTGGCCAGCGCTGGTGTTGACTCTGTTCTAAATTTGAAGGTCAACTAATATGAATACTGTTGGATGGGATAAAGATGTGGATCCTGCTAGTAATTGAGTGTATGTATCAAAACATGTTCAGAAAACTCTCTCAAAAGGGGAAAGAAGTCCTGATGTAATGTTGGGTAGGCCAGGGTGGGGGGAGTCGGGGAGGCGATGGGGGTGTGGAATTATCTTAAATGGTTCTGCATAACATTGAATCTTTGACTAGCGAAGGATCTAATTGATGACTTTAAAATTTGATGGGTAGGATATTTGAGAATCAGTTTTCTCTGGTGAGGTATGTAAACAAAAGGGCATATTTGTAAAGTTCAAACTTGTCAATTAAGAATGAAATTAGGATGTTTTTTTTTCTATACCGGTGTAAAACCAGAAGTTCCTTCCTTAAGGAGGTTGAGTGAATTGAAGATAACAAGCATGGGGCTGGATGAACACAGCAGGTCAAGCAGCATCATAGGAGCAGGAAAACTTGACGTTTCGGGCCTAAACCCTTCATCAGAAATGGGGGAGCGGAAGAGGGTTCTGAAATAAATAGGGAGAGAGGGGGAGACGGATAGAGGATGGATAGAGGAGAGGATAGGTGGAGAGGAGGCAGACAAGTCGAAGAGGCGGGGATGGAGCCAGTAAAGGTGAGTGTAGGTAGGGGGGTGAGGAGGAGATAGGTCAGTCCAGGGAGGACGGACAGGTCAAGGGGGTGGGATGATGTTAGTAGATAGGAGATGGGGGTGTGGCTTGGGGTGAGAGGAAAAACAGGTTAGGGAGGTGGAGATGAGCTGGGCTGGTTTTGGGATGCGGTTGGGGGAGGGGAGATTTTGAAGCTTGTGAAATCCACATTGATGCCATTGGGCTGCAGGGTTCCCAGGCTGAATATGATTTGCTGTTCCTGCAGCCTTCGGGTGGCATCACTGTGGCATTGTAGGAGGCCAAGGTTGGACATGTCATCTGAGGAATGGGAGGGGGAGTTGAAATGGTTCGCGACTGGGAGGTGCAGTTGTTTGTTGCGAACTGAGCGCAGGTGTTCTGCAAAGCGGTCCCCAAGCCTCTGCTTGGTTTCCCCGATGTAGAGGAAGCCACAACGGGTACAGCGGATGCAGTATACCACATTGGCAGATGTGCAGGTGAACCTCTGCCTGATGTGGAAAGTCTTCTTGGGGCCTGGGATTGGTTGAAAGTCTCCACACTGTGTTATCTCTGATTCCGCCATCTGCAGTTCTTACTATCATCGGCAGATTTTTGTTGGATGTAGGCACAAGGCAGATAAGTAGCATTTGAGGTTAAGAAAAACTATGATTTCATTTTGTGGTGGAACAAACGGATGGAACCCTTTATTCCAGTGAACGAAATTAAGTTCTGAAAACATTTCAGAGTATGTTGTGAAAGTGTGATAAATAAAGATGTGACAAAGGAGAAAGAAACTTTTGTGAAAGGTGATGGGATGCAAGTATTTTGATTTAATCTAACAGAAAAATTAGGCAATTGTTCTACATAAGTTTTAAATATAGCATAGTGAAATTTCACTGCGCCCCAACATCTTTTCTGATCTCTGTTTGTCTCTATCCTGAAGCTACAAACCAAGAAATAAAAGGAAAAAGAGCTACCAAAGCCTTTTTACTTCTGGAAATGTATTTATAATCTGACCTGGTTCATCATTTATGGCACGGGGGCGGCACAGTGGCACCATGGTTAGCACTGCTGCCTCACAGAACCAGGGACCCGGGTTCAATTCCACCCTTGGGCAACTGTCTGTGTACAGTTTGCACATTCTCCCTGCGTCTGCATGGGTTTCCTCGGGGTGCTCCGGTTTCCTCCCACGGTCCAAAGATGTGCAGGCTAGGTGGATTGGTCATACTAAATTGCCTGTAGTGTTCAGGGCATTAGGTGCCCTGAACATTAGGCGCGTTATAGGAGATGGGTTTGGGTGGGTTCTCTGAGGGTCGATGTGGACTTGTTGGGCCGAAGGGCCTGTTTCCACACTGTAGGGATTCTATATAAAAAATCATTCACTCCCTAAATGCCACTTGCCGTCCACGTCTATCTGGGGTAAGAGAGTTAAAAAATGGTGAGTCAGTACCAGATAATGTGAAGAGGTTATTGAAGCTAGAGGAGTGACTAATGACCTTGATACATAAAACCTCTTGAATAATAAGAAATGTCACCATTCTTATGTAATATGGGTCCGTGAAGTCAGCATCTGATGTTCGTCAGGAAAAATGGAATGTCATCTCATCTTTGGGTGAGTATCTTTCAATTTGTCCTAGTTGCTACACACTTGTACCCTATTATTTGTCTTATAAAGGCATTTTTTACCTGGATTATGTTATGATCCCAGTAACAAAGTTCAAGATTGAGTCGGTAAAGGGTAAAAATTAGTCAATGATTATGATCTCAGAATGGAATAGGTCAGATTTTAGACGTGTAAAAGTTGAACTGGAGCACATTGATTAGAAACACATTTTGGTGGATAAAAACAGTAGATAAAAAATGGGAGAATTTCTGAAGAGACAAATAGGGTGCAAGCTAGGTACATACCCATGAGGAATAAATATGGGGTATCCACAGCTACAGTACCCTGTCACAGGAAATTGATGAGAAAATAAGGAACAAAAAGGAGGCATATGATACTGGAATAAATGGAAGTGCAACCCAAATGCAGAGAGCGGCTGAGGCTGGAATAAGGAAGTCTAAAAGGAAGTATGAGGAAAGGATGGCAGGTTGTTCTAAAATAAATAGTAAAATGTCCTTCAAACATATTAATAATGAAAGATTTGTGAAGGATAGAGTGGGGAACAGGCAGGGTAAGGTGTTCCCTGAAGCAAAGGATATGGCAGACTTACTAAATGAATAATTTGCTTCTGTCTTTACCAAATTAGAAGATGGTGAGTTGAAAATAAAGGCATTGAGCAACTGAGCAGTATAGTGAGAGATAAAGAAGAGGTGGTAATAAAAGGCTGCAGTATTCCAAGTAGAAAAGTTGCCAGGCCTGAATAGGAAGCATCCTGAGTTGCTAAGAGAGGTAAGGGAGCAAATTATGGACCCATTGACAGAAATTTTCCATGCCTCTCTGAATGCAGAATTATCCCCTGGGGACTGGAATATTGCAAGAGTGACACAGTTCTTTAAGAAACGGGCAAAGGATAACCCAGGAAACTACAAACCCGTCAGCTTGGCGTCAATAGTGGGCAAATCAATTGAAGCCACGTTTACGGGATAAGGTAAATATATACTTGGAGAAAAATAAATTAATACTAAACGGACAGTGTGGCTTTGTCAAGAGCAGGTCACGTCTGACAAATATGATCAAGTTTGACGAGGTGACACAGGCAGAGGATAAGGCTGGTAATGTGTATGTTGCATATTTGGATTTTCAGAAAGCATTTTCTACAGTGCTACATGGCAGGTTGGTTAGCAAACTGGAAATATTTGGGATTGATGGGTCCTTCGTGGCATAAGTTAGAAATTGGCTAAAAAGTAGGAAACAGAAGATAGGTATAGATGGGCATCTCTCAGGCTGGAGACCAGTTGAAAGCAGTATGCTCCAGGAATCAGTGTTGGGACCCTTGCTTTTTCTGATTTATATAAATGATTTGGAGATGAGTATTGAAGGCAAAATCTCTAAATTTGCAGATGATATTGAAGTTAGGGAGAATAACGAATTGAAGATAAACGCTGAGGCACATTGGCAGATTGGCGAAATAGGCAGACACTTGGCAGATGAATTTCAGTGCAGAGAAAAGTGAGATAATGCATTTTGAAATAAAAAACAGAAACAATACAGGCTCAATGGTACAACTTTGAGTGGAGGTTTCTCACACTCTGTATCTCACACTCTGTTTTAGCCCCTCTGTTTCTCGCACTCTTTCTCAGACCCTCTGTTTCTTGTGCACAATTTCGGCCCCTCTGTTTTTCTCACTCTCCTTCAGCCACTCTGTTTCTCGCACTCTGTTTCTCGCACACTGTTTCTCGCACACTGTTTCTTGCATGCGGCTTCAGCCCCGCTTCTGCTCCCAGGATGAGACATTCCAATCCCGCACATCTCAAATGTCCTCATTCTTCAAGGACCGCAACATCCCCCCCACAGTGGTCGAGAACGCCCTCGACCGTGTCTCCCGCATTTCCTGGAACACATCCCTCACGCCCCGTCCCCGCAACAATAACCAAAAAAGAGTCCCCCTCGTCCTCACATACCACCCCACCAACCTCCGGATCCAACGCATCATCCTCCGACACTTCCGCCATCTGCAGTCAGACCCCACCACCAAAGACATCTTTCCCTCCCCACCCTTATCTGCCTTCCGGAGGGACCACTCCCTC
>JAHRHZ010000034.1:30272615-30285786 GCA_024137785.1 Ginglymostoma cirratum | reverse complement strand
TCTCACCCCAAGCCACACCCCCATCTCCTATCTACTAACATCATCCCGCCCCCTTGACCTGTCCGTCCTCCCTGGACTGACCTATCTCCTCCCTACCCCCCTACCTACACTCACCTTTACTGGCTCCATCCCCGCCTCTTCGACTTGTCTGCCTCCTCTCCACCTATCCTCTCCTCTATCCATCCTCTATCCGCCTCCCCCTCTCTCCCTATTTATTTCAGATCCCTCTTCCCCTCCCCCATTTCTGATGAAGGGTTTAGGCCCGAAATGTCAAGTTTTCCTGCTCCTATGATGCTGCTTGACCTGCTGTGTTCATCCAGCCCCATGCTTGTTATCTCTGTTTCTTGTAATCTGTTTCAGCTGCTCTGTTTCTCACCTTCTGTTTCAGCCCCTCTGTTTCATCCCCCAGAGAAGAGGGACCTCAGGGTATTATGTGCACAATTCTCCAAAGGTGGCCAGGCAAGTTGAAACGATTGTTGAGATTCTTGGGTTTTTAAAACAAAGATGTAGAGCATAAAAGGAAGCTACACATCTGTAAATCAGTGGTCAGATCACTTTTGGAGTATTGTGTTCAGTTCTGGGTATCTTATTTAAAGAGGGATGTTAAAGCACTGGAGAGAGCGCAAAGGTGATTTACTAGAATTATACCATGAATGAAAGATTTTAGATACAAGGAAAGATTGGATAAATTAGGCTTCTTCTGCTTGGAGCAAAGAAGAATAAGGAGATCACTTTATTGAGGTGTTCAAAAGTAAAAACAATTTTAACAGGGTAAAGAAGGATATTCTGTTATCCACTAATTGGCATGTCAATAATTAGGGGTCACAATTTCAAGATTGTCGGCAAGAGAGCTAGGAGTGAGATGACTCTTTACATACTTGCTGGAATTTGGATTGTGCTGCCTGGCAGAATTGTGGAGGTGGATTCCATAGGAGGCTTCAAAAGAGAACTGAATATATATTTAAAAGTGATGAATTTAGAGGGCTACGGGGATAGGACTGGAGAAAGGGGCTAGCTGGATAGCTCTTTTTGGAGCAGATACAGACCCAATGGCTCAAATGGCTTCTTTCTGTTTTGGTAAAATTTTGTGATTCTATGATAATACTGGATAAGTCGGATCCCAGAGTCAGATTCGGCCTGATAGACTGATTGCTGGGGGACGCGATGGCCTGGTGGTATTATTGCTGAGACTGTTAATCCAGAGACCCAGATAACATTCTGGGGACCCAGGTTCGAATCCCATCATGGCCAGATGGTGGAATTTGAATTCAATAAAAAATGTCTGGAATTGAGAATCTAATGATGACTGTGAAATGTGCTTTGGGGAAAAACCCATCTGATTCACTAATGTCCTTTAGAGAAGGAAACTGCCATCCTTACGTGGTCTGGCCTATGGGTGACTGCAGACCCACAGCAATGTGGTTGACTCTGAATTGTCCTCTGGGCAATTAGGGATGGACAGTAAATACTGCCTGGCCAGCAATACCTTCATCCCATGAATGAATAACAGGAAAAAAAATGACTATAAAGTTAATTTTTGCAATTTGATTATGTGGTAACCAGTGACTGAACATATTCACAATAGGCTACCAGTGTTCTTAACAAAATATAAAATTTATTACACACAAAGGGAAAAGAACACTAACTATAGTATATTGTGCAAGAACTACTTGAAATAGTCTTATTACAAATATGAGAAATAGAGAGTTAAACCCTTAACAATAAATTTACAGATACTCTAGCCTCAGTGAGGGTTTAGCTTGTCTATACTTCCTTGTTTATTTGGCAGGACTACAGTTGTTCTTTTGGAGCTTTCTCCTTACTGACATCTTAATACTTTAGAACAAACACATGGATTTTCGTTACATAAGGTTCCAGCATTTTCTGCTCTGGGATATTATTCTTTTAGACCACTTAGGACTTTTCCACAGCCCTGACATTTTTGAGACTGCTAAAGTAATGATAACCTTTGCTCAGTCTTCAGTGTGATTTTGTCATTGTGATACTGGGCTCCTATCGTAAGCACCAGCAGTGCTTTTATATTTCACCTGTGTTTCTATTGTACTGATGTGTTCACCTTAAACTGTACTCCAAGTCTGTGAACACTGATTTAAAAATGCATGTATCAACAAAATTCACACACTCAACAACATTCCCAATACAAGTCTAAAAACTATGTCTCCCTTCTTAACACACAATGTCTGAAAATACAAATCAAACTTTGGGCATCATTTTTCCACTTTTGAACCCAAGTTCCCAAATGATGATAAAATGATGAACCTTCTTCACATCAGCAAATAATATGCAGTGCCAGTATGTGAGCTATTATTTGTGAGTGCAAGATTTAATGATGGTCGTTCATTGGGATGATTGGCATCCTTTTCTTCAAGTCACATGGGAGTTGAAATGACAGTATAAAGGTACAGGAGAGAAAGAGAGAGAGAGAGAGATGTTAATCAAAATCTTTTGCAATTTGTCTTGCAGAATGTATCAATTTGAGATAGGAACAAGAAAGGGGAAAGGAAGGTAACAAGGTGTGGAGCTAATGTTCTGGGATCACATCTATTTAGTGTGTTATCAATTGCCATGGTTATGTTCTGTGCCAGCTGATGAGGGCCAGCACTGTTAGTTGGAAGGGAGATAATCCCCGCCTCATCTGCTGACAGTGTGGTCTCTGAAGTTTTTCATAATCTTCTCCCACAAAGAATGAATGATATGTGTTCATGAGTAATATTGACTCCAGAAAAGGATGAGTTTTGGTCATGTGAGAGATTAAAATGCTAAAAAAACTCTATTAGAAGAGCAGAAAACTCAAACACTTAGGTTTGTCAATTGCTGAGCCCATTTAAACAAACTGTGCCTCAAACAGTTCACAGAAGTTGCTGGAAAAACTCAGCAGATCTGGCAGCATCTGTGAAGAAAAGAATCAGAGTTAACGTTTCAGGCCGGGTGACCCTTCCACAAAACTGGTTTCCAGCAACTTCTGTTTTTGTTCCTGATTTACAGCATCTGCAGTTCTATTGGTTTTGACTTGAAAACTGTGCCTGTGATTCCTAATCCATTCACAAGTAGGAATTGTTTCTACCTATTGATTCTATCCACTCCACTCATGAATTTGAACATTTCTATCGATCTCTTATTAGCCTTCTCCTCTCCAAAGAAAACAGTCCCAACCCCTCCAATATTTCTCATAGTTGAAGTTTCCCATTCCTGAAACCACTCTTGTAGCTATCTTCTGCATTCTGTCCAATGCATTCACATCCATCCTGCAGTGTGGCACTCAGAACTGTACAGTACATTTCAACTGAAGTCTAACAAGTGTCTTATCCCAGTTCATCATAACAGCATCCACAGTTCTTTCGGTTTTTATTTTGCCTCAAACTGTTTTGCTTTTAATCAGAGTGAAGTTCCAGGACTTGGGAAACACCATAAGTAACAGGATATGGTAAGTACCTTTACACCAATGCTTATGGGCAAGAATCATAGAATCCCTACAGTGCAGAAGCAGGCTATTCAGCCCATAGACTCCACACAGACCCTCTGAAGAGCATCCCACCTGGACCCAGCCCCCACCCTACCTTGTAACCCTTCATTTCCCATGTCTAATCCACAAAGCCTGCACGTCCCTGGACACTATGGTCAATTGAGAATGGCCAATCCATGGGAAGAAGCCAGGGCATCTGGAGGAAACCCACATGGATACGGGAAGAATGTGCAAACTCCACACAGACAGTCGCCTGAGGTTGGAATTGAACTTGGGTCCCTGGCCCTGTGAGGCAGCAGTGCTAACCACTGAGCCAACATGTTGCCCCAAAGAAGCAAGCATTTCTAATATAATTGTTACCACATAGCCTGCCATAACACACCCCCTGTTGTCAGTTGCGAACAGTCCCCATTAACAACTACTCACCCTCCCAGTCTAATGGTTAGCAAGTCCTTTGTCTGTCCAACTGTCTTTCTCTCTCTTTGGGCTCTATCCCATCGTTTACTCCCTACCTCACCCACCTCCCTATTTTCTGCATATAAACTGATGTTTTCCCAGCCACCATCAGTTCTGAGGAAGGCTCATCAAACCCAAAATGTTAACTCTGTTTTCTCCATCACAGATGCTGCCAGACCTGCTGAGCTTTTCCAGCAAATTTGTTTTTGTTCTCAATTTCTAATATACATCCAGTGGACTAACCTGAACACAATTAATTCAACACTCGCACACCTTTTAACTGCTCTAATTGACCATAAGACCATAAGACATAGGAGCAGAAATTAGGCCATTCAGCCCATCGAGTCTGCTCCGCCATTCAATCTTGGCTGATAAGTTCCTCAACCCTCTCCAGCTTTCTCCTTGTAACCCTTGATCCCCTTGATAATCAAGAACCTATCTATCTCAGTCTTAAATATACTCTATGACCTGGCCTCCACAGCCTTCTATGGCAGTGAATTCCATAGA
The DNA here is from genome assembly GCA_024137785.1 of Ginglymostoma cirratum. NCBI lineage: Eukaryota > Metazoa > Chordata > Chondrichthyes > Orectolobiformes > Ginglymostomatidae > Ginglymostoma > Ginglymostoma cirratum. The sequence continues at coordinate 30,281,339 of JAHRHZ010000034.1, read as the reverse complement.
TTCACCACTTTCTGGCTGAAGAAGTTTCTCCTTATCTCTGTTCTAAAAGGTCTTTACTCTAAGGCTGTGCCCTCGTATCATAGTCTCTCCCACCAATGCAAGCATCTTCCCAACATCTGTCCAGGCCATTCAGTAATCTGTAAGTTTCAATCAGATCCTCCTTATCCTTCTAAACCCCAATGAGTTTAGTCCCAGAGTCCTCAAATGTTCCTCATATGTTAAGCTTCTCATTCCTGGGACCATTCCTGTGAAACTCCTCTGAACCCTCTCCAGGGTAAATACATCCTTCTTGACATATGGGGCACAAAACCACACACAATACTCCAAATGTGGCCTGACCAGAGCCTTATAAAGCCTCAGTAGTACGTCCCTGTTTTTATATTCAAGTCCTCTCTAAATAAATGCCAACATTGCATTTGCCTTCCTGGCTACTGACTCAATCTGCAAGTTTACCTTCAGGGAATCCTGGACTAGAACTCTCTTTGCACTTCAGCATTTTCTCCCCATTTAGAAAATAGTCCATGCTTTTATTCTTCTTACCAAAGTGCATGACCTCACACTTTCCCTCGTTGTACTCCATCTGCCACTTCTTTGCCCACTCTCTTAACCTTTCCAAATCCTTCTGCAACCTCTGCGCCTCCTCAATACTACCTGTCCCTCCACCTATCTTTGTATCATCTGCAAACTTAGCCAGAATGCCCACATTTCCTTCATCTAGATCATTAATGTGCAAAGTGAAAAGTTGTGGTCCCAACACTGACCCTTGCGGAACACCACTTGTCATCGGCTGCCATCCTGATAAAGACCCTTTTATCCCCACTCTCTGCTTTCTGTCCTACAGCCAATCTTCTGTCCATGCTAGTACCTTACCTCTAACACCATGGACCCTTATCTTACTCAGCAGCCTCCTGTGCGGCACCTTGTCAAAGGCCTTCTTGAAGTCCTGGTAGATAACATCCATTGGCTCTCCTTGGTCTACGCTGCTCGTTACTTCCTCAAAGAATTCTAGCAGATTTGTCAGACATGACCTCCCCTTGATGAAACCATGCTGACTTTGCCCTATTTTACCATACGCTACCAAATATTCAGAAATCTCATCCTTTTCAATGGACTCCAAAATCTTACCCACGACTGAGGTTAGGCTAATCGGCCTGTAATTTTCCATCTAAATTGCGTGGTAACATTTGACTCTCCCCTGATTCCCCATACTATTTTGTCAATCTCACCACCTACTCCAATCCCCATTAACTTCCCAATCTACAAAGCCCTTTCTGATCATTTCTGCTTGCTTGCTATTCCTTAGAATTCCTTACCACCCCCACCCCACTCCATCCCACCCCACTGACAAGCAGTCTGTTCATTGGCTTTTGAAAAATTCATTCATAGGATGTGATATTTATCGGCTGTGCTAGCATTTATTGCCTGTTCCTAGTTGCCCTTGGGAAGGTGGTGGCGAGCTGCCTTTTTGAACCGATGCAATCCATTTAGTGTAGATACATCCACAATGCTGTTAGAGAAGAATACTTAGGATTTTAACCAAGCTACAGAGAAGGAGGCAAGGAATCTGTTTATAATGGAATGCGTATTTTAATATAATGCATTTAAGTACATTAGACTCCATTGCATTTGGGGAAACCTGGTCTTGTCGTTGTGTTGCACTCAAATTACAATTAACGCTCAGGCTGCATGAGAGTAGAAAGGTTGCAGGGTGTGCTTAGATAAGAGCATGATACCAAATCAACAGGGTTGGCCTGGATTGCAGGGAGGGTTCAAATTGCACAGTTGGCCCTGATCATTTGAGTGCAGATGGATTGTACTGTGGACTGGCATGGTGCGGTGGATGCAGCTGCGGGTAAAGGAGTTTACGTGATGTGTTCATCTCAGGATGGAAGGGAGATTGTGAAGTGCGTTTAGATTGCAGGAAGGAAGAACATCTGCAGGAACACTTGGACCGTGGCGGGATGAGATGGTTTCAAATTGCATTCTGGGCAAAGATTGAAGGGTCAGTTTATATTGCAAGAGGGAAAAGTGCTAGTGAAAGGTAGTAAAGATTGTCAGTCATAAGAGATCATGAGGTAGGCTTCGATTGCTGAAGGGAAGAAATTGCTGAGGTTGTAAAAGAACCCTTGTGGTCTTGGATCACAGCTTAGAACCAGATCACAGATGAGTTCAGATTTCAGAAGGGAAGACAGATGACACTGATTGATCTCTGATGGGGTCAAATTACTGGTGGGAGAAGAGATCATACTCATGGCTTAGACTATGGGGTGGGCTGAGATCCCACATTGGTCTCTCTTGTTGACAGACTTGAAATTAAGAGAAATCATGGACTGACTTCAGATTGCAAAAGGTAAGAACTCCATTTCCAGGCAAAACTGACAGCAGATATAGTTGTCGAAGATAGTCAGGCATTTGGTTGAAAGACCGCCTGATCATCAGAAGCTTTGGAAGGTTCTGACTGATGTGAAATTAATAGTTGCCCAGAAAAAGTAGGAGAACTAAAATCTGTTTTAATGCTGATCATACTGAACCCCGGGCCCAACATCCCATCCCTCCCTGTTACTAGCCCCTCAATCCCAGTACCAAACTGAACCTCACACCTGACCCCGCTGGATACAGCATCCCAGCTCCCACCCAACCCTAACACCCTCCACCTCAGACCAACCACACAGGACCCAAACCTCCCCTTTACCCTGTGTGAAGACTGTGTACCTTCCACTTTTGATTCTGTTTAAAGTTATGGACTGGAATGAGAAATAAATGGTTTAAAACAATGGCTGCATGGAACCTGACACCCATGGCAACCATTGTGTTTGTACAACTGTTTGGACAAGTATTAATTGAAGTAGTTACAGATGAATTGGGGTTTTGTGTACAGATGCAGCTGGGTGGCAACATGAAGTTAATTAGTCTGTGGACTACTGACCAATTACTGATGACAAGGGCCTTTTGCTTGGCCTACAGTCATGTGATTTTGTCTTGGGTATCTGAACAGCTTGAAGCTGGAGAAAAAAGAAAATACAGAAGCATTTTGATCACAGTCTGAGATAACAAGGTGTGGAGCTGGATGAACGCAGCAGGCCAAGCAGCATCATAGGAGCAGGAAAGCTTGACATTTCGGGCCTAGACCCTTCATCAGAAAAATGCAACTCTATCATAATCTCTTTGGCCATTTTTCTGAAGAAGGGTCTAGGCCCGAAACGTCAAGCTTTCCTGCTCCTATGATGCTGCTTGGCCTGTTGTGTTCATCCGGCTCCACACCTTGTTATCTCGGATTCTCCAGAATCTGCAGTACCTATTATCTCTGATACCCTTGATCACAATCTGCTTAGGTTCAGTATCTCTGTACTCTGCAGTCAGTGCTCAAACCTGATAAACTCCTTTCTGAAGAAGGGTCTAGGCCCGAAACATCAGCTTTCCTGCTCCTATGATGCTGCTTGGCCTGCTGTGTTCATCCAGCTCTACACTTTGTTATCTCAGATTCTCCAGCATCTGCAGTTCCTACTATCTCTGAAATTCCAGTTAATCTGTCTTTCAGTTGTTGTAAATTCTGAGATAGTTTATAATTGTTTACCTGTAGCTAGAGCCTAATTACTTGTGAGAAATAAGTGCAGAAACCTGGGTCTGAGCATCAGGTAAATTGTTGAATTTTGCGTACTTATTTTAAAATCCTTAACTTTTGTGATGAATCTGGGAACAGCAGGGTGCTACTCCAATGAGTCCACCTAATCTGACCTCATTAGACCAAACACACCCTCATGATTCTGTCAGACACGGCACCCCACCAATCTTTACCAAACCTACCCCTGACAGATGCCCCCCAAAATTTTCCATCAGTCCTCCCTGACCTGTCAATCCCACCCTAAGCTGACCTACCTTCACACCCTCAAACTACCCTAAACACTCATCTACTTACCATCCACCCCACACCGACTCACCCAGCATCCTATATCCTCACCCATTTGGCTCCTAAGCAGACATCTGCCAGCCATCCTGCTCACTGAGCTGCCATCCAGTACTAAAGTTTAAGTCACTAGTTACTTGTATTTAAGGAGTCCTTTGTATTAAAATCACCTGGAGCTTGCTTCAGGAACTTGAGGAGAAATTGTCCAGATTTATGTTTTCCAGAACTGTTAGTGGTCCTTTTTGCCCTTTTTTTGCACGTCAGTGTAGAATAAGTGAGTTGCTAAAAAATACCCAGCTTGGAGTTTTGACTAAATGTGACCTTTGCCGATTTCATAGTCTTAAATTCACAACAAGTGCAGTGAGGAATGTTGCGTTCAAAGAAGAGCCATATTGGACACAAAGTGTTAATTATTTCTCTGTTGCCACAGATATTGCCAGACCTGCTGAGTTTCTCCAGCATTTTTCATTTTTTTATTTTAAAATTTTGTCCCATTTAAGAACTGTCAGGTTTTCAAACGACTGTATTTAATTACATGTGTAAACGTAATAGAGAACTGAAATAGGTTCATCTGTCTCCCTAGTGGTTATGAGTTCCGCCCTTTCCTGGAGTTTGCTTGCCTTGTGATGAGTCACATGTCACTGATGCTGCCTTTTACCTCAGTGAAACCAGAAACAGCTTGTGTGTCTGAAGACAGTCTTACTAGCTTACGGCAAATAAATGACTGCACAGAGATTGATCTTAGCCACATTTCTACAGTTGAAAATGTATGTATTAATCAGGTAGGTTTTTTTGATGTTTTACCTACACATAATGATGACACAATTTTACTCTGTACATATCCTGTATGAAATGGTGGAACATCTGTTGCTAACTGTAACCACATCAGTTAGACCGTTTTTTTCATGAGTTTTGAGTTTTTGTACATTTGTAATTATTGTTAATATATTAAATTTGTTTGATTGGAATAATGATCTGTACGTCAGTTGCTACTGTTCTGCTTTCTTTCTTGGCTATGGTGTAGTTTTAAGTTGACAAGCACTAGGTGTAAGGTTAAAATAGAAACCACAACCTCAATCAGAGATCACGAGTAAATTTGTCACAAACTGTCCAAAATTAAATAAAGAAGTACAGAAAAAAATGAATCATATCTATAACATAGTTATACTAATCATTACACAAATGCATGCTTTGGTCACGATTAAAAAATTATGTAGTTTTGTCAGAGCTCTTCCTTCTCTCTTCTCTGGTGAAAATGAAAACAACTTAGGTTTTTAACGTAGTTGAACTTTTTTTTAGCTCAGAAAGGGTGGAATTAAATTCCTGGCAAAATTTTAGTACCTGAAAATGATCAAGGTCTAGTTTTTGCTTCTGGGATGTAGAGTCATAGAGTTGTACAGCGCAGAAACACTCCCTTCGGTTCAACTCAATGCTGACCAGGCTTCCTTTGCCTGCATTTGGCCCATATTCCTCTAAACCTTTCCTATTCGTGTACCTGTCCAAATGTCTTTGAGATGTCATAACCGTACCTGCATCTACCACTTCCTCTTGCAGTTCATTCTACCTATTTTGTTTTTTTCTTCATTCACGGGATGAGGGCGTCGCTGGCTGGGCCAGCATTTATTGCCAACCTTAATTACCCAGAGGGCAGTTGAGAGTCATCCACATTGCTGTGGGTCTGCAGTCACATGTAGGCCCAGACCAGGTAAGGATGGCAGCTTCCTTCCCTAAAGGGCATTAATGAACCAGATGGGTTTTTCCTGACAATGGATTCATGCTCATCATTAGATCCTTAATTCCAGGTATTTATTGAATTCAAATTCCACCATCTGCTGTGGCGGGATTCGAAGCCAGGTGCCCAGAATGTTATCTGGGACTCTGGATTAATAGTCCAGCAATAATACCACTAGGCCATGGCGTCACTTATGAAGCACCCTCTGTGTGGAAAAAGTTGTCCCTCAAGTCTTTTATAGTCTTTCTCCTCTCCCCTTAAAATTATGCCCTCTAGTTTTGAATTCACCTACCCTGGATAAAAGACCTTTGCTATTCACCTTATCTACGCCCCTCGTGATTTTATAAACCTCTATAAGGTCACTCCTCAACCTCTTATGCTCCAGGGGAAGAAGTCCCAGCATATTCAGCCTCTCCTTATAATGCAAACCCTACAGTCTTGGTAAAATCCTTGTAAATCTTTTCTGCCCCCTTTACAATTTAATAATATCCTTCCAATAGCAGGGTGAACCAGAACTGTACACAATACTCCAAATGTGGCCTCAACAACATCCTGTAGATCTGCAGCATACTCAGTGGTCTGAGCAATGAAGGCAAGTGCGCCAAACACCACCTTTGCCACTCCGTCTACCTGTGACACAACCTTCAAGGAACTGTGTACCTGAACTCCTAGGTCTCTCTGTTCAATAACACTCCCCCGGGCCCTTCCTTTAACTGTGTAAGTCCTGCACTTGTTCATCTTAGCAAAATTCAACTCATATTTGGCTAAATTACACTCCATATGCTGCTCCTCGGTGCAGTGCCCAGGTGATCAAGTACTCTTAGATAAACTTCTTCACAGTCCACTATGCAATTGATTTTGGTGTTATCCGTAAACTTACTAACCACACTTCCTATACTCTCATTGATTATATAAATGACAAACAACAGCAGATCCAGCACTGATCCCTGAGGAACACTGCTGGATGCAGTCCTCCAATCTGAAAAACAACTCTCCACCACCATCCTCTGTCTCCTACTGTCAAACCAATTTTGCCAATTGGCAAGTTCCCCTGGGTCCCATGCGATCTAATTTTACTAATCAGTCTACCATGCGGAACCTTGTCAAATGCCTTACTAAGTCCATGTAGACAACTTTTACTGCTCTGCCCTCCTCTATCTTCTTCGTCACATCTTCAAAAAACTCAATCAAGTTGTGAGACATGATTTCCCGTGTACAAAGCCATGTTGACTATCCCTAAGCAGTCCTTGCCTCTCCAAGTGCATGTAGATCCTTTCTCTCTGAATCCCCTCCAACAACCTACCCACTACTGATGTCAGACTCACTGGTCTATGATTCTTCTTGCAGCCTTTCTTAAATAAAGACACAACATTAGCCACCCTTCAGTCTTCTGGTGCCTCACCCATGGCTGTAAATGATAAAAAAAATCTGTGCTACGGGCCCCACAATTTCTTCCCTAGCTTCCCACAATATCCTGGGATACACTTGATCAGGTTCCAGAGATTTACCTACATTTTATGCTTTTTAAGACCACCAGTACTTTCTCTTCCGTAATGTGGACTTTTTCAAGACATCAGCAGTATTTATTTACCTGAGTTCTGTTGCATCCATGTCTTTTGCCACAGTAAATACTGATGCAAAATATTCATGTAGTATTTCTCCCATCTCTTGTGGTTCCACACATTGATGACCTCATTGATTTAAGGGGCCCTATTCTCTGCTCAGTTGCTGTTTCGCCCTTAATGCAGTTGTCGAATCTCTGGATTATCTTTAACCTTACTTGCCAAGGATATGTCATATCCCCTTCCTGCCCTCCTAATTCCCCTCTTAAGAATGCGCCTACTCACCTTTTACTCTTCAAGAGATTCATTTGATTCCGGTGCTCTATACTTGACATATGCCTCCTTTCTCTCGACCAGAGCCTCAATATCTCCAGTCATCCATTGTTCCCTACTCCTACCAGCCTTCCTCTTCACACTAACAGGAACATACTGTCTCTGAATTCTTGTTATCTCACTTTTGAAAGCCTCACACTTGCCAATGTTCCCTTTACCTGTGAACAGTCTACTCCAATCAACTTTTGAAAATTCCTGTCTCATAACATCAAAATTGACCTCACTCCAATTTAGAACTTTGACTTTTTAAAATCCCCTGCAATTACAATCTTATTAATCTTATACATAACTCAGATCTGTCTACATTTTTGATTGGAAAATACCCAAAAGCAAATGCATATAAAGTGGCCCAAAATAGTAGTAAATCTGAGGATTGTGAAGTTTTTAGAATGTTGCAAAGGAGGACCAAGAAACTGACAGAGAAAGAACTGAACACAAATAATCTAGCAAAAAACATAAAAATTGAATGTAAAAGTTTCATTGATTATGTGATAAGCAAATGTTTGGCTAAGACAAATATGTGTCCATATAAAGCAGGTTCAGGTGAATTAATAATATGGCGGATAAACAAAATAAGTTCTTTGTGTCTGAGATAAAAGGTACTGCAGATGCTGGAGAATCCGAGATAACAAGCATGGGGCTGGATGAACACAGCAGGTCAAGCAGCATCATAGGAGCAGGAAAACTTGACATTTCGGGCCTAAACCCTTCATCAGAACTGGGGGAGGGGAAGAGGGTTCTGAAATAAATAGGGAGAGAGGGGGAGGCGGATAGAAGATGGATAGAGGAGAGGATAGGTGGAGAGGAGGCAGACAAGTCGAAGAGGCGGGGATGGAGCCAGTAAAGGTGAGTGTAGGTAGCGGGGTAGGGAGGAGATAGGTCAGTCCAGGGAGGACGGACAGGTCAAGGGGGCGGAATGATGTTAGTAGATAGGAGATGGGGGTGTGGTTGAGGTGAGAGGAAAAACAGGTTAGGGAGGTGGAGATGAGCTGGGCTGGTTTTGGGATGCGGTTGGGGGAGGGGAGATTTTGAAGCTTGTGAAAGCCACATTGATGCCATTGGGCTGCAGGGTTCCCAGGCTGAATATGATTTGCTGTTCCCGCAACAAACAACTGCACCTCCCAGTCGCGAACCATTTCAACTCCCCCTCCCATTCCTCAGATGACATGTCCATCCTTGGCCTCCTGCAATGC
>JAHRHZ010000034.1:30250389-30269101 GCA_024137785.1 Ginglymostoma cirratum | reverse complement strand
ACCCGAAACGTCAGCTTTCCTGCTCCTCTGATGCTGCTTGGCCTGCTGTGTTCATCCAGCTCCACACCATGTTATCTCAGACTCCAGCATCAGTAGTTCCTACTATCTCTAAGTTGTTGGGAAGCACTTATACATACAAGTGGTAGCAGTTTGAAACTCTTCTCCAAAGCAGCGGTTGATACAAGATCAGTTGTTAATTTTGAATCTGAAATGGATAACGTTTTGTTAATCAGAGGTATGAAGGGATACCAGCCAAAGTCAGGTATATGGAGTTAGGCCATAGATTAACTATGATGACATTGAATGATGGAACAGGCCCGAGGTTCTGAATGACTTACTCCTGTTCCTATGTTCTGGAGCCTTAAGACTGTGTGCTCCTTCGATGTCTTTGTGTATTAATTTTATGTTAAACCTATCCACCTTTCCACTTGACTCTTAAGAGCTTTCTTTAGACCTCCTTCTTTGACCAAGTTTTAGTCCTACCGTGGCATGGTGTTAAATTTTGGTAGGTGACTCCTGTGAAGCTTCTTAAGAGAATTTCCTACATTAATAATGCTACATAAATGCAAGTTGTTGTCAATCCACTTTCATGTCAACATTTTATTAAGTTCTTTGTTCTTTTTACTGAATTGAATGCAGTCATGAGTAGACAGATTGGTGGGTAATCTCTCAGTACAAATATTTCTAATTCGAATCACAACTTGTACTGGACAGGTTTTATGCATTACTTGCCGTAACCCGTTTTGTCAAAATCAGTTTTTAATCATTGTCTCTGTCTTTGTTTTTCAGAATATTGAATTGTTGAATTGAAAATCTTGGAACCTCTTCTGTTTTTATCATGGCTTGGTATCAAACGGATTGTATTGAAAAACCTCTTTGTGCTACATTCAAAAAACTGGGAACTTGCGTTGGTCAGAATCCTTGGTGGTTCTTATTGATTCCTCTGTTTGTTTCTGGAGGAATAGGAGCAGGATTTTGTTTCTTTGCTGAAAATGAAAGCAATAACATAGAGGATCAATTCACACCGATTAATGGACCAGCAAAATCAGAGAGGCAGTTTATTAAAGAACATTTTCCAACCAATGATTCTCAATTTTTCTCCAGACAGAGACTTTATACAGAGGGGACATTTGCTTCTATTATTGCTGTTTCAAAAGATGGCAACATTCTGACAAAAGTAGCATTTGAAGCGATTCTATTCCTTGATAAAAAAGTCAAAGACTTCCAATTTTATGACAATGGCACAGCCTACAACTATTACAATATTTGTGCAAAAACAGCAGACGCTTGTTTCTCAAATGCACTCTTAGATTTGATACACTATGATCCTGACCTGGTTGAGAGTACAAATATTTCTTACCCAATAGCAAATCGTGCTTTTATTGCTGGTACAGTGGGTGGCGTTGAATTAGATGAAAGTGGAACAGCTATAAAAATGGCAAAAGCCTTAAGGTTACAATATCCATTAAGAGAAGATGATGAAACATATAAGAGACTCAGTTTGCTGTGGATTGAAAAGTTTCTCAGCGAATTCCCAATGGACTTTACATATTCATCTTGTATTGAGGTAAAGATTTAAAGTAGGCAGGTTACAACTTTGAGAATTCCCTGTCTTGTCCCGGTAGAATTTGACCTTGCAGCGCAATCAGAATAGATATCAAGGCCTGAATGGCCGATCCCTGTTCCATGTGCTGAGAGTCAAATTTGTGAAATTTATCAGTCCTTATTCCAGTTGTAACAAAAACAGAAGTTGCTGGAAAAGCTCAGCAGGTCTGGCAGCATTGGTGAAGAAAAAAAATCAGAGTTAATGTTTCGGGTCCAGTGACCCTTCCTCAGAACCTTATTCCAGTTGTATCTGCAAATTCCTATTGCTAGTCTGACATATGGTGCCTTTATATGATGGCTTTATAAACTATAGTGCCTTATACCCTTGAGGGACATCTCAAAGCTTTGGACATGCTGTATTATTGCAATGCAGTCATTGTTGTGTCAATAAATAGCAGACTATTTTTACACTATTTGACAAAGTAAACCACCATGCAAAACAATTTGTCTTAACATCACTCCTCGTGATCAGTCAACCAAATCTCATCCCAGGAATCAGTCTGGCAAACCTTCACTGCACTATTTTTGTCAAGCATATTTTCCTTCAGTAAGAAAACTAAAACAGCACACATTAGTTCGGATGTGGTCTCACCAAGGCCCTATGCAGCTGCAGTGAGACTTCATTGATCCTGTTCTCAAACCCTCTTGCAATGAAGGCCAAGGTACCATTTGCTTCCCTAACTGCTTGTGGGGTGCCTGCATGCTTGCTTTCAATCAACAGTGTACAACATCACCCATGTCCCTTTGTGTATCAAAATCTACCATTTACATAGCACTCTATTTTAATTCTGTTTTTTCTACCAACATGGACAACATCCTGCATTTGCCCACTCACTCAATTTGACTAAAGCATTTTAAAGCCTCACTACTCTCATTTTCTCTTATTTTTGTATAGTCAGCAAACTTGGAAATACTACATTAGATTCCCTCATCTAAGTTATTGGCACAGTATATATTGTGAATAGGTGGGCCCAAGCATGTGTTGTTTCATGAATTGATACATTCTACTCTGATTGTTACTTCCTGTTTCCTGTTAGCTAACCAATTCTTAATCCATGCTTTAGTCTTGCACACAAACCTCAAAAGTGGGTCTTTATGAAAGTTTTCTGAGAATCCAAATGCACTACATCCATTGTTTCTCTATCATGTATTCTATAGTTATGTCCTCAAAAAAACTCCAGTCAGTTCGTCAAACATGATTTCCCTATCATATATCTATGTTGATTTCATAAAATTGTTATGGTGGAGAAGAAGGCCATTCAGCCCATCATGTCAGCATTAGCTCTCTGAGTATTTTAACATTGTGCAAATCTCCTGCCTTTCCCCCATAACCCTGTACATTGTTTTCTTTTTAAATAAATACAATCCCCTCTTGAATTCTGCAGTTGAACTTGCCTGCATCAGACTTGCTGGCAGTGCATTCCATACCTTAGCTACTCCCTGAGTGAGAACATTTTTTTATGATCTCACACTTCTTTTTTCTGCAAAACACCATAAAACCGTGTGACAATAAAAGCTAATTCTAATCCTAGGTCCTTCGGTCCACAGACCTATCTACACTAATCCCACCTTCCAACCTTTCCAAGGCCCATAGCCTTGAACGTTACAACATTTCAAGTTCTCATCAATGTACTGGTTAAAGTTTGTGAGGTTTACCACCTCTACTGCCCTCTCCCTGGCAGTGTATTCCTGATTCCAATCACCCTCTGGAGGAAATTTTTTTTCCTCAAATCCCTTCTAAATTTGATGCCTTCATCTTAAAATTAATATCCTCATTATTGACCCTTCAACCAAGGGGAACGGCTGCTTCCTGTACATTCTGTCCGTTCCTCTCGTAATCTTATTTGTCTCAATCTAGTCCCCTCTCTAACCTCTCAGCTATGAAGAGAGGTAGGATAGGCTTGGGTTGTTTCTTTTAGAGCAGAAATGCAGCAATATAGGCAACATCCTGGTGAATCTCTGCTGCACCCCCTTCAATGCAATCATATATTTTCTATAGTATGGCAACCAGAACTGCACACAGTACTACAACTGTGGCCTAATCAAAATTTTGTTCCAATGTAACCTGCCTGGTCTTATAATCTGTGCCACGCCTGATAAGGGCAAGTGTCCCAAACGCCTTCTTAACCAACTTATTAACCTGTCCAGGCACCTTTAAGGATCTGTGGACAAGCACCCTAAGATCCGCATTCTGATTTTCCTAGTGTCCTAGCATTCATTGATTACTCCCTTGTCTTGTTATTCCTTCCAAAATCCATCAGCTTACACTTCTCAGGATTAAATTGTATCTGCTCATCTGACCAACACATCTATAACTTCCTTTAAGCTAAGACTTTCTTCCACCCTATTAACCACCTGGTCGGTGTTCTTGTCATTCGCAGCCCTCCAACATTTTCATCCATATCGTTTATAAATGTCATGAACAATAAGAAACCCAGCACTGATCCCTCTGTTATGTCAGTACACACCAGCTTCCAGCCACACAAACAGCCTTCTACCACCACCCTCTGTCTCCTACGATTAAGCCAATTTGGATTCATTTTGCCAAGTTATCCGGGATCCTACGTGTTTTTACCTACTTTAGAGTCTCCCATGTAGGACCACGTGAAAGGCTTTGCTGAAATCCATGCAAACTATATCAACTGCATGACCCTCATTTACATACCTGATTGCCATCTTGAAAAATTCAATCATATTTGTTAGGCATGACCTCCATCTGACGAAGCTAGGCTGACTACTCCTGATCAAATCTTGCATTCCAAGTGGCGCTGTGAAGCTTGAACACTAACCCATACTATTTGGGACAACTCCTGTTTCTGTCCTGCAAATTCTATGCAAAATATTTAAATTTGTTGAAAAATACTTTACAGAATTGTTGAAAATTATTAATGAACTGGTAATCATGCTCATAATACTAAAGATGTCCAGAGATGATGGACTGTATACCACTTCTGGATTGAACATTGTCTGTTATGGCTGTAGAGCTGGATTCATAAACAGCGCTCCTTTTCCCAGTTAATATGAATAGTGTCTCAGGTTGTTTGGTGTTTTGTCGTCCAGCGGGCTCTTGTTTGTGCCAAATGCTGACTTCTTTTGTCATCTGCTTTTTCCATGCCCTTCCTGTCTCCAAGCACTCTACAGCAGTAAGATCTATCCATTGACTCTGTTCCTAGTCAACTTTAGGTCTCACTTGCAAAAATTCCTGTACCACAGGCAGGATATATAAATGCCCATCATATATATCAAATGTAAAGTTGGATTCAAGTCATTGACTACGCTGAATGGCCTCCTATTTGTGTTGGAAGATTGTACGAATGGACAAAGGAATCTTAATTCATCGTAGAGTCCCTCCAGTGTGGGAGGAGGCCATTTGTCCCAACAAGTCTACACTGATTCTCTGAAGAGCATCTCACCCAGTCTCACCCCACCTACGCTATCCCTGTAACCCTGCATTTCCCATGGCTAATCCATCTAACTTACACATCCCTGGACACCACGGGCAACTTAGCATGACTAATCTACCTAATCTGCACATCTTTGGACTGCGGGAGGAAACCAGAGCACCCAGACACAGGGAGAATATGCAAACTCCACACAGACAGTTACCCGAGACTGGAATCAAACCTGGGTCCCTGGTGCTGAGAAGCAGCAGAGCTAACCGTTCAGCCAGCGTGTTGTCGTATTATTGTACATTCAGAAGCATTTAGTTACTTGTTCATAGTGTGTAAATAACATTTATTTTCACTAATTCCAGGTTTCACATTTTACTTCTGTCTCAAGGCAAGAAGAATTTGAGAAAAGTTCCAAAAGAATTATTCCTCTTTTTTCTGTAACATATTTTCTTTCAATATCCTTTTCCATCTTGTCTTGCATGAGGTAAAGTTAATTTCTATAAAACTTGATGCATATGTTTATTTCCATAAATCCTTATTAGAAATGTAAAAGCTTGTTACTTCACCGAATATATGTTGCTTATTTTCAGGCTTGACTGTGTGAGAAATAAGATCTGGGTTGCTGCTATGGGAGTTATATCAGCTGGATTAGCTGTGCTTACTGGCTTTGGATTGCTACTATACTGTGGAATGTCATTTGCCATCAATACTGCCAATGCACCCTTTCTGATTCTAGGTCAGTACCATTTCAACGACTTGTGGAATATCATTGTCTGTTAGGTGGGATTCTGCATAAATTTTGTTCTGGCAGGTTCTAAAGATATTTTTGGTAGTAAATTGGTAGTACATTGCAACCTGGCAGCATTCTGTTCATTGCTTGTGGCTAAAATCTATTATACAAAAGATACACGGCAGCAACATACGTACTGTAACATAGCATGCATATAATCTCCATTCATAGTTGAATGTGGCAAATGATAATCTGTAGTTCATCTTTAATTAATCTTTTTAGCACACATTATTTATGTCAACTAGCATAGCTGTTATAATTTACACGTACTACACGAACCCCACGCTTATTCACAAATTTTTCTCTCTTTCTAATAGCCAACCCAAAGCAACAAAACTGTCAACTCTACAACATCAATTACATAGTCCTATCAGTGTCATTAGTAACAATGATGATTATATTTCACCTGCCCACTCTGAAGTTCCTCTCCAGCACTGAAGAGATGTCCTTAACTCTGGTACTGTGCAGACAATACAGCCTTTATGCAGAATCTATACAGTACTCCTAATTTTTCTGTCCCCAATGATTACTATATTCCTATTTCATCACACCCCCCCCCCCCCAATGAAATGGCTTCCTGTACCGTGATACTGTGGTCAGTTTTCTCGTCCTTACTGCAATCTCTACACTTGTCCACACAGTTTGCAAGAATCTCATAATTGTTGGACGATTCTGGGGACAAAGGCTCCATGAATAAAATCCCCCGAGTCCCCATACCTGCTTTATTTTCAATCATACCCTCCTGCCCTCAATAACAGACCAGATTTATATTACATAGTCTGGGGATGTGACTTCCGTCTGGCCCAAGCATCCAGATAACTTTCCCCTTCCTGATGTACCACAATTTCTGCAACTTGCTGCACTCACATCACATTGCCACCACTGGTCTCACTGTAAGTAGGCCTCTTTATCCTTTCTTATTCACTTCTCATTGTGGATAGTTTACTCCTTGGAATAAACCTTAGTTAAAACACCTCTGCTCCCCTTTGAACTGGATTCCCACTTTGCACCAAATTCCTAGTTTCACTCACTTGGCCTTTGTCTCAGCTGCAGCCTCCACTCACATTAACCATGTTCTTTATTAACAATGATTTCTCTTTAGTCGTCAGGCACAGTATTGCATAACTTCAGGTTTCATCAGACTGCTCTATTTAAAGGACTCAGTTCTCCCATTGGACTACTGGAAAGGACAGATGCATAATTATTGTGAATCCGATTTGAGCAGCCATAAAGATCCCCATTCTTGGCTATTCCTCTAGATGTCATTAAAGGCAAGAGGCTAGATACATTTCTGTCACAAGACTACAACTACAAAATCTCTCTTCAAAATAATTCTAAAATTATGGATCAATTTCTACATGCTTTAAATAAATTGAGGCAAGTGTTCATTTCAGTACAGTATAATAAATACCTTCAATTTATTTTATTCCTAACAGAATTATGCTAGAATGGATTATCTATTCACTGGTATTAGTAATAAGCAAAAGTGTGATGTAGCACTTCTAATGAACAGGAGAAAGTGTTGCAACCTTTAATTGTGTAGGAGTTAATTCAGTCTTCCTCTTTTATCATTGTTCTCTTCTAAATAGCAAATTATGTGCTGACAATCAATTAGTAGTGCTCTATATAACCATTTCACAAACTATTCTGTATTCAGGTATACATCATGAACACAAAAAAGAAGGGCATGGTTATACTTTTTTTTTCATTCATTCATGAGCTGTGGGCATCATTGACTGGGGCTGCATTTATTGCACATCCCTAGTTGCCCTTGAGAAGCTGGTGGTGAATTGTTACTGCAATCCCTTTGGTTCAGGTAGACCAAAATGCTATTAGGAAGGGAGTTTCAGGATTTTGACCTAGTAACACTGAATAGATGGTGACATATTTCCAAGTATGGATGTTGAGTGATTTAGCGGGGAATTTGAAGCTGGAGGTGTTCCCAGGTATCTGCTGCCCTTGTCTTTCTAGATGGAAGTGTTCATGGATTTGGAAGGTGCTGTAAGTAACTATTAGAACTCTGCACTGAAAACATAAAAGTCAAACAAATTGACAGTCTTGTCTAACATTACGCTTGAATCTGCAGGTATTGGTGTGGATGATATGTTTATTATGCTTGCCAGCTGGCAAAAGACAAAAGTGCACGATAGAATTGAAGACCGTCTGGCAGAGACATATGCTGAAGCAGCTGTTTCTATTACAATCACCACTCTAACTGATGTTTTGGCCTTTTATATCGGCATTATGACACCTTTTTTGTCTGTGCAATCGTTTTGTGTTTACACAGGCACAACTGTTCTATTGTGCTTCATTTACAACGTTACATTTTTTGGAGCTGTTCTTGCATTGAATGGGAAAAGAGAAGCTAGTAATAAGCATTGGTTGACATTCAGAAAGGTTGAAGAAGATCACAAACCAGGAGAATCTAAATTCCATGGATTATGTTGTGTAGGTGGAACATACGATTGGGACTCGGGCATGGAATCAGAACATAAAGTTTATTTTTTCTTTAAGAAATATTATGGACCATTCCTTACAAATCGATGGACCAAAGCAATTGTGGTGTTCCTGTATGTTGGATATTTGGCTGGCAGTATTTATGGCTGTTTACACATCAAAGAAGGAATTGATCTCAGAAATTTGGCTTTTGATGATTCATATTTGATTAGGTTCTATGATGATGAAAGTGATTTTTTCTCAGAATATGGACCTCGAGTCATGGTTGCTGTCACTGAACCTGTGGAATATTGGGATTCTACTATTCAAGATGAAATTGAAACCTGCATGGAAAGACTGGAAAACAACTCGTATGCAGATCCTGAATTGTCAGAGTCCTGGCTTCGTGTGTACATTGATCTATCTAAAAAGATGTCAATAGGTATAAGGGAGAAGAATACATTCATTGAAAATTTACCTAAATTGTTTACGTTTGTCTCTTCATTTCAACAAGATATTGAGCTCCCAGAAGATAATATCAGTATTAGAGCTTCACGATTTTTCATTCAAATTGTGAACGTCAGTAATTCAGTTGATCAAAAAAACATGTTGATTGAATTAAGAATCTTGGCAAATGAATGTAGAATCCCTTTGCTTGTATATCATCCAGCATTCATCTATTTTGATCAATTTCTTGTGATAGTGACCAATACAGTGCAGAATATAATTATAGCAGCTATTGCTATGTTGGTCATTTCTTTACTATTAGTACCTAATCCAGTTTGTTCTTTATGGGTAACATTTGCTATTGCATCTGTTTTAGTGGGTGTGGCTGGTTTTATGACTTTCTGGGGTGTCAACTTGGATTCTATATCTATGATTAATCTGGTTGTTTGCATTGGATTTTCGGTGGATTTTACAGCTCATATTACATATGCATTTGTTTCAAATGATAAACCAAATGCCAATGAGCGAGCCATCGATGTGCTGTACAAGCTTGGCTATCCCATTCTGCAGGGATCTATTTCAACTGTACTGGGTGTTGCAGTGTTGTCTATTGCAGGTAGTTACATATTTAGAACATTTTTTAAGATCATGTTTCTTGTTATATTTTTTGGTGCAGTTCATGGCATTATATTTATGCCAGTGTTTTTGACATTTTTACAAGCTTGTGGCAAACAGCATAGTGGTCCTCCAAGTGGACATGATAACAATGCCCACAGCTACCAGCATGTTCATCATAGCAAAGTAAATGGAGACGCTTCCTATGAACTGACAGAAAGGTGATAACAGTTGCTGTTATATGAAACTAAAGAGATCCGTAGCAACTTTATTAACTTGCTGTTTTCTTAACTGTGATCCCAGGGCTTAAAGGATAAACTTAGTTAGGAGTACAATTAATTACTTCTTCCCCATTAATATTTTTCTAACTTTTATAAATTGAGTTGTTGAAGAAGAAAATTAGTGACCTATTCAAAAATCTGATCAAATGTTTCTGTATCAAAAATAATTAACATTGTAAAGGTCCAACTTGTTCTTCATAGCCATGTACCATCGTCCATTCCCATCAATTTGAAATCAAGAGTAATAGCATCCCCTATTTTTCATTTGCATTTTCTAAGAACCTCAACACAGTGGAGCTCTTCAATTTTCACAGTATTCATTTCCTACAGACCTGAAGAGCTTTAATTTGTTAATACTTAAACAATATTTCTTGATTTATCATTTTTTCTACAATTCCATCTCAACATTCCCTCTATGTCAATCCTTTAAATTAGCCACTCACTTTGGTTCCCCAGTCAAAATGTTTCTCTTCTGGGACTTAGAAAAAGATATAAATATTGTTACAGTGAACATTATAGATAACCCCCTCAAATCAAACAAAAGGCTGTTCATAATAAAGCAGGTATGAATTGTGACAAACTGTGTCTCCACCACTGTTGTTAAGTTATCAATCTGTTTGTGACATCCAGCACTGGATGAGCAGAAATTACCTCTAAATGACTATTCAGAAGCTCACAATCATTATTTTC
Source organism: Ginglymostoma cirratum (assembly GCA_024137785.1). Classification (NCBI taxonomy): domain Eukaryota; kingdom Metazoa; phylum Chordata; class Chondrichthyes; order Orectolobiformes; family Ginglymostomatidae; genus Ginglymostoma; species Ginglymostoma cirratum. Next base: position 30,258,845 of record JAHRHZ010000034.1, on the reverse strand, counting down.
AGTCATTTCTCTGACTCCATTCTCTACGAATTGACTCTATTCTTTCCTTTGCACTAGTCTTGAGACTAACCCAATTTGTTTGCAATCTTGGTGTCACATTCAAGCCCACAGAGAGATTTGGATCATATATTCAAGCCATCACCAAGGCTGCCATTTCTGTTCCTTAACATTGTCCAACTTTGCACCTGTTACTGAAACCCACATTACATTTATGACTCTCTTACCTCTAGAATTAACTTTTCTGTTGCACACCTGCTTGCTATCCAGCATTCTGCCCCCTGCAAACTTGAGATAATGCAAAACTCTGTTCCATGTGTCTTAACTCACAGTAAATCTTGTCCCCCTCTCACCCTTGTTTTCCCTTTTGTAGATTGGATGCCGGTCAAGCAACACCTTAATTTCTAAATTCTTGTCCTTGTATTCGAATCCCTCTATAATCCTCCCATAAGCCCTGAACTTTTCTCCAGAATAACAAACCTGCAAGATATCTGTGCTAGTTGTGGCATCTTGAATGTTCCTGACTTTAATTATTCCACCATTGGTCACTATGCCTTTAACTGCCTAGGCTCAAAGCTTAGAAATTCCTTTGAAGCACTTTCCTACCTCTCTTCTGTGCCTTCCTCCTTTATTCCTTCAAACCTAGCTCCTTTGGTCATCTGACCTAATGTCTCCTGTGGATCAGTGTCATATTTTATTTTATAATACTTTTGCAAAATACCCAGGAGCTTTTTATTAAAGGTATTATATAGATATAAATTGTTGATGTTTTTGTATTTATTCATCAGATAGTAGTTGCACTTTGCAAGTCCAAGTAATTGCAGAAACCCTGAGACTATGAAAAGGTATAATTTTTAAAGGCTTTTTTTTTTACTGTTGATCCAAAGAAGGAAGCCTCTTGGTAGTATGGTACTTGAATACTAAATGCAGTTTAAGGTTTTTGCTTTGAACTCATCAGGACAAAAGCACAAGAATACCAAATACTAAAGGGATTAAGATTTTATTTCTGCATGAGAAAGGGTGCTAGATAACATTTGCTAAATAATCTTGGATATGTTAAGAATACACTAACAATTTAAAGTTACCAGTTGGCCTTACAGCGCCATTGCTTACAGTGAAGGGATGGCCTAGTGGTAACATTGCTGGACTGTTAATCCAGAGACTCAGGTAATGATCCAGACAGCTGGGTTTGAATCCTGCCACAGCAGATGCTTGAACCACTAAACCAATGTTGATGTCAAGAAACACCCATCTCGTTCACTAATGTTCTTTAGGGAAGGAAATTGCCATCCTTACCTGGTCTGGCCTATATGTAACTCCTGATCCACATCATCGTGGTTGATTCTTAACTGACCTACAGGCCATTAGAATGGGCAATAAAAGCTGGCCAGCAATGACATCATCCCATGAATAAATTAAAAAAATCTCAAGTTTGCTGGAAACTACAAGCTGGGGAGGGCCCTGTCATTTGCACACAGAAGGAACATGTCCATACATTCCAGCTGGTTTGATAAAAAACAGAATCTTGGGGGACAGCAGCTTTCTCTGTTGTGTTCCTCACAGCAATTCCATGACCAATCAGAGTTGACGTGCATGGTTTGAAATTAAGTAAAAACTTGCCAGTCCAAAGATATATTGCCCTGTAGAGTCTAGGGTTGTGCAAGCAAAATGGGTTAGCAATGTTAAATACAGGGTTATGGGGACAGGGTTGGGGGAAGGTGGAATGGGATGCTCTACAGAGGGTCGGTGCTGACTCGCTGGGCTGAATGGCCTCCATCTTCACCATAGGGATTATAAACTGTTTCCTTTTACATTCTCCATGCAATGCTTCTACCAAATTTTGCCCACTTGTGAAACAACCTGTACCTTCTTCTCATGCAGTGTAAATTGTTGTCCTTTACAAATTTGGTATTCTTGTGTTTCTGTCTTGATGAATGAAAGATAAAATATTTTATCAGCATATTTCCTTTTCTGTTAATACAATAGCAGTAATTGATTCAAACGTGTTTCCTTTACTGTACATACTGCACAGCTGCAGAAGCATCTGAAATTGAATGGATTTCTGCAATTGCTTTTTTACGGTGAATCAGATTAATCTGCAGCAGACTATGACTTGCACTGAATAGCAATATGTTTTTCTTCTGTTTTGACATACTTGTGTCCACAATGACTGTCCCTAATAAGATGAACTACGAATTCTGTTACAATATGTCATTGTCACAAGAAGAGATTGCAGTGTGATATTACCGTCATAGTCAAATATTGTCGGAAAACATCTTATTCAAATAAAGAGCATGGCCCCACTGCAGTTATACAAAATAATTTGCATTTGGATTCTTGCATCTACCTCTGTCACCATATGGGCTTTAATATGCTTTTTGTAATATGGTGACCAGAACTATTTACAGCACATCGAATATAGATTAACCTAAACTTTGTATAGATTTATGTAATTTTTCTTTCCAGTTCTTTGCCTACGGAATGACCCTTGTGTTTTATTTTTAACCCATTTAACAGCCTTATAAACATACATCATTACTTTTATGTACCTGAACTTTTAGGGCTTTCTGTTTCTTTACTCTATTAGACATATCTACTGTAAGGAATATGTAAGCATCTCAATCTTCCTACCAAATAAAAACCTCTTAAATGTCTGTGTTGAAGTTTATTTACCAATTACATGCCCATTCTCCAAGATTACTAATATCATCCTGTAGTTTGTTGTAATCCTCTGTACTTCTGTATCCACAAACTGGTGTAATTGACAAATTTTTAAATTGTGCTTATGCTTGAATAAAATCATATGATGGTTATCATACAAGTAAAAGAGTCATGGGTGTGTTAATTGAAGTGATTGTATTTCAAATCACGGAAAATTTGTTTCACAACGAACAGTTAAATATTCTATGAGATTCCTTATAGGAAATCTTAACAGCACTACTCTTACCACCTCTCTATTATATTGTAAAAGAAAGTACCCAAGGTAGTCAAAGATGATAGAATGAATTATCGCTGCCTATTTGAGAGGTGAGAGGACTGGCAAATGATAGGCAGCTGAGTTGGTTGATGAGTCTGATGTCTTCCTATTGCCATACTATTTTGCCAGCAGTGTGAATTTTGTAGCTTTTTTACCCTGCTGCGCAACCAATCAAACTATTTACATTCCCATGTCTGTGGATATTTTGCCTGGATCAGGAGGACCCAGTGCCACTCTGGGAAACCACTGGGTGAAACTTGGCAATGTCCAGTGGGTTCTGCGGGTGGGATTCCTTGTTTGAGTTTTTCAAGGCACATAGAAGCAACACCCCACCCCGGTGTCAATGATCACTCAAACGGTTGACACTGTTTCTTAGCAACCTCCTCCAAGCCATTGCTGGTGCTTTGCTGACTGACCCTGGCTTCCCCCAACATAACTCGTCTGCCATTGAGGTAACGTTAATGTAGCAGACTGAACAATGGCCACTACTAGCAGTGACACTGAACTGCTACTCCATTGATTTAAATTGGCAGTTTCTCAGGATTGGGTCATCATTCCTAATTGGACAACATTAAACACAGCCCTTATGAGACTGAAAAGTCATCCTTACCATCATCTGGGGTCTAGACAGCATCATCACCATCCCTGAGTGGCTCCGTACCACCCACACGGTCCTTCTGGAGGTGAAACATCATTTTCACATTGAGGATGCCCTCCTGCGTATGGTGTTGTACTACCGTTGTGCTAAATGGGATGGATTTTGACTAAATCTAGCAACTTAAACTGGGAAGACATGCAGTGCTGACTATCAACTGTATTCAACTACAATCTGTGACATCATGGCGTGGCAAATCCCCAAGTGTACTAATCCAATTATCAAGCCAGGAGATTCATCTGTTAATGAAGACTGCAGGAGGGTAGGGCAGAAGCACCACAAAGCATATCAAAAAATGAGGTTTCACCCTCATGAAGCTACATCACAGGGCTACTTGCATGGCAAGTATCTCCACCCTCACAAGGGGATGGTGCAGCACATTAGTGCAAAAGGCAAAGCTAAGATATTTGCATCTATCCTGAGCAAGAAATGCTGAGCAGATGATTCATCTCAGCCTTGTCCTGAGGTCCCCGGTATTACAGATACAATTCGATCAATGTGATTCACTCCACATGATATCAAGGAATCTTTGTATCCTCACCGGCTAAATGGCTGGTCCCAGAAGATTGGTTATTCTCCAATGTTGTTTCTTTTGTTTGAGAAGGGTGGCAAGGATAATCCAGCTAATTACAGGCCAGTAAGCCTTACGTCAGTGGTAGGGAAATCATTGGAGAGGATTCTTCAAGACAGGATTTACTCCCACTTGGAAACAGGTGGGTGTATTAGTGAGAGGCAACAGGGTTTTGTGAAGGAGAGGTCGTGTCTCACTAACTTGGTTGAGTTTTTTGAGGAAATGATGAGGATGATCGATGAGGGTAGGGCAGTGGATGTTGTCTGTATGGATTTCAGTAAGGCCTTTGACAAGGTCCCTCATGGCAAGCTGATACAGGAGGTAAAGTCGCACTGGGTCAGAGGTGCGCTTGCAAGATGGATAAAAACCTGGCTCGGCCATGGAAAACAGAGAGTAGCAGTGGAAGGGTGCATTTCTGAATGGAGGGTTGTGGCTAGTGGCATTCCTCAGGGATCAATGTTGGGACCTTTGCTGTTTGTAGTGTATATAAATGATTTGGAGGAAAATTTAACTGGTCTGATTAGTAAGTTTGCTGATGACACAAAGGTTGGTGGAATTGCAGATAGCGATGAGGACCTTCAAAGGATACAGCTGGATATAGATTGGTTGGTGACTTGGGCGGAGAAATGGCAGATGGAGTTTAATCTGGAAAAATGTGAGGTAATGCATTTTGGAAGGTCTAATCCAGAAGGAAATTATACAGTAAATGGCAGAACCCTTAAGAGTACCGATAGGCAGAGGGATCAGGGTGTACAGGTACACAGGTCACTGAAAAGTGGCAACGCAGGTAAGAAGGTCATCAACAAGGCATATGGCATGCTTGCTTTCATCAGCCAGGGCATTGAGTTTAAAAATTGACAGGTAATGTGGCAGCTTTATAGAACCTTAGTTAGGCTGCATTTGGAATATTGTGTTCAATTCTGGTTGCTGCACTACCGGAAGGATGTGGTGGTTTTGGAGAGGGTACAAAAAAGATTTACCAGGATATTGCCTGGAATGGAGGGCATTAGCTATGAGGAGAGGTTGGAGAAACATGGGTTGTTCTCACTGGAACAACAGAGGTTGAGGAGTGTCCTGGTAGAGGGCTACAAGATTATGAAGGGCTTGGACAGACCTGACTGTCAGAAGCTTTTTACCAGGGTGGATGAGCCAGGTACCAGGGGCCATAGGTTTAAGGCATGAGGGGCAAGGTTGAAAGGTAATGTATGAGGCAAGTTTTTTACACAGAGGATGATGGGTGACTGGGACTCGCTGCTGGGGAGGTAGTGGAAGCAGATACGATAGTGACTTTTAAAGGGCGTCTTGACAAATACATGAATAAGATGGGAATAGAGGGATACAGTCCCTGAAGGGGTAGGCAGTTTTATTTGTGACGGGCAGCATGTCGGTGCAGGTTGGGAGGGCTGAAGGCCCTGTTCCGGTACTGTAATTTTCTTCATTCTTTGTCCTTTGAATGACTGAAGATAGTGAACACTGCAAAGGCCACAGACCTTGACAACATTCTGGCAATAGGACTGAAGACTTGTGTTCCAGAACCAGTGGCAACCATGAGCCAAGCTGTTGCAGTACAATATTGACTTTTACCAACCAATGTGGATAATTGCCAAGGTATACCCTTAACACAAAAGGCAGAACAAATCCAAACTGAACAATTATTGCCCTTTATGTCTCTTGATCATCAGCAAAGTGATAGAAGAGGCTATTTGACAATAGTCTCAAGCAGCACTTACAAAGGAATAACCTGCAGACTAACGCTCAGGTTGAGTTCTGCCAGCAACACTTGACTCAACAGCTCACTACATACTTGGTACAATCAAAGAATAAAAGACTAAACTCCAGGGATGTGGTAAAATTGACTGCCCATGACATCAGTCATTTGATTGGAAATAGCATCAAGAAGCCCTAGCAAAACTGGAGCCCATGGGAATCCAGGGAATAGTCTCTGCTTGTTGAATTATGACATAGCACAAAGGAAGATGGCTGTGGCTGTTGGAAGTCAATCATCACAGCTCCAGGGTGTTAGTGTATGTCAGAAACTAGGATCTCTGTGGCGAGTGGTGTTCCCTAAAGCTCGGTCAAACTGGTGATGGTGTCCATTTACATCGGAATACGTTGCAACTTGTAAGTTCTACTCACTGCATTTTCCAATGATAAAGCCACTTGTAGTGCCTGTTTGGAGTCCAGTTGGGTTTTAGCTAACAGGCATTTTTGCATGGTTATATCATTAATTCCACATATCAAATAGTCTCTCAGCATCTCATTAAGGGTTAAACCAAAGTCACATGCTTCTGCCAGTCATCTTAACCCAATCTAAAATCCTAATATGGATTCCCCTGGTTCTCGAATTGCTGAGAAAAACCAACAACATCTCAGAATTAGAGGAGATTTGGGGTCATAATATGCATTAACTAAATCTGTCAATTCTTGAAAGGTTTCAGTATCTGATGCCTCAGGGAAAGTTTGGCTACTAATAACCGAAAAAGCAGCAGCTGCACAAGCTGTCAGAAGAATTTCTTGTTGCCTTTCATCTGCCCCAATGTCATTAGCCTGGAAAAAAAAACACATTCTTTACATGTACTGGGCCCAGCCTTCAACAGCAGAATCGAAGGAATCAAGCTTCCCAAATAACAGCATGATGACAGAAATGCTTATCCCAACTCAAAGACGACTATTGCAAGCAAATTTCATCAGGAGTAGTAAGAACTGCTGATGCTGGAGTCAGAGATAACACAGTGTGGAGCTAGAGGAACACAGCAGGCCAGGCAGCATCAGAGAAGCAAGAAAGTTGATGTTTAGGGTCAGGACCCTTATTCAGAAATGGGGGAGGGGTAAGTGAGCTCAGAGATAAATAGAGAGAGGACGGGTGGGGCTGGGGAAGGTAGGTGGGATGGTGATAGGTGAGAACAGGTAGACAGTGGTGGGAGTTAATCAGTGAGGTGGGAGGAGCAGATAGGTGGGAGAGAGGACAGACAGGTTGTGTCAGGTCAAGGAGGCAGGGATGAGAGGAAGGGTCGGTCATGGGATGGGGCCGCGGGTGTGGAGATTTTGAAACTGGTACAGTCCGCATTGAGGCCATTGGGTTGTAGGCTTCCAAGGCGGAATATGAGGTATTACTCCTCCATTTTCCGGGTGGCATTATTGTGACACTGGAGGAGGCCCAGGATGGACATGTTGCCCACGGAGTTGAAATGGTTCATGACCGGAAGGTGTTGTCGTTTGTCATGAACAGAGCGCAGGTGCTCTACAAAGCTGTCTCCAAGCCTCCGCTTGGTCTCACTGAAGTACAGGAGGCAACATCAGGAGCAGCGGACATTAGTGGATGTGCAGGTGAACATCTGTCTGATGTTCAAGGTTTCTTTGGTTCCTTGGATGGAGGTGAGGGGGGAGGGATAGGGGCAGATGTAGCACTTCCTGCAGTTGCAGGGAAAGGTGCCGGGGGAGGTGGGGCTAGTGGGGAGTGTAGATCGTACGAGGGAGTCGCAGAGAGAGCGGTCCCTACGGGAGGCAGATAGGGGTGGGGATGGAAATATATCTTTGGTTGTGGGGTCAGATTGCAGGTTGTGGAAGCGGCGGAGAATGATACGTTGAATCTGGAGGTTAGTGGGGTGATATGTGAGGACAAGGGGGATCCTGTCTTTGTTTTTGTTGTGGGGAGGTGATGTGAGGGCAGAGGTGCAGAAAACGCAAGAGAGGTGGTCGAGAGCATTTTCGACCACTGAAGGGGGGATGTTGTGGTCCTTGAAATAAGGGGACATGTGGGATGTTCGAGTGGAACACCCCATCTAAGGAGCAGGCATGACGGAGGTAGAGGAATTGGGAGTTGGTGATCGCATTGTTGCAGGAAGGTGGGTGAAAGGAGGTGTAGTCACCTACCTTCCTTCAAGACCTAGACTACAAATGGGTAGTATTCAATCATACTTCTGTCTTGAGCCTTGTAGATAATGGACAGGGTATAGAGAGTAAGGAGGTGCGTTACTGGCTGCAGTGTTCCTAGCCTTTGACCTGCTTTTGTAGCCACTGTATTTATGTGCTGAGTTGTGCTTCTGATTTTTGGTAACCCCCAGAATGTTGATAGTGGGGATTCAGTAACAGTAACACCATTGAATGTCAAGGGGTTCTGGTTGGAATGTCTCTTATTGGAATGGTCATTGCCTGGCATTTGTTTGTCACAAATGTTATTTGCCACTCGTCAGCCCAAGCCTGGATATTCACAGCAGGTCAAGCAGCATCATAGGAGCAGGAAAACTTGACGTTTC
>JAHRHZ010000034.1:30190795-30249989 GCA_024137785.1 Ginglymostoma cirratum | reverse complement strand
CTTCATCAGAAAACCCTTCTGATGAAGGGTTTAGGCCCGAAACGTCAAGTTTTCCTGCTCCTATGATGCTGCTTGACCTGCTGTGTTCATCCAGCCCCATGCTTGTTATCTCGGATTCTCCAGCATCTGCAGTACCTTTTATCTCAAGCCTGGATATTGTCCAGATCTTGTTGCATTTGAGCGTGGACTGCTTCAGTATCTCAGGAGTTGTGAATGGTGCTGAATATTATGCAATCGTTGGCAAACATCCCCACTTCTGACCTTATGATGGAGGGAAGGTCATTGATGAAGCAGCTGAAGGTGATTCTGTCTAAGACATTACCCTGAGGAACGCCTGCAGAGATGTCCTGGAGCTGAGATGACTGACCTTCAACAATCACAATCATTGTCTTATGTGTGAGGAGGAATCTAACCAGCAAGAGTTTCCCTGATTCCCATGTTGCTAGGGCTCCTTGACGTCACAGTGGGTCGAATGCAGCCTTGGTGACAAAGGCTGCCACTCTCACCTCACCTCTGGAATGCAGCTCTTTTGTCCATGTTTGAACCAAGGCTGTCAAGAGTGGCCTTGCTAGAACCCAAATAGGCTGTCAGTGAGCAGGTAAGTAACAAAATCAAGGATCACATCAGCAGTGCTTGCAACAAGTACTAAGTGTAGCAACTGGAGAGCCACTGACCACATATGACATCTCAGGTAGATTGTGAAACAAGCTGGGTGTAAATGTGTTCACACTTGGTGGGATTGCTTAACTTGTCACTATAGACTATTTTTCTGAAAATTATTTATTAGCTAAATTTGTGACTCATAGAATTGTGCTCTGTAAATATCATATGGTTATAAATACCATACAAGATGTCATAAAAGCAGTGAACAGCAAAATCAAGCTAAAGCTGAGGTCAAATATCATTAAAAGCAAGAGTTAAGCCTCTTTCCAGGACAATATAAGCAAGCCTTAATGAGTTAATTGATCATACTAATGTGGAAAATATGATGTAAACTCCTTCTCTAAGCTATGGGTGTTTCCCTTATGCTTAAAAGAAAGAGTTCTAGAATTCTCTAAAACCATGAAGGCCCATTACGTTGTGTTGTAAATCAAACTAGCATAAACAAAAGTCTATTAATGTTGTACAAAACCAATTTACTCTGTTTTAAAAGAAATTAACATGGCTACAGAAATAGTTACAAGTTAATTAATAGCTTCAGATGGACCGAAAAATAACCAAAAATTAGAATAATTAATATTCATACAACCCCTAAAGTGCGCGAAGAGGCCATTTGGCTCATCAAGTCTGCATTGACCCTCTGAAGATTATCCCACCCTGATCTACCAGATTTGCCATGGCTAATCCACCTGGCCTACACATCCTCGGACACTGTGGGGCAATTTGTACTGGAGCACCCGGAGGAAACCCACACAGACACGAAGAGAATGTGCAAAGTTCACACTGACATTCACTCAAGGGTGAAATCACACCTGGGTCCCTGGTGCTGTGAGGCATCAGTACTAACCAGTGAACTACTGTGCCACTCCTAAATACGTTAAAAAATGATATAAATTGCAAAGTTTGCATAACTCTAATCCCAACTAAGCTGACAATGCATCAACTGCCAAATGTTGGTAGCTCACTGTCATAGTGCACTGGGAACTCTGATGATTTTAAAATCTTTGTATTCTCAGTCCAGCACCATGCCTGGTCTTACCTAAAGAGTTGCCTTAAACTTTCCTTGATCTGAGCTAGGTGCAGTAAAAATCTACCCACATATTTTCTCATGAATCTCTGTAGTTCACCTACATTCCTTCGTGATGGGAGCTCTTTTCTCTTGTTTTATGTGGCTTATTGCTTCGACACCGCTTAAGAATTTGTTTCTGGTTTATAGAATTTGCACTTCTAATTTAGTGTTAAACCTGTATTTTATAGAGTATGAGATACGTCTGTTGCTCAGATGTTCCAGGGATGAGTGTAGAGCATAAGTGAATGTACTTAAAGTAAAGCATCCAAATGATGAAATGATGTTGTTAAAATGCTTCACTCCGCAGCCAGTAGTAACAGCTAGAATCTACTATTTATGTCAGGTATTATGGAGAGGGCATCGTTTGTGAGCTTTACCAGGCTGTCATCTACTTATGCTCTGGGATGTTCTATTTATCCTATGACCTGAGTTAGTTGAGTGAAATACTGATGCCAATTTTTATGGAGCCATCAACTTTTGGAACAGGTGCTTCATAGGTGTTGTTACTGCCTCTTGTCTCTATTTCACTTCCAGTTCTTTCAAACTGGATATGGGGCTTTCCTGGGTGCAAAGAGACAAGTGGGTTTAGTATATGCTGTTAGTATGATGTGATATGTAGTTCTCAGACTGTTCATGTCTTTGAATAACTTTGGGAATTCCATTCTGAACTCCCTGCTTTGTTCCTTTACTGTAACTTCACCAACTTTATAAATTAATTCAAAGTTAATACAGTTTCTTCTACTTAGTAATGAACATTGCTGGTTCTGATTTTTTCAAAAGAAAAATTCATGGCTACGCCAGTATTTATTGTTCACCGCTAACTGCCTTGGAAAAAGTCATGTTGAGCTGGGCTCCTTAACCTGTAGGGAAACCATAGTCCTGTCAGTGTGGCAGTTCCACCATTCCTCTGCCCATTTGCCTGTCCTTTCGATAGGATGCAAATCCTTAGATATTTAGTTCCCAGTCCTAATCCCCTAGCAGCCAAGTCTCTGTCAACATTGTACCTGCCAATTTCAGCCTGCACTGCAAAATCATTTACCTGTTTTGTATACTGTGTGTATTTGAGTACAACAACTTCAGTCCTGTGTTGACTGCCCCTCTTCTCATAGTTATCTCCTCATCTGCTTTGCCTGAAGTTGAATTCCTGAGCCTTTCCATTCTCTCTGTTCTATTGCTTGTTCTGAAAACTTTAATAACATCTCCTGAACCCTAACCTCCTATAACTTTTTCTATAATTTTCCTTGTAAATAAGCTGATTTCCAAACACCACCCCCTACTATTTAGTTTAAAGTCCAATCCACAGCACTAGTCACGCAATCCTCCAGTACTCTGGTGCCATCATGATTCAGGAGCCCATCCCATCAGAGCAGTTCCCTCCTTCTCCAGTACTGGTGCCAATGTGCCATGAATTCAAACCTGTTTCTCCCACACCAATCTTTGAGTCAAGTGTTTACCTCTTTAATCTTTTTGACCCTCTACTAATCATTCATGGTTCAGGTAGTAATCCAGAGATTGTTACCCTTTTGCTAATGCTTTCTAACTTAGACCCTAGCAGCTCATATTTCCTCAGCAGAACCTTGTTCCTCTTTCTACCTGTATCTTCAGGATCGATGTGGGCATGACAACCGGATCTTGCCCCTCCCACCTGAAGTTCCTCTGCAGCCCAAATGAAATATCCTGAATCCAGGCACCAGACAGGCAACACAATCTTCAGGACTTTCAGTCCTGGCCAAAGAACAGTTCCTATTCCTCTTACTCTCCTATCCCCACTTATAACTACATTTATCTTTTCTCCCCCTTCTTGAATGGCTCCCTGTACCACGGTGCTATGGTCAGTTATCTCATTCTCCCTACCTCTCCCGCTCTCATCCACACAGGGAACAAGAATCTTAAATCTGTTAGACACGCTCAAGGATTTCAACACTGCCTCCTGAATCTTTCCACCTGCGTCGCTTGTAATCACGCCCTTCTGTCCCCTACCACTGACCGAATTTAAGGCAGTTACTCCAAGGGTATGACTGCCTCCTGAAACACAATGTCCAGGTAAATCTGCTCCTCTCTGATATGGTGTAGTGTTCAAAGCTCAGACTCCAGCTCATCAACTGTGGGGTGGAATTCCTCAAGCAACCAACACTTCTTCGGGATTTGATCACTACAAACCACAATGGGGTCTGCCAGCTACCATATCATGCAGCTGGCCCAGTATCTCTACTTTGCTTACTTAATTTTTAATTTGATTTCTAAAAAGTTCCTATTGTTTTTTAGTTTGTAGCCTATGCATATTTCCCCTATTTACCTTAAATCTGAAAGCAACCTGTGATAGATAATCAAATTAGTGGTTATTACCAACAGTGAACTTAAGGTTTTCCTGCGATGAGCTGGGCCCTGATCTTGGGCTTCAGTTCATCCTGTTAAAAAAAAAACCTTACAAACTATGAGCCAAAAGAAAAGCAAAAAGCACCTCTTCCCCTCTGTACTGAATTTCCACACTGCCTCCAACTTTTACAAACTATACACTTACTCAGTCTGTGTCTCACTCTGGAATGTAATCTGTCCTTCGTGACTGTGTGCAACTTATTGGTCCAGAGTAACTGTAAAAATTTCACCAACTTGCTGCAGCAGCTTGGGATGAGGAAAAGCCATTTCGAACTGCTATTTTCATATCATCCTCAGTATTCTTCTGTCTCATGAGTGATTGAAATTCTTGGCTTATCTTCTCCAGTCTCAGATGCTGTCTGATCTGCTAACTATTTCCAACATTTTCTGTTTTTATCAAGCATGGGGAGGCGATGGCCTAGTGGTATTATCACTAGACTGTTAATCCAGAGACCCAGATAACGTTCTGGAGACCTGGGCTCAAATCCTGCCATGGCAGATGGTGGAATTTAAATTCAATAAATATTGAATTAAGAGCCTAATGATGACCATGAATCCATTGTCGATTGCTGGAAAAACCCATCTGGTTCACTAATGTCCTTTAGAGAAGGAAACTGCCATCCTTACCTGGTCTGGCCTACATGTGACTGCAGACCCACAGCAATGTTGTTGACTCTGAACTGCCCTCTGGGCAATTAGGGATGGGCAATAAATGTGCCTAGCCAGCAATGTCCTTCATCCTGTGAATGAATAAAGAAAAAAAATATCAAAAGTACTAAATTAGTCTGGTAAGCATATTTTAACCAGAAAAATGCAGTGAATTAATCATTTAATTAAAAGTTACACACTAACAGTTTAGAACACCCTAACCTGTTGGGGGATTGTGTTCAATAACGTGCTAGATGAGTGGCAAAAATAGCCTCTTATTGAGCAGCTGCGATAGCACAGTTTGAGGCAGCAATGGAATTCAAAGTACAGTTTTACAGTAGTCTCTTTTATGCACAGTTTTTATATACATTAAAATTTTAGCATCATGGCGTCACATGGTTGTATCTATTGTACATATATTTGTGTGACATCTGTCCTGGGGAAGCAGGAGATGGTTTAAGCACTTGCTAAATGCTGGTTGTTAGTCCTTTTGTCTTTAAAGTTAGAAATACTAGACCTGTATGATCTAAATAAGTGAGAAATTATGCTTGTACTAAATAAAAATCTGGAGGATATTAAACTGATCTCCCACAGCTGGGTCATGAGATTTCATTTACTATTTCTGGTTTTGACAGTTCTTACACATTCATTCATGCAGTTTCACAGAAGCGCTGTTTTGATAGTAAGTTTCTTAAAGGGGATAGTGGCCCTATTTAATGTGTATTTAAAAAGTATAAATCCATACCTTAGTACAAGATGGTAGTCCTAAATAAAAGTTAGAAATAGATAGTGCAATGTTTTAGAAATAGGTAGTGTATAAGGAAATGAGAAGGAGATAAACAGCAGCAGACTGTAGGGACCTGCTGGTGGAGGAAAGTTTTTGATGTCATGCAATTTATTCAGGTCCTGAGAGATGGTTGCTAAGGGCTAATTAATATTATAATCTTTCCATTGTTTCGAGTGAGTTATGGTGACACTTGGCGGGGATGGCATTGTTCTGAATAGGTTAAAGTATTAGAACTTATTCAGGGGTAGCCTTTGGTACAGAAACAGATCTAAACGCTGCTTGCAGCATGGAGGCCATAAGAATTGAAAGATGTAAAGAAAAGGTAATGGGTTGGAAGGGATGTTTAATTTAGTTTATCTTGTAAGAGTAAAATGTACTACAAAAACATGGTTTTATGAATGAGTGAATGGAAACACAATATAGTAAACATAGTGTACTTGTGAGTGAGTTAGTAAAGTGTTATGAATGAAACAATGGAAATGTGGTAAACATAGAGTACGTGATTGAATTAATACAGAGAATCATAAAACAATATCTCACACAATAAATTAATCAAAAATTAGTTGCATTTTTGTCAGAGAATTTATGTGGAGTACAATTACAGACAATATTCCAAAGTTCTGGCAAACAACATATAAAAATAACAATGGGATAAGAGATTAGATAACTGTAATTGAATGCACATTTTCTTTATTTTCAAGCACCAATTTACTACCTCAATATCAACATTGTATGTACGATGTTGTACTTTGCTTCAATTGACTCTTTCAGTAATAATTTACACTGGCAATGTATGGGATTAACTCTCCTTTAAATGGATTGCTAAGTGTGAACATCACAGCAAAAACCCAAATTCAGAGTCAGTCATTGGGCATGAAGCACACTGGGACATTTGGCAATTTTCAATGTAAACAAGTCTTTACTGATCTGCTGAAAGTCAACGTATCTGGAAATCATTATTATTTAGCAATCTGGTTTATTTTGTTTAAAGGGGCAGGTTTTCTGACACCTATAATAAAGTGTGAAAGTGGTTTAGTGGTAGTGTCACTGAACTTGAAATCTAGTACCCAGGTTTATGCTCTGGAGATATGGTTTTAAATCCTTTTATGGCAGATGGTGAAATCTGAATGTGACAATATGAGATAAAAACTTCTTAATGGAGACCCTTTAACCATTATCAATTGTTATGAAAACCCATCTGATTCAGTAACCATCTTTACCCAATCTGCTTACATGTGACTCCAGACCCACAGCAATGTGGTTGATTCTTAGCTGTCTTCTGGCAATTAGAGATAGGCAATAAATACTGGTAATAATGCGCAATGTTCATACCCCATGAAGTTACAGTGACAGTGATCTCTTAAAGCTTTAATCATTAAGCTGAAATACCCAACTAAACTAAATAACTGCATAAATTAACCAGTTAGAAATCCCACAATCAAATATCTGTCTAAAGACAAATTCTCCTCAATGTGGGTGACTCTTAGCTGTCTTCTGGCAAGTAGAGACAGGCACCAAATACTGGTAATAACTCTCAATGTTCACGCCCCATGACATTACAGAAGAATCTAAGGTCAGTATTAATGACCTCTTAAAGTGTTATTCATTAAGCTCAATTACCCAACTAAACTAAACAGCTGCATAAATTAACCAGTTAGAAATTCCCTGTTGAATACCTGTTGAAAAACAACTTCCTCATGTGAAATGATTTATGCGGGTATCCGCGAGGCAAATCACTGCATTGTTTTTAAATTGAACCAGAGAAAAGCAGTGATAGAATAGAATATGAGGTAAGAACTATATTTTCTCATAAACTATAAAATGTAGTTTTCACTTTGCCATTTGAAAACATTTCATTCGCCTGTTTCCATTAATTAATACTATTTTTGCTAGTCACATTAGTTCTATTTTCAAAAAGATGTTCTAACAATTTAGTTTATTAGAATGTTGGAAATGAGTTCATATTGTTGCTAATTGAAAATGGTGAATTGTCATTGTAACTATATTGTCAGTAATCTTTCAGAGTGGAACACATACTTTTTAGACAAATTTCAATGGATTGAAAAATGGCATGATCTATAATTTACAACCTCCAGATTACAGGTAATTTAGTAAAGTCAAAAATGTTATTCATATCTTTAAGCATTTTTACCCTTGGCTTTAATAAGTTATTTAATGTGATTTTAAAATAAAACATGCAACCTTATCTGACACAAATTTTATGCAATTTACGGCATGCCCATTCCTGTTCAGTTGAAGTAGGTAATGCACAAAATCCACCGACCCCCATCATCTGAAAGAATAGGTGCAATTTCATATGGGTCCAGCAGTGGGCACCTCATTTCAACATTGCTGGAGCTCTGTACATTGAAGGAGATGCTGCTATAGACCTGTGGTACAGGCAACATGTTTTTTCTTGAAGGCAGTCTATCTCTTAAGGCAAGGATGGAAAAAGGGATTGCTGTAATGGAAACTCTGAGCTGCTTTTGATTGCTTCAGCATTGTCACTTGCAACAACAGCTCAAGAAGGAAAAGAGAAGCAATGTCACAGCAGTAAAGAATACGGATTATCACTTGATCTGGCACTTGGAGCCCACCAGCTCAAACATTGGTTCTGCACTTGTTTGGAGGGCAGGTCTTTGGAGTTATTATCAATGCACGATGAGTTGCCAAGTACAAATAAACTGCACCTTACCAGAGTAATGGATAGTTTGTCAGTCAGCTGATCATAAGGCAAAGTGGCAAGCAAGTACTATTGCAAAGATCTCAAACGTGCATCTCAATGAGGCAGCATGCAGGAGAGTGCTGAATAGCTTCAACGCAATGGCTATCCTGTCAGCCAAACTTCTGTCCGAGTCAAGGAGTGTTGTGGAACCCAGATTCAACTTGACAGAGGGTCTTGCCCTTTCCTCAACATCTCATACTCCAACTCTTTGCAGTGCTTCAGATCCAGAGGCAGTGACATGTTCACATGCTACTGTAATATCTGGTTTAGCCTTTGGGCAAACAGGACCCTACTCTTCTCCCAAGACATGTTAACACAAGACAAAAATGGCAAATTCTATTACTTTCAGATACTTGCCAACAAGAAAAAGTTGCTTAAATTTTACTTACCTGCATTTGAAATGCTGCTGCAAGGTCAATATTGCATCATCATGGTTTCTTCAGGAGTGGGTAATACAGGCATTACTAGAACTTTCCAAACTTAGCATCCTGGGTCTTCAGTAAAGAGTCAGTTGTAGGTGGTCAAGTGCAGGAAGGACACAAGTCTAAGTGCCCATTTGGGTGAAGAATGTGGATTGTGCAAATATGACACATGCTGTGCAACCTACCCCTGAGGAAACAATGTAGGGCTGCATAGTTTTACTCCACAAATAAATTTCTCATCCAAATTAAAAATGATAGTGTTAGCAGACAGGTGTGTATTGTTGCTGCAATATGTGCACTCCAAAGTGACCCATCTCTAGTGAATGTTTGCAGCTCAAGGAACTTTGGGTTGAAATTGCGGAGACATTGCACCTCATCAGGGAACGGGAAAGCTACTGGATGCTTTGCTCAGACAATGTAATTCAAAATGATGTGTCATCAGGGGCATGAGGGTGTAACTGCAGGTAAGATGGATATGGTGACCCAGGGTTGCACTTGAGGACCCTCAGTGCCTGCAGTTCATAGAATCATAGAACCTCTACAGTGTAGATAGAGGCCATTTGGCCTTTTGGGTCTTTACCCACCCTCTGAAGAGCATTCCAACCAGATGCACCCCCTTCCTGCAATAGGTTTTGTTTTTAACCATGGCCAATCCACCTAACCTGCACAACATTGGACTGTGGGAAGAAACAGGAGTACCCAGAGGAAACCCATGCGGACATAATGAAAACATACGAATTCCACACAGACAGTCAACCTGAAATTTAAAAACTGAAAGAACTGCAAATGCTGTAAATCAGGAACAAAAACAGAAGTTGCTGGAAAAGCTCAGCAGGTCTGGTAGTGCCTGTGAATTAAAAAGAATTAATGTTTCGGGTCCAGTGACCCTTCATCAGAACTGGACCCGAAACGTTAACTCTGATTTTTTTTCTTCACTGATGCTGCCAGACCTGCTGAGCTTTTCCAGCAACATCTATTTTTGACCCTGAAATTTAACCCTGGTTCCTGGCGCTGTGAGGCAGCTGTGCTAACCACTGAGCCACCGTGCCATCCCTACCCTCAGTTGTCCAACAGTTACAAGGTTATTGCAAGTTGTGTGGATGACGGTACAGACTGCAGGGAGCAAACTGACTGTAGAACTTTGATGCAGGAAGCTATTCAAGTGAAGAAAGGAAGTAGGAATACAATAGTTGTTGGTCAGTGTACAATTAGGGAGATATCTACTGTTCTCTGCAGCCTTGAGCAGATGTCCAGGAGACCCAGCCCCAGGATTAAGGACATCTCCTCGAGGCTGAAGAACTTGGAGTGGGAGGAGAGGGATCAATTGTCATCATAACGTTGGTACCAACAACATTAATAGGACTGGAAAGGGTGTTCTGTTGTAAGATTTTGAACAGTTAAGAGCTAAATTGAAAAACAGAACACCCCAGCTAACAATCTTTAGATTAATACCTGAGGAATGAGCAAACTGGCATGGGGAGGACTGGCAAGGATTTAAATGTGTTGCTCAAAGATGGGTGTGGGTAGAATGGGTTTTTATTTTGTGGGGCACTGACACTACTATTATGGCAGAAAGTAGCTGTTCTGATGGGATGGACTTCACTTGAACGAAGTTGGGAGCACTGTCCTGGTGAATCAAATAACTAGGGCTGTAGGGAGATCTTTAAACTAATTTGAGAGGAGCAGGGGCGTGGGGAGGAATAGGAGAGAGGAAATAAAGGTATACAAAACAAGAGAATATGGTAGGATTACTGAACAGTTATATAGACAATGATTCCCCGAGTGGGACAGGAAGAGACTTGACTTGAATGCATGTAGTTTTCAGACTAAAATAAATGAATCAACAGCACATATATAGGTTAATGGGTATGATCTTGTAGCAATTATGGAAACATGGTTATAAGTAGGTCAAAGCTGGGGAACTAAATATTCAGTGGTATGTGTATTTTCAAAAGGACAAGCAGGCCAAAAAGGATTGTGAGGTAACAACATTAGAACAGAATGGAATAAGTCCGAGAGCAAAAAATGATCTTGAATCATAAGACATAGAATCCATATGGGTGGAGATAAGAAATAAAAGGGGAAATTACTGGTGATTTTAATCTTCTTGCAGATTGCGATAGTCAAATTGGCTGAGGTAGCCATGAGAACCAACTCATAAAGTTTATTCAAGTTAGTTTCTGAGAACAATATGTGCATAAATCTTAGTCCCAGTGCATAAATCACAAAAAGCTAGCTTCCAAGTCCAGCAGGTAATAATGAAGGCAAATTAAATGCTGCCCTTATTCCAGACAGTATGGAGTACAAAAGTAATGATGTTTTGCAAAAGCTACACAAGGCACTAGTCAGACCACAACTGGAATACAGTGAACAGTTTTGGGCCCCCTATCTGAGATAAATATGTTGGCATTGATGGCTGTCCAGGGAAGGTTCACTAGGTTGATACCAGGTATGGAGGGACTGCCTTTTGAAGAGATGTTGAGTAGCTTGTGCTCATTAGAATTTAGAAGAATGAGAGGCAACCTTATTGAACCATTCAAGATTTTTGGAGATTTGACAGGGTGGATACTGAAAGTTTGTGGGAGAGTCTAGGACCAGAGGGCATAATCTCAGAATAACGGTATACACATTTAAGACAGTGATAAGGAGGAACTTCTTCTGAGGGTTGTGAATCTGTGGAATTTCTTATAGCATAGGACTGTCAAAGTCGTTCATTAAGTAAATTCAATGCTGAGAGGCAAATTTTTAATGAATAAGGGAATCAAAGGTTATGGGGAAAAGTCCGGATAGTGGAGTTGAAGATTATGAGATCAACCATGATCTCATTGGAAGACAGAGCAGGCCTGATGGCCTGAATGACCTACTTCTGCTTCTATGTCTTATGGTCTTATAGTTGTTCATACTCAAAGACAGATGTTCAAGGTAATTCTTCCTATTTCTGTCATTCTGTCCATTATGTCACCCTGTGGCTTATATTTCATAGGAGACCCTATGTAACCTGCAGAATGCTGGGTTACTTATGACTCGTGAAATTAAGCAAATCCCCCAAGCCCCCCAATCTGTTTTTGCTAGAAGTGTGCCTTTGGCAGGGATATAGTGTTTTGTGTTTATCAGCTGAAGAAACTAGTAATAGGGGCTATCCTTACAAGGGAGAGAGAGAAAATGCTATATCCATGACATTCAATACATTTCTTGGATGATTTTGCGAAATGGTTACTGTGATTTCTTATAGAGGACAGCTCCACTGCTGGCAAAATGTTACCGGTCTTTAGGTGACTGAGCTGCTGGAGTTCCTACCACCAGTGAAATGGCCCAGCATCAGGCCAATTTTAAGGACCCCTCCTGACAAGGCTCCCCAGCCTTTACTGGCCGCACCCCCAATCTCAAATTGTTTTTCTTGCTTCCCAGGGGACAGTAAAATCTTATCTGATTTGTCTAACCCATCTTGACATCTAAACATAGAAAAGAAACATAAAATAGGAGCAGGAGTAGGCCATTTAGTCCAACAAACCTGGTCTGCCATTCAATATGATCATGGCTGATAATCCAACTTAGCACCCTATTCCTACTTTCTTCCCATAGTCTTTGATCCCTTTGGCTCTAAGAGCTATATCTAACTCCTTGATGAAAATATTCAATGCTTTGGTCTCAATTGCATTCCGTGGCAGAGAATTCCACAGGGTCACCATTCCCTGGATTAACAAGTTCTTCCTCATCTCAGTTGAAACTGATCATTTTCATATAATTTAGACTGTTTCTCCAGATTCTGAACTCCCAGTCACCAGGAACACCTTTTTCTGTTTACTCTTTCTAACCCTATTGGGATTTTATAGGTTTCTATGAGAAATCCCCCATCATTCTTCTAAACTTCAGTGAGTATCGTCCTAACTAATCCAATCTTTGTTCTCTTTCTCAATAGAAAAGAACAGTGAGAAATGGAAAATACAGGTGACGAAATAGCAATCGTTGGAATAGGATGTAATTTTCCTGGAGGTAAATAAACAAGGATTGGAATTAAACATTAATAACTGTTATTGTCATTAACATCATTATGTATTCCAGACTAATTAAGAGATATTTTCACCTAATGGTTGGGTGTAAAGGACTATGTGCAACAGCAAATTGAAAAAAATTATACCCATAATGGGACTGTCTAACTTTCTATCCACTTATTTTGATGGAGTTTGCTACATCTCCCCCTGCACAGTTACCATCTACATATGACCCTGGTCATCCATTTTACTCATGTGAGAAAGAATGATTTGGAATTTTTAAATTAATACACAATTTGTGTTTTCAACATTCACCCTTGAACTGTGCAGAACAGCAAAGATGCTACAATTTGGCACAGTTTTATTTCAATGAATCCAATGAGTTGGTGCAATTTTGCTGCTCTAGTGATTGCAAAGGATAGAATAGACATTGATGACTGTGATGCAGGTTGTCATTTTTCAGACTTTTCATGATCTGATAACTGCAATTTGAATAGCAACCCATTGATAATTGGGAGGATTGTTCAAAGGCTCAGTACAACAGCTGGAGTTGACATTCCTGTTCCTGCCACTTCTCAGAACAGCAATAGATGCTAAATGCCAAACTACATGTTTTAGAAAATCATGGCACAATGGAGAAGCCGCCAGAGTGCATGTCTAGGAGTGTTTTCCTCCTAGGAACCAATTGCATGACAGGAGAATCTTATTAGACTCATGACCTTTATGAAGGACAAGAGCAGTCTCTTGGGATCAAGGGCCTTTGTTTGCACATTGGAGAAGTGCCAGAATATCAAAAAGAAGGTGTACTTAGGTTGGTTTGTGTCCACATCCTAGTTGGTTTTCTCATGAAGATTAGAAAGTTTGCAGAAATTTGACACTGAGCTATTTGGTCAGAAGATAATGACATGGCCATGTTGATCTGTGTTGAATATTGGAAAATTTTAAAGGGGATGCAAAGAAATTAGGCAATCATGACAAAGATAGATTGCATTAAATACAAAGAAAGACATTGAATATTGTTTGTGCTCTGATGTCGCTTGTAGCAGTTAATTGGTAACTGTCTGAGTGAAGATCATCCTGATAGCCTTTCCCATTATCATCTGCTTCTGCAGCACCTATATCTATGTTCCCAGAAATGTTCAAGCCCAGGCTTTTCTATATAGTGAAGATATTCAGCGCACAACTGGATTCAGCAGTAGCGGATATACAAACTGGATCATATTGCAGAGGTTCTTGTGATCTGCCCAGTCAGAGATCCAAATGGCCCTCTAAGTCATTGATATTAGTTTGGGAGAATCCTAGTGTGCTACTTATTATTCATAAGGATGGACTATTTTACCCACAAAGATCTTTTCTTTATCAATTAAAGGGAGGGCTGCATTTTGAACATGAATGCGCTCTGACAAGTTGCAACTAATTTTACATTAACATGCTGGATTCTTTGAATATTTTCACACACAATCTGACATTAAGGGCATTTCTGTTGAGGAAGCTGACTGTAGAATTTCACGAGCAACACATTACAAACTGGATCTTGGGAAACAGGATATTCCTTTCTCATTGCTGATGTACTTTAGTGTCAGATAGTTAGTTCCCATAATTCTGAAGTATACCTGACACCTAACGGATGCAGGCCCATACAGTGCCTTTGCAGATGTTATGGAGACTTGCTGTAACAGAAAAAGCATTGTCACAGATGGTGCAGATATTCGCAAGTAATAGCTGCCCTATTATCCCTTGATGAAGTTCAATATAGATCTCCTTGTTATAGTCTTCATAAGACAGTGCTGCCTCATTTTCTTAAATACCACCTCAGTTTCCTTTTCCTAGTCTTCCCCTCCTATACTTTCACTTCTATGATAATGTTATATAATGGCCTACCCAAAGAGAAAGCTCTATTTGGTCTTGGAAAATGCTGTACGGACTTGCCATCTCACTGCACTGTATGACTTGCTTCGTATAATGAACATTGCTCCTACCATCTACTTTAAATGTTGCAAACTACAGGATGTGCTTGCTCTAGTGTGGTAGAGGAAAGCCACTTTCTGGCCTAATTAAAAGAGTCTCTTGTAATTACTAAGCTATGGTTTATTGCATGTTAGAACCTCAGTATAAGTTACATTGACATGGTTCATATTGTTTCAAAAACTTCGAGGAGGCCCAGATATTAGGTCTCTCACCTTCGAGATTCTAAGCTGTTCTGCTCACAAGTCCAGATGATATCATCGTAGTGGATGGTGCATGTGATACTCTCAATATTTACTCTTTCTGACACGTATAAAACAAGAGACCTTATTGTGGTTGGGATAGAAGGCATGGGAGGATGGGGCAGATGGATGAAAATTCTCCAGCCTGATCAGACTCCTTATCAGATATGGTCAGAAGGATATTCAAGCCTGTGTCGGCATAATGCAAAAAACACTTCAAAGTGCCATCTTCAGCTACTGTAATGATTCCAAAATATTTCAGCACTTTCAGTTGTAAAATCTCCTCATTTCCACACACCCTGGCCTCAGATGACAATGTAAGGCACAACTATCTTACCTCTAGTCTAAAGTGAGTGTAAAGCCAAATTCAGGCTTAAATAGTTGTGAATAAGAGTCACATTCAACTCAATCTGCTAACTCTGCTTCTCTCTCCACAGTTACTGCCCAACCTTTTGAGTATTTCCTGCATTTTCTGGTTTTTTTTCATTTTAGGCTATCTGTTCCGCTGACCTTCCTTTACTTACATTATTATTAACTTCCTGGAGGCACAGCAGAGAGAAGTGACAAGTTTGGAATCCCAGGGGATCAATTGTGGAGTGGAAAATCTCTGTTTCAATACAGTAGATACTTAAGCGAGCTGTCCTAATGTTATTCCTAACAAATGTTGAACACAGTATGGAATTTTGAGACCAGCATTGGATTAGTTGTGATGACCCTATGATTAAATAGGCATCATCATTCACTGTCCAGACAGAAATGTGAGTAATGGCAATGTAGGCAGATTACAGGAGGCCTGTCACAACCAGTTATGCTGATTTTCTTCAGAGATCTTTACTAATGATGTATTCAGAATGAATTCTAATAGAGGTAATTCCTGTTTTAATTTTTCTGTTTTTTTTAATTAGGAGAAGGCATTGATAATTTCTGGAAAGTACTACATGAAGGAAGAAACTGTGTGGTAGATATTCCACCAGATCGATTCAGCACTAAATTCTGGCATGACACAGATGAAAACAAAGCTGGAAAAATGATCACAAAACATGCATGTTTTATTGATGGGTAACACTTTACCAAATACTTACAAGTAATAAATTCAATGCTCGACATACTAATGATTATAAATCAGTAATCAGCCAACTGAAATGTTTTATTCTTAATTTAGAGATATATTGGAAGCAAATGTGAAAAATAAACATTTCAACATAATTAAGAGATCAAAGAATGTACTTATAAATTATCCCAAATTCAAACATTGTTCCTACATTCTTTAAAATTGTGTAATTTATTGTATATTACCTGTCCTCATGCTTGCTTTCAAAATACATTGCTTCGCATTTCACGTATTTTAATCAGGCTGCAGAAGGAGTGACTTTCTGTGCAGTGGTTTTAATTTCAGCAGACAGCCAAACGATTACTAGAAAAATGACAAGGAGCATTTCAGTTATTTTTCCTGAGCTTCGACAGCCCTTCAGTTGAAGTTACAGCTTATGAAAGGGAATACTTCCCACCCATTGTAAATTTTCTTACATGCAGTCATCATAAATTTTTGATTTTTCAAAAAATTAACAGGTTCAATGAATTCGACCACAAACTGTTCAGCATAAGTCAAACAGAAGCCAACAGTATGGATCCACAGCATAAGCTTCTGTTAGAGTGCACATACAAAGCATTTGAAAATGCTGGAATGCCTATGGAAGACATCAGTGGCAGCAAAACGGGAGTTTTCATTGGTGAGTAGGCACCTGATGCTACATGATGGTATGACCAACTCTCAGGTGACGTTCCATAATTTGTTATAGTCCAGACAGAACACCCCCAACTGTTAAGCTTTGGCAGAGGAGGGATGAACTGGCTCACCATCTTTATTCATCCAACTCCTTGGCTGTAATTTAAGAAAGGATCCCTTTCCCTTCCTGATACCCTTTCCCTAGATCACAAGAATTTATGCTTTTCAACGTGGCTTTGTACGTGGGAAATCATGTCTCACTAACTTGATTGAACTTTGTGAAGAAGCAATGAAGAGAATTGATGAAGGTGGAGTGGTGGATGTGATCCATATGGACTTTAGTAAGGTGGTCAACAAGGTTTGTCATGGTAGGCTAGTTAGCAAGGTTAGATCACATGGAATACAGGGAGAACTAGCTATTTGGATATAGAACTGGCTCGAAGGTAGAAGACAGAGGGTGGTGGTGGAGGATTGCTTTTCAGACTGGAGCCTTGTGACCAGTGGTGTGTCACAAGGATTTCTGCTGGGACAACTGCTTTCTCATCATTTATATAAATGCTTTGGATGTGAACATAGGAGGTATAATTAGTAAGTCTGCAAATAACACCAAAATTGGAGGTGTAGTGGACAGCAAAGACGGTTACCTCAGAGTACAACGGGATCTTGATCAGAATGGCCAATAGGCTGAGGAGTTTAATTTAGATAAATGTGAAGTGCTGCATTTTGTAAAGGCGTATAGAAGCAGCCTACAGACTCACTTGATACCAAACTGTCCCGGTTCCTGTTCAATTATAGGACCACCCCTTATGCAACAACAGGGACAGCTCCAGCAGAACTGCTGCTGGGGACAAGACTCCACACCAGGATACACCTGATATTCCCAAACCCGGGGAGAAGGTGAAAAGGCAGCAGGAACGCCAGTATTGGCCACATGAAGGAGAGAGAGACAGTTTAATTCAGGCAACAAAGTTTGGTGGCAGAACCATGGAAATGGCCATGTATGGGTACGAGGCAATGTTGACGCGAGGGCAGGTCCTGTCATTTACTAAGTTCGGGTAGGTGATACAGTACTGAACAAACCTGTGGATCACCTGAAAGCTGTTACCTCGCAAGCGGGGCAGGAGCAAAACATACCTGGCCCCTGAGAACAGCCAGAAGGCCGGTCGGAAACTGTAGGTTCTTTCCCCTCCATCTTGCGTCAAGCAAACCTCAGAGTCCAAGATGGATGTAGCCTCAATATCGTTATCACTGGAAAAAGAGGAGAAAACTCTTTGGATGCAAGAGATGGGCTATGATCCGGTAAACGCCGCCTGTGTCAGAGTCCGAATCAGAGGAACCGGACTTGGGGCAATAACATCTCAGGAAAAGCTATAAGCCAAAGAACAGGCCTATATCCCTGGACTTGGGGGAGAGGGATGTAGTAATTGGAACCAGGTTGATCTTGTTACTATGAGGTTATTGGCCCAGGTTAAAAACCCCAATCAATCAGGAAAGTCCTGGCTGACTAATATAACCAGGAGATGAGAATCTCCTCAGTTCGGGCAACTGACTCCGATCTGGCTGGCCACAGCCTGTGTACTATGCACAGGTAAATAAAGGGTGACTTGGTGATGGGATACTGGCCTCTGTGCAGTTATTTCAGAAGGATTTAGAGGAATATGATGCAAATGTTGGTGAATGGGATTATATTAATTTAGGATATCTGGTCGGCATGGACAAGTGGGAGTGAAGGATTTGTTTTCATGCTATACAGTTCTATGACTCTATCAATCTGAAACGAGCCAGTTTAACCAGGCTTTTTTGAGTTAACAAAGAGTGAGTTTATTAATTATTAAACATTGGAGAAATAGTCATACAACACACACATTATCAATAAATGGAGAGTCCAAAAGGATAAAGATGAAAAGGGTCAGATATATCAATCAGTCTCTGAACTGTTCATAAACAACAGATAGTTAACTGTCACGCAATTGCAGCAGAAGTTACTGACAGTATTGATGTTGGTAGTTGATTAGGGGATAGTCCTTCAAGTGTGACCTTCACAGCACACTAACACCTGAACCCAGGCCAGTACCAAGTAGAACGTTCAGTCTTACTAACGTATCCCAGTAGACTTGAAACTGACTTTTTAAACTCTTTTGATGTTAATTCTTCAAAGAGAAATACACAGAATGTGTCTTCAGTTGGGACATTGTTTACTAAGAGGATGACTTTAAACTTGAGACTAAAATGTAGAAAATAATCAGTTCCAATTAATATAGTACATTGGTTAGCGAATATCCAGTATCTGTTTGCAATCAGCTTACAACTTTGATGTGACATCACTTTGTTTCTTTCTTTTTCTCAGACTACAGTGATTTTCA
Organism: Ginglymostoma cirratum; assembly: GCA_024137785.1. Taxonomy (NCBI): domain Eukaryota; kingdom Metazoa; phylum Chordata; class Chondrichthyes; order Orectolobiformes; family Ginglymostomatidae; genus Ginglymostoma; species Ginglymostoma cirratum. Next base: position 30,231,014 of record JAHRHZ010000034.1, on the reverse strand, counting down.
GTTTATATTTTCTCTGTCTCCTGTGTATATACTTGCAAGTCTGCACTCTGTTCTCTCTCCCAGGTAAATGTAAGCTCTCAGCTTTGTAGTAATTAACCAGATCAGTTAACGAATAGTTGTTGAATTCTAAAGGATATAAATAAATGAGTTAACTACTACTTTGTCAATGAGAATGACATCTTCTATTTATGTAGCATCTCTAAATTAAGAAGACCTGAAGGCAATCCATGGAGGATGAAGGGAATAAATAAATCGGAAACAACTGGAGGGGGTTTCTAAGGAGAAGGGCCAAGAGATAAGTTTTAAGAAACGTAGGAGCAGGAGTGGTCCATTCAGCCCCTCAAATCTGTTCTACCATTCAATGAGATCTTGGCTGATCCGTGGCCTAACTCCATATACCTGCCTTTGACCCATATTCCTTAATACTTTTTCTTAACAAAAATTATCTATCTCAGATTTAAATCTAACAATTGATATCGTATGAACTACCATGTGTGGGAAAGAGTGACAAACCTCTACTACCCTTTGTTTGTAGAAGTGCTTCCTAACATCTCTTCTGAAAATCTGGCCCTAATTCTCAGACTATATCCCTATTTCGTTAATCCCCATCCAGTGGAAATTGTTTATCTTTGTCTACTCTTTCAATTCCTATTAATATTTTGAAGACTTCGATCAGGTCACCCCTTAAATTCTAAATCTTAGAGAAAACAGACTTAATTTGTTCAATTTATCTTCATGATTCCTGTAAATGTATATGGTACTGCCTCCAAGGACAATATATCCTTCCTGAGATGTGGTGCCTAGATCTGCTCACAGATTTCCAAATGGGGTCTAACCAGGGTTTTACATAGCTGCAATCCCCAGAAATACTCCAGTCCTTTGGATATAAACTCCAGCATTCCACTAGCACTCTTGATGATTTTCAGCTCAGTTTTGTAACATTTTAAGGGTCGACACCCCTGAACCCCCAAGTCTCTTTGGATATCCATGGTATTTAATGTCATTACTCTGGTCTATCCTTTTTCCAAAGTGGATAACCTCACACATGCTTACATTGAACTCCTTCTGCCAGTTTGTCCTTTAATCCAGTATGTTGCCTAATGTTGTGTGACCAGAAGATTTGGATAAATGACAGAGTATCTTAAAGGGATACCGGAGCCTTCACAGCAATTTCCAAAGATAGGAAACTAACAACAGAAAGAACAAAGGCCAGAGGTGGGTTGGGGGGTGGGGGTAGGATAAAGGCACAGGTGGACAGTGACAGAGCGTAAGCCAACGTAGTTAATAGTGAATAAATGGGGCTGGACATACTTCATATTTGCACTTTCCTGGAGGTTTTTTTATTAGTTCCTGTCTTGGTAGCCATCAAAAATCGGCCACATACCAAAATGGAGCATCTGGGCCCCATTTCAACAGGACAACTAAGTATCCATCTTCTTTCTTTATCAGTTTGAAGGACTGTTAATGAACCCAGCATGAAATAGAACATAGAACAGTACAGCACAGTACAGGCCCTTTGGCCCATGATGTTTTGCCAAACTCTTACCCTAAACTTAAGGCCGATCTAACCTCCACCCCCACCCTAAACTAGCATCCATATGCCTATCTAATAGCTGTTTAAATGCCCCTGATGAGGCTGAATCCACTACCCTCTCCGGCAATGCATTCCATGCCCCTACCACTGTCTGAGTTAAGAACCCACCTCTGCTGTCTCCCCTACATTTACCTCCACTCACTTTAAAACTATGTCCCCTCGTAATAGCTACCTCCACCCAGGAAAAAGTCTCTGGCTATCCACTCTATCTATACCTCTGATCATTTTGTACACCTCTATCAAGTCACCTCTCATCCTTCGCCATTCTAAGGAGAAAAGCCCTAGCTCTCTCAACCTTTCCTTGTAAGACCTTCCCTGGGCGGCACGGTGGTTCAGTGGTTAGCACTGCAGCCTCACAGCGCTAGGGTCCCGGGTTTGATTCCAGCCCCAAGTGACTGTCTGTGTGGAGTTTGCACATTCTCCCCGTGTCTGCGTGGGTTTCCTCCGGGTGCTCCGGTTTCCTCCCACGGTCCAAAGATGTGCAGGCTAGGTGGATTGGCCATGCTAAATTGCCCATAGTGTTAAGGGGTGTGAGAGTTGTAGGGGAATGGGTCTTGGGTGGGATGTTCCAAGGGTCGGCGTGGACTTGTTGGGCCGAAGGGCCTGTTTCCACTCTGTAGGGATTCTAATACAAAAAAAAGTACTAATACTCCATTCCAGGCAACATCGTAGTAAATCTCCTCTGCACCTTTTCTAATGCTTCCACATCTTTCCTGTAATGAGGTGACCAGAACTGGACACAACACTCCAGATGTGGCCGAACCAGGGTTTTGTTTAGCTGGAGCGTAACTTCATGGCTCTTGAACTCAATCACTCTATTAATGAAAGCTAACACACCATACACCTTCTTAACAACTCTATCCACCTGGGTGGCAGCTTTCAGGGAACTGTGGACATGAACACCAAGATCCCTCCGCTCCTCCACACTGCCAAGAATCTTTCTGTTAACCCTGTAGTCTGCTTTCAAGTTTGTCCTTGCAAAATGAATCACCTCACACTTTTCAGGGTTAAACTCCATCTGCCACTTCTCAGCCCTGCTCTGCATCCTATCAATGTCCCTTTGTAACCTAGAACAGTCGTCTGCAGTATCCACAACTCGACCCACCTTCGTATCGTCCGCGAACTTACTAATCCACCCTTCCACTCTTACATCCAAATCATTTACAAAAATCACAAATAGAAGAGGACCCAGAACAGATCCTTGTGGTACACCACTCGTAACTAAGCACGATGTTGAATATTTTCTGTCCACTACTACCTTTTGTCTTCTAAGGGTCAACCAATTCTGGATCCAATCTGCCACATTTCCCCCTATCCCATGCCTCCTTACTTTCTGCATGAACCTACCATGGGGAACCTTATCAAAAGCCTTACTTAAATCCATGTATGCCATATCCACTGCTCTACCTTCATCCACGTGTTTGGTCACCTCTTCAAAGAATTCAATAAGGTTTGTGAGGCATGATCTACTCCTCACAAATCCATGCTGACTATCACGAATCAAACCGTGCCTATCTAAGTGATCATAAATCCTATCTCTCAGAGCCCTTTCCAATAATTTTCCCACCACTGAAGAAAGACTAACTGGCCTGTATTTTCCAGGGTTGTCCCTATTCCCTTTTTTGAACAAAGGAATGTCATTTGCCACTCTCCAATCTTCCAGTACTATACCCGTGGACAGTGAGGATAAAAAGATCATCGCCAATGGCCCTGCGATCTCTTCCCTTGCTTCCAATAGAATCTTGGATAAATCTCAACAGGCCCGGGACTTATCTGTCTTCAAGTTCCTCAAAATTCCTAGTACATCTTCCTGACTAACATCCACCTCGTCTAGCCTACCAGCCTGTTTCACACAGTCCTTCCCTACAACTAGGTCCCCCTCAGTTGTGAATACTGAAGAAAAGTATTCATTAAGGACCTCTCCTGCCTCTTTAGGCTCCATTATCAAATTCCCTTTACAATCCTTGACTGGCCCTACCCTTTCTCTGGTCATTCTCTTATTCCTCACGTACATGTAAAAAGCCTTGGAGTTTTCTTGATCCTATCTGCCAAGGTTTTCTCATGCCCCCGTCTAGCACTCCTAAGCCCTTTCTTCAACTCCTTCCTGCCTAACTTGTATCTTTCTGGAGCCTTTTCCGATCCTTGTTTCCTAAACCTTATATAAGCATCCTTCTTCCTCTTAACTAGTCGTTTGACTTCTCTTGAGAACCAAGGCGCCCTCACTCAACCGCATCTTCCCTGCCTGCTAGGGACAAACATATCGAGCACCCACAGTATGCATTCCTTCAACAATCTCCACATTTCTACAGTTCTCTTCCCTGACAGCATCTGTTCCCATTTTATGTTACCCAGTTCTTGCCTAACAGAATTATAATTACCCTTCCCCCAATTATAAACCTTACCCTGCTGTATGTACCTATCCGTTTCCATAACTATTGTAAAAGTAACAGAGCTATGATCACTACCGCCAAAATGCTCTCCCACCAACAGGTCTAACACTTGGCCCGGTTCATTGCCAAGCACCAAATGCAAAGTGGCCTCTCCTCATGTTGGTCTATCTACATACTGTGTTAGGAATCCTTCCTGAATGCACTGGACAAAATCCGCTCCATCTAAACTATTACAACTAAAAAGTTTCCAATTAATATTTGGAAAGTTGAAGTCACCCATGACTACAACCCTGTGACTTTTGCACCTTTCCAGCATCTGCCTCCCAATCTGCTTCTCCACTTCTCTGCAACTATTAGGGGGTCTGTAAAAAAAACACCCAACAAAGTGAATGTCTGTTAGCTAACTTAATTTAATATCTAATCGAGGGCAGAAAATACACTAGTGTGGAAAAATAGGATGGATTAATAGAAAGAGAGGAGTCCAAGAAAATTATTCAACAAATGGTTGAATTTTTGAAAGCTATAAAAATGACCAAAATTTGAAGGAAAGAACCTTTCCCTCCCCTTTCTCTATACTTACTAAATTTAGTTTTAATTTCTAGCAAGGTTCTTTAGCAGTAATATATCCTTAAAACATCATAAAATGGTGCTTATTTTAGAAAAGACAAACTTTAAAACTTTTGCTGATGCATTTAATGTCTGTATATATTAGATTTGAACAGCAAGTTCACACTGTTCCACTTATTTGAATATTTGGTCTCTTGAATTATTCAGCTTTTGGAAGAGTTCATCATTTTGCAGATCAACCTTTTGCTTTAAGCTTTTAACTGCAAATTTGTGAATGCCGAAAGTTGTTGTCAGATTATCTAAAAGCAAAATCTAGTCCATTACCTGCAAAACTTCTATCAAAGCAGATAAGAATTTGAATGTGTAAACTGCTTGGGAGAGAGCTTTTCTTAGGGATAGATACAGAGGGAACTGGTTTGCATATGGAGGTATGTCAGTAGTAAGACATGTGAGGAAATGGTGGGAATAGTATGTAAGAGATCAAGATCAAATATCAGAATTCAATTCCTGAAAATATTGCTCTACCTTTAGCACAGCATTGATACTTCTTCTTTTCAACTTGTGTGAACACAGGTATACACATCAGTTAAATGACATTTTATTCTTGACCTTTTTTAGGACTTATGAATCGTGACTATGAAGGAATTGCAAACAGTGTTGCGAACAAAATCACCCATTATAATGGAACAGGGACATCAATGAGTATAGCTGCAAATCGAATTTCTTTCACTTTCAACCTAACGGGACCATCATTAGCTATTGATACAGCATGCTCTTCATCTCTTGTTGCTCTGCACTATGCTTCTCATGCCATCAAGCAAGGTAAAATAAATTATTTTACTTTTTTAAAAATAATAATAAATAACACCAAAAATAGCGGTACAAATAGGCTATTTGGCTTCTCAAATTTCTTCCGCGATTCAAGAAGTTCCTGGTTGATTTGGTTATGAACTAATTCCACTTTCCTGTCTAATCCCCTCCCATCCAACTCCATAATACCTGACTCTCTTGTTATCGAAAATCTGTCCAACTCAGTCTTGAATATGTTCAATGAGGCTTGACTGCTCTCTGAGGTGGAGAATTTCTAAGATTAATGGGGTGGCATGGTGGCTCAGTGGTTAGCACTGCTGCCTCACAGGGCCAGTGATCCAGATTTGATTCCAGCCTTGGGTGACTGTCTGTGTGGAATTTGCATGTTCTCCCCGTGTCTGCGTGGGTTTCCTCCAGGTGCTACGGTTTCCTCCCACAGTCCAAAGATGTGCCGGCTAGGTGGATCGGCCATGCTAAATTGCCCATAGTGCCCAGGGATGTTTAGGTTTGGTGGGTTAGACATGGGGAATGGGTCTGGGTGGGATGCTCTTCGGAGGGGTGGTGTGGACTTGGTGGCCAAATGGCCTGTTTCCACAATGCAGGGATTCTATGATCTTAACAATCCTTAGAAAATAAACTTCTCTTCATGCCTATCTTAAAAGGCAGACTACTTATTTTGAATATATATGCTGTTAGCAAATAATGATACATTCAATGAAAGCATGCACTTGACTTTTTTGTCCAATATGTACTGCTGTGCTGAATACTATTGGCATGCCAGCATTTGTTTATTAATTGTAATTTCAAATACTTGTAGATAATTTTGATATTATTATATAAAACTATCATCTATATTGGCAGTTGGTTAACCCAGATGGATATTGATAGATTTATACGATGGTGTCAAAAATGATTACAAGCTATTTTTTAACTGATTTTGATCACATTTATTTGTTACTTAAGTGGATTGGATCAGATTTCTAAATTTTCCTCTTGGAAGACAAGACATGCCTAACTGTCTGCTGCAGAGTAATTCAATGTTCTCTGAAACATGTATGTTGATTCAATCATTTTTGGACAGACCAATGCAGGTTTCAGAGCTGCTGTGGTTTACCAGTATGGGCAAGGATGGGGCAAGTCATGAAAATAGTGATGTGAAATATTATACAAAGTGGAGATGTAGTTAGATTTCTGTTAATAGTATTCTGCAATTGTAATTATCACCATTGCTTGCTAAAATAAAACGCTGAATGCTTTAAATAGTGAATTAGTTACTTGTTTGGAATTTTGTTCTTTTCCCTCCTGGAAGTAGTAAAAGTTATTGAATTCAGACTGAATGAATAAAATTCAAGACAATAATTTAAAGATAGAAACACTTTATTCTAATGAAAATAAGAAATGCATGCAACGAATGGCCTCAAGATCGCCAATGGTGCTAATGTAGCAGGAAGTTAGTATGGAATTGCTGACCATGGAATCCCTACAGCGTGGAAGCAGGCCACTTGGCCCATCGTGCCCTCTCAGACCACCTCTTACCCTACCTTTACCTCAGGGAAAACCCTGCATTTCCCATGGCTAATCCACCTAACCTGTACATCTTTGAACTGTGGGAGAAAACCGGAGCACCCGGAGGAAACCCACCTGTGGTAAATGTTTAAACTCCACACAGACAGTCACCCGGGGAGGACCTGAACTGGGTCCCTGGCACTGGAGGCAGTAGTGCTAACTGCTGAACCACCATGCCACTCATCAGTAAACCGTTTATTGCTGTCATGTTTTATGCCTCAGAGATATGCAAGGATGAAACACTCCAACTTTTATGTGCACACCAGAAATTTTATACAATGCATTAAATTGTCCTCACTTATTCTTACTGGTATTTTCCTACAGTTTCACGTCCTTTTCACAGTAACCATACCCTAGTTTAATTTAATGAAACGTGATATGAAGATAGAACAGACACACAATCACATAAGGATTAATTGAACAATACAATTGCACATATCGGGATATAGATGTATGAGGCATGGATGTGTGCACTTGTATATGGAATGAAATATTATTTTTTGTTGGCTCATTCAATTACTTGATGTATATTAACATTGACGCCACAAAAAAGTAAGAATATTAAACCATTCCCTGCTATACCACAATTACTGTTAGCTGCTCATGTATTGCTTTGTCAATATTTTTATTACCATCTATTCTATTTTTACTACCATCCACAACGAGTTTCTTGAAACATCCATTTTCATCCTTCAGGTGATTGTGAGATGGCTGTTTGTGGGGGGGTGAGTTGTATCATTGAGCCACGAGTTAACGTGGCACTTAGCAAAGCAAAAATGATTTCACCAGACGGAATCAGCAAACCATTTTCCAGCAATGCCAATGGATATGGAAGAGGAGAAGGTTGTGGAATTCTTCTGCTGAAGAAGCTTACAAAGGTAATGCATGATTATCGCACATCTTTCCCTACTGTTTTATCCAGAATAGTTACTTATATATAGATAATTATTCCAATACTTATAATAAAATTACCATATTTGTTAATCCTGTTTACAGGCACAGAAGGATCATGATCATATTTGGGGAGTAATAGTTTGTAGTGCAGTCAACCAGGATGGTAGGACAATCACACCAATCACCAGACCCTCACAAATGCAGCAAGAAGAACTATTGAGAAGTATTTACCCAAGAAATGTTGACCCATCACAGATTCAGTACGTGGAGGCTCATGGAACTGGAACACCAGCTGGTGACCCTACGGAAGCAGCCAGTATATCAAATGTTATTGGGAAATCCAGAAATTCACATTCCCCTCCACTTATCATGGGTTCTGTCAAAGGAAACATCGGTCACACAGAGTCAGCTGCGGGAGCAGCAGGTTTAATTAAAGTGCTCCTCATGATGTACCATGGAAAAATTGTATCATCACTGCACTACTCTGAGGAGAATGCAAGCATCAATGCAAAAGCTTTAAACCTACATATTCCAACTTGTGTGGAAAAATGGGAAGAAAGTTGGATGAAAGAGAGGATGGCAGGGATCAACTCATTTGGATTTGGGGGAACAAATGCTCATGTGGTAGTAAGACAGTACAAGCAGGATTCTGTTCAAAACTATGTACAAAAACCATTAGAAATATTTGTGCTTTCTGCTGCATCCCAGAGTTCAGTTAAAATGATGCTGGAAGACGCAAGTCTTCAAATAAGGGAAAATGATAACATTGCACTCCAGAACCTGGCATACACGTCTGCTTGCAGAAGAAGTCATAAAAATAACAAATACAGAAAGGCATTTGTGGCATATTCTCTTGGGCATCTACAACAGCAACTTAAATCAGCCACAGGTACTGAAGTGACTCAGATAAAGACAGGGGTAAAGCTAATATTTGTATTTTGTGGCAATGGTGTTTTATATCGAGGTATGTGCAAACAGCTACTGCAAACAGAAGCAGCGTTCAGGACACAAATTGAGGAGATAGAACAAATATTCAAACAATATTCAGACATCAAATTGCTAGATTTAATTCAAAATGACAGTGGTGACTTCATAAACCCAGGCATAGCACAACCACTGCTATTCGCCATTCAGGTGGCAATTGTGTCTCTTTTGAAGTTTTGGGGAGTGCAGCCTGATGTTGTTGTTGGCCATTCGGTTGGAGAAGTTGCTGCAATATATTGTGCAGGAATGCTTTCATTACAAGATGCTGTAAAGGTGGTTTACCACCGAAGTGTGTTACAGTCAACAGTGACAGGGGGTAAGATGTTGGTGGTTAGCAACTTATCTGTGTCAGCAGTGTCAGACAGGCTTGATTCATATTCAGGCAGACTGTGCATTGCTGCATTCAATAGTCCCTCATCGTGTACGGTATCAGGTGACGCCAAAGCAATAGACAAGTTGTACACAGAATTATCCAGTTCATGTGGTGACAAAAATGTATTCCTTCATATTTTAGATGTTCCAGCAGCATATCACAGTCACTTGATGGATCCAATTTTAAGGCAGGTGGAAGAGAACATAGGCAACTTAGAAACACAAAAATCAGAAACAAAAGTAGTTTCCACAGTTACTGGACAGTTTGTTACACGGGATGACTGTATCACAGGCAAATATTGGGCTAGAAATATTCGCAACCCTGTTGCTTTTGAACAAGCCATAAGAACTGCTGTCGCAGACGTGAAAAGTGCTGTTTTTGTAGAAATAGGTCCAAGAAGGGCCTTACAAAGATATATCAAAGAGATTGTAGGGAATGAGGCTTTGGTCTTGTCTGCAGTACAGCCAGAGAAAGATTATGAAACATCGCTTTCAGTTTTATCAAAACTCTTTGAACTAGGACACAATCCTAACTGGCAAAATATGTATGTAGAACGTGAGACTGCTCCAACACTGTATCCTTGCTATAAATTTGATCGTACCAAACATCAGATCAATTTTGAAGACTTTAGACAAAGTCATGAAAATGTAACATCTATCACTCATCCCTTCCTCTGTAGCTCAAACAGAGATGGCAAAGAATACAACTACATCCTAACAACAGCCACAATGCCATATATATTGGAGCACAAAAACAACAACATTCCTATATTACCTGGCTCAATTCACGTGGAACTTGGCTTAGCATCTGCCCTGGCAAACATTAAGCCTAAGGTACCTCTCTGTTTGTGCCAAATCAGTATCACATTTTTAAATCCCTGTATTGTGCAACCAGACTCAACTGAACTCAAAGTACAGCTGAGCAATGAAGACACAGTGACCAAGTTTATTGTTTTGGCATCTACTGCCACTTATGCAAAGGGAGAGGTTCATTATACAAAGAAATGCACTGTTGAAGAAAATGCTATTGCTATTCAACATATTTTGCAAAGGGCCAAAGAAAAGATCAAAGCAGAAGACATCTATGAACAGCTCTCTTCTTTAGGTTTCCAGTATGGGTCAGTTTTCAGATGTCTCGGGGACATGTTCTGTGGGGAAGAATTAAAGGAAGCTATTACGTGTATTAAAGTCCCTGATGAGATTGAGTTACAGATGTATGATTACCACATTCATCCAGTCATTTTGGATTACTATATGCAAATGACAGCTATTACAGCAATGAAAATGTCAGGCTCTAGAGCAGGATTCCCAACATCCATAAGGAGTTTGACAATATGTCGACCAATGCAACAGGAAATGATGATGTATATGAGAACATGTAAAAGTACCACAGAATTCTTTGAGGTCTCTGGGGGGTTTACAGATACAAAGGGAGTCCTCATTGCAGAGCTAAAAAATGTCAGAATTACATTTCTGAGTCATCACAATTCCACAGAATTGAACAACCTTTTCTACCAGAACAACTGGGAGGAAATTGTCAGCTTCCCCCAAGGTATAGCTTCTGCCCCCAAAACATTGGTATTTGCAGATAACTATGGAATTGCTAAAAGCCTTCAAAAGTACTTACACAATCAGTCCTCATATATTCCTTACAAGGAACCTAAGACATTGATGGATATAGAACTAAAACAAGTTCTAAGACGGTACAATGTAAGTGATTTAAACAACTTTGATGAAGTATTATTTTTTTGGGGGATGCAAAACGTAACTGACCAGAGCAGTGAAGCAGTGGTGGAGCATGTCAGTAGCTGCTGTGAGATTTATCGTCAAATTGTTCAACTAGTTAAAAGGAAAAAATCCACAAAGTCCATCAGAACAATCACATACAGGACTTCAGAAAAAACAGTGGATCAAATCACTCCAGGCTTTGCCTTGTGGGGTATGATCAGATCATGCGCTGCAGAACTTCATGATGTAACTTTCCACCTGATTGATATCAGCTCTGTTCTTGATGCAGATATAGCAGCATTAGCAAATGCAATTACCCTGCCTGCAAATTATCCTGAAGTAATGATTAAACTTGGAAAGACGTATACATCTTACATCGGACGCATACCCATTAAAACGTCTGATGATGTACAGAAGATGGTTCCTTACTCTAGTTTTGAAAATGTTGTTTTCCAGACGATGGATCCATACAAAGTTGTAAATTTTCATGCAAAGCTACAACAAAACAAAATGAATAAGCTTACAAAACACACTGCATGTGTTAAAATTGATAACATTTGCATCCATTCGTCAGATTATTTTCCAGTCAGTGTCTCAGATATGAACTTTGGACAGACAATGTACTGGAACGAACCTATGACAGAAGGACATAATCTACTTGCTCTTGACTTCAGTGGTACAATCACAGCAGTTAGCAGTGATGTAAAGACCTGCAAAGTAGGTGATCATGTTGTTGCATGTTACCCAGTTGCTGCATTTTCAACAGTCACTGTTTCTGCTTCTGTTTGTCACAAAAGCAGTAAAATTCCAGTACTGAAACAGACACCATGTGTTTCATACTTCATACTTGCATGGGAAATACTTCATAACACTTTGCCTCGAAATAAATATCACAAATTGGTAATTATTTCCAGTGAAACTGAATCATGTTTGAGTCAAGTGTTGTCTGCAGCAGCCAATGCGTTGGGCTGGAGAGTTCAAATTGAATGTAATGATGTTTCACATGCTTCTACTCATTCGGATGCACTGATTTTCTTGCCTCCTATTAAGGCATACTTAGTTGCAATGTATGTCAACAACTCTTCTGCTCAACATGTTGTCGTCCTCTTTGATAACAATCATGTGCTTGACACTTCCCAAAGCATTCCAGGTTGTGAAAGGGACAATGTTTATATTAACATTTTACAAGTAGCTAACATATTTCAGAAAGGATATCTAACAAAATCTGCACACGATGTTTACAAGTGGATCAGATCAATGCATTTGAAAAAGAAACATCTTGATTTACCAAAAGTTAATTTTCAGCAAATGGTCTCAAATGTGGATGAATTCAAGGAAGAATCATATTTCACCTGCAAAGCTATTTCAATTGTAGATCTGAAGAGTACATCAAAAGGCATTATGCCAGAGATACCAGTGTACTGCAGTCAAAAACAACTTTTTAGAAATGATGCAGCATATATAGTCACAGGGGGACTTTCAGGGCTTGGCTTTCTGACAGTAAATTTCATTGCAAAACAAGGTGGTGGACATGTGATTATTCTGTCAAGACACACTCCATCAAATGAGATGCAGGAAGAATTTAGAAATATCTGGAATAAGTTTGGGACTAATGTAGTTAGCATAGCCTGTGATGTCTCAGTGCTTTCGAATGTTGAAAAAGCAATGAATACCTTTCGTCACTCCTTCCCAAAGGTTTCAATTAAAGGAGTTTTTCACAGTGCTGTGGTATTGCATGATGGCCTTCTTCAAACTCTGAACAAATCATTATTTGAAAAAGTTCTGAATCCCAAAGTTGCAGGAGTCCTGAATCTTCACCATACAACACGATGCCTCCAGCTGGACTATTTCGTATGTTACTCATCAATTGCATCATTTAGCGGAAGTTCTGCCCAGTCAAGCTATTCTGCAGCAAACTCTTTTCTTGACTTCTTTATCCACTACAGAAGAAACCAAGGGCTTGTGGGGCAAACTTTGAACTGGGGTGCACTAAACCTTGGACTGTTAAACAATAAGTACAGCACCCAAAGATTTCTGGAATCAAAAGGAATAATGATTATGGAACCTTCAGAAATTTCTGAATGCCTTAAGCATTGCTTGGTGCTGCATAATCCACAACAAGCAATATGCAAATTTAATTTCTTAACTTTATATAGGTTTGGTGAAAATCCATCCCTCAAAGCACGATTCTTTTCACTTCTAAAAGATCAAATCAGTAAAACAGATGTCGATCAACAGCCAGTTGTATCTAGTAATTCAGCAATGACATCTGAACAGTATGTTATTTCATTGTTGTGTGAAGTCAGCAATGCTGATCCTGCAGATTTTACAAAAGAGTCAAATCTCTCTAGCTTTGGTCTTGATTCCATGCTAAGTATGACAGTGCAGAGTCGTATTTATGAGGAAAAAAACATCAGCTTGCCACTGGTAACGTTTCTTGATCCAAAGACTACAATACATTCTGTGGTGTCACTACTTGAAGAGAAAAGTACTGTTCAGCCACAGATTGAAGACTTGATGTTGCCACACTTTGAGAGCAAATCTCTGGGTGATACAGATGATGAATACACCCAATTGTAAAATAGTTAGTTACAGTGATGAAGGAGAACTGTGTGGAAAATGCTTTTGCAACAATCCACCCAGAATAGTTACCCAGTAGTCCCTCACAGCTAAACAAAAATTGCAGGAAAAACTCAGCAGGCCTGACAGCATCTATGGAGAGAAAGCAGAGTTAACATTTCGAGTCCAGAAGGATCACTGGATTCGAAATGTTACCTCTGCCTCTCTCCACAGATGTTGCCAGAACTGCTGAGTTCTTCCAGCAATTTCTGTTTTTGTTTCTGATTTCCAGCATCTGCGGTTCTCTTTTTTTAATTGCACAGAGTTAGATAGTTACACAGCTTATAGATTCTGAATGCTATCTGACTCAACTAATGATTAGAATTTTACTTCATAGTTTAACATGCAAATATATTTAAAAAAACTTTCTCAGAAACTTTCCATCGTGACTAATTCATGTAAATCTCATAATTTAAGAATCAGAGAAGAATTGCTGCAATATTGCTCAATGTGAGCTGATTTATCATTGACAAGAAAGACGAGCTATATTATTCCTCTTAGAGAACATTTTTATCTTAATTTGTCTGTCTCTACCAGAAAAAATTTATATCAATGTAGCATTTAGAATTTTGTAAAGATTGTTTTGAAAATTTATATTGCAAAAGAATGCTTGCCCTGTATGTTAAACAATTCACCTGTGCTGGCTTTGGATAAATACGACTAAGTGAATTATAATACATTTCAATCAGTTTCGATTTGCATCTTATAGCCTGTGAAGACAACAATATGGTTTTAGCATCATTCATTATTTAGGCATATCTTCATTAAATGTCAATTTGTTCTGGATTTCCAACTGACATGTTATAAAAGGTATAATTGTCGTGATTAAAATAATATAAAATTATTTTAAAGACATTGGCCTGCTGTGTTCATCCAGCACTACACCTTGTTATCTTATATAAAATTACTTTAGTTGTATGATGCATATGGATGTAATTTTGAGTGTGTTTGGCAAACTGCAATATAATTAAAAAACTGGTGTTTGGGAATACAACTGAATTTTAATAAATACTAATGGTTGTTTTATTAAGAATTAATAATTTGGATATCTTTCATTGGAATTGTCCACAATTATCAGATTGTAAATTAGTAAGGGCTTAAATTCCATGTTATTGAATTGAAAAAGCAGTTTCTATAAGGAAGAAAGCCAGATGGCCCAAGTCAAAATTAAGGTCATTAGTTTATGTTTCTTTGTTACTTTATGGTTCAAGTTAACCTAAACATCGTAGTGAAGAGATACAGGTCAAATGTTTTGAAGTCAAAGTATTTCACTCTAGTACATAGCTGTGTTTTAACATGGTCTTGTTTTAAAATTAAACTATTTAAGAGACACATGAGATGCAGCTCTGGAATTAGGTTCTGCAGTTAGTCTTAGCACTCCTACCTACTGTTATTGTGACTCCAGTTCTACGCAAGGTGGCTGCCTCTTAATGACACTCTTAATGGCCTAGGATGCCACTCAGTTTAAGCACAGTCATGGATGGATAGCAAATGCTGATCATTCCATTGACATCCACATCCCCTGGAAATTTGGGAAAAGTTACAGAGTGCCAGGATCAAATTTATATTACATACAAATGTAATATGTTTTCTGAGAAATGGTTCTGGGCTGCTGCTGAGGCAGAATGAAGATTTGAAAGCTCGCTGCCTAATCTGCTACACCAACTTCTGGAATCTCAAAGAGTAGAAAGCTGAGTTAGAAGTATTGCTGCCCTTGCTTGGGTGAACTGAGAAAGTGGCCCTGATCAACATTTTAGAAAATTAGCCAAGGAATGCATATTTATGCCTGTGAAACAATATATCGTGAAAGCCATTTCAGCAATCTGGCCAGTTTTGTTCTTTTATTTATCCCTTAACTCTGTCTTTTGTATGAATGGGGCTGAAAATAAATGTTTCAGGTTTAAAGCACAGATATTAATCAGTTTGCTGAGTTGTTTAATATTTTTATCGAAAGTTATTGTGGATCTAACAAATTGTTAAGTCTTTTGTTTAAGATGAAAACATGGTGTCTGAAAATCAATTATTCATGAAGTCTGGGATTAGTTATTGAAAAACCTGGTTAGGAACTATTGGAGTAGCTATTTGGGGGATTCTTAGTTTAACTTTAATGTGATGTGAATACTGAAGGAGACACATTAAACAACTTGGCAAGCTGATTAATGTCTGTGCTTTAAACCCAAAACATTTATTTTCAGCCCCATTCATACAAAAGACAAACAAACAGAGGTAAGGGATAATTAAAAGTAAATTTGGCTCATCACTCTGTCCCCGTGTTGTAACAGTTGGTAGCATCTTGGACCACGTTATTAATGATTGAGAGTAAACTGAATAGGTGGTATTTGTCCAACTTGGATTTATCCTGCTTTCATGTATAAGACACACCAGGACAATTTTCCATGTTACCAGGTATGTAGCAATACTGGAATATTTCAGTTACAATTGCAGTTTGTTTTGAAGCACAAGTCTTCAGTGCTATTGCTGAATTATTGCCAGAGCCCAATGCCTTTGCAGTATCCAGTGCCTTTAACCATTTATTCATGTCATTTGGAATGAATCACATCAGTGCAAGTCTAGCATCTGTAATGCTGGGACCCTAGTCCAGGACAGAGTATCCAGTTGACACATTTGGCTGAAGATGGATGCAAATACAGCAGCCTTGTCTTTTGCAGTAATGTGCTGGTCTTCTTATTGTTGGGGGAAGGGGATATTTGGGGAGACAAAAACTCTGGGCATAGTTTGAGAATTAGACACCTCCCTTTTAAGTTAGAGATGCCGAGTTTCTTTTTCTCTCGAAGGGCCTTCACATGTCTAATTACATTCAGCAAAAGGTAATGGATACTACTGCCTTTCCACTTTGTCAAGCCTGAGATGGTGGTTTTTTTGATAGACAAGGTAGTCATCGGTTAAGGGATGCAGACAGGAGCGTAAAGCCGAGATCACAACCAGGTCAATCAGGCTTAAACCATCAAATGGCCAATTCTTGTTCCTATGTTGAAACAGTCAATGAAACAAGGTTATAAGTATTAGTTTCCAGGAAACAACTTTTGGTATCAGGTACAACCTGTAATCTGTTTGACATTTTAATTTGAAGAGAATTATACTTTAATCATTATACTAATCAAATTAGCAATCTTGTCTTAGCAATTCCCTGGTTAATCACTGCTTTGAAATTACTTACTTTTTTTCTGTCATGATTTAATTAGAAATTTAAAAAATAAATCACTCCAAAGTCCTCAAACTGGTTTATCACCATTTTGGGTTTTAACAAAACATAAAATGTTTGTAAATAAAAGAAGTGCTAAAGTCTATCTCGCCTTAAAAGAGCAGTAAATCTTAGTTGAAACTGAAAATAAGATTTTAAAAAACAGTGACGTAAACGCCAACATAGTCTTGGACTGATAAAATGAAAAGAGTATACTGTAGATAGGTAACAGATTTTCTTAGCACATGTCAGCAGAAGTTTGGTAATTCCCTACACATGCTCAATAATGGTATTAAATAGCATCAGCCTCACTTTGAGGGCTGATTCTTGCTGTTTTTTGGGTGTGTCAACTTCATTGAGCTTCATGGAGAGTTTCTCTCCACAAAGTCAACATACAGAGGTACAGAGGTACAGATGTACAGTCCACAGTTCCCTGAAAGTGGCAACACAAGTGGACAAGGCTGTAAAAGCATTTAGTATGCTTGGCTTCATCAGTCGGGACATGGGTATAAAAATTTGCAAGTTATGTTGCAGCTGTACAGAACTTTAGATAGTTCACATTTGGAGTATTGTGTTCAGTTCTGGTCACTACACTACCAGATGGAGTTGGAGGCTTTGGAGAGGATACGGAAATGGTTTACCAGGATATTTCCTGGATTGGAGGGTATTAGCTATGGGGAGAGATTGGATAAATTTGGTCTGTTTTTGCTTAAATGTTGAAGGATAAGGGGGCAACCTGATAGATGTTTACAAAATTATGAGAGGCATGGACAGAGTCATAGAGTCATACAGCACAGAAACAGAACCTTTGGACAAACCAGCCCAGGCTGAATATAATCCCAAACTGGACTAGTCCGGCCTGCCTGTTCCTGGTCCATATCCCTCCAAACCTTTCCTATTCATGTACTTATCTAAGTGTCTTTTAAACATTGTATCTGTGCCCATATCCACCACTTCCTCAGGAAGTTCATTCTGCAAGCGAACTTCACTCTAACGAAAAAAATTTGCCCCTCATGTCTTTGTTAATTCTCTCCCCTCTCACCTTAGCAACATGCCCCCACTCTTGAAATCCCCCATCCTAGGGAAAAGACACATACTACTAACCCTATCTCTCCCCCTCATAATTTTATAAACAATTATAAGGTCACCTCTCAACCTTCTACGCTCCAGTGAAAAATGTCCCAGCCTACCCAGCCTTTCTTTACTAATCAAACTTTCCATACCGGACAACATCCCGGTATAAATCTCTTCTGAAGCTTCTCTAGCTCAACAATATCCTTCCTATATAGTCTGAGTCTTTTTCCCAGAGTAGAAATGTTAATTAAGGGGAACATAGGTTTAAGGTAAAATGGGGTAAGTTTTGAGGAGATGTGAAAGGCAGGATGATAAGAGGATGATCAGAGGATGATAAGAGCTGGGAAAGTCTTTTTAGTTTAGAAAAGCATCATTGGAACAGTTTTGGTGGGTCTGTTCCTTTGCTGTACTGTTCTTTGTTGTAAGTCCTAGTCAGTTTACTCGCACTATCATACCTAGCCCACTTCATTAACTACCTACCCCTCCCCTATGACACCCTTTTCATCCAATGCTAGCCCAATTTTATAACTTGCCTTAGCTGGAAGAACATGCCACTTTCTGGGCATCCCAGAATAAATCAGGTATCCGTGGTGCCATCACTATCTTGGAATCCCATCTTGGCAGTCTGGAGTTCCCTACTGTCAGCATAGTGGCACAGCAGCCACAAACATACACTGCTCATGGAACATGGGTGCCATTGGCTGACATCTCCTCCCACAAAAAATTCCACTTTCTTATCCTAGTTTCTGTTTAAACACCAGGTCTCACAGCTGATCTGCACTAACTACATCCCGTCTTAACATCCTCTCTGGGTCACCACTACATTGACCCCAGTGCCCACCGCAGACCAACATCTTATCATTGTGCAGTGGTGGACCATTACAGGGAGCCATTCGAATACTGACAAAGCTTATCTTTTATTTGCAACTAACAGAAAATAAAGAACTGCGGATGCTGGAAGTCTGAAACAAAAATAGCAATTACTGGATAAACTTGGCAGATCTCGCAGCATCTATGGAGAGAAAGCAGAGCTGATTTTTTAAATTCATGACTTCCAACTTATTCAGAACTGTAATTTGTCTTGCGTATTTAGTGCAGACACAAAGGCAGGAAGCTTGTTATTGATGTCAGCAGGCCTCTGTCAAATCAATGGGAAATACTTCACTCAGGGATCTGGCACAGTAAGCCAAGGTCAGCCTCTGATACTAGTGCAGGATTCTGGCTATGGTTATTCAGCTGCTTGGGCAGTCAGAATCAGGGCCCTCTCTACATAAGGACTGAGGAGTTACATATCAGGAAGATCACCACCTCTCTTGAGTCTTTCTACATTATTGTGTGCTGTTTTCCTCCCGGTATTATGAGATGTGAAAGTGGGTGGCACAGATATTACTTTTGGTGCGGGTTGGAAGTGTCCCAAGTGAGTGAGTAGGCAACGCAGAGGGCAATACAGGATTAGTGCTGTCGGGACTTGGGGTAGGTGACAGCGAGTGCAGGAAGATGTTTCAGGCATTAGTGAACCTCGGTGGGAGATGGGTACAATAGCAGAAATAGAGTAAGTGTGAGCTTTCAGAGAGAAGATGGTGGAACTTATACTGCAGTGAGGAGAAGGACATTAACCTTCTTCCTGAAGTGCTGTGCATTTGTCCAAATGGCTGAAATTGCTTTAACATGGGGGTTAAACTTGATATTGTCTAGTGTCATGGCCAACCACTCCTGGCCTGGAGGAAGAGGAAGTTCAGCCTCCACACAATCCATTAGGACCTTCTGGTCTCTGCCATAAAGCTGGACTCTGAGGTCCTCCTATCTGCCATACCCCAGAAACTCTGCAGGTCATCTCCAGGCTGACAGTGCTTGTCTGGGTGCTCAATGGGTATCTGAAGATGCCACAGATGCCTGTCTTTTGGTGGATATTTGCTTAGTAGCAAGTTGGAGAGTGAAAGGCACATGGTAGGTTACCGCCAGAATTGACATGAGGGATGTGGCAGCTAACCATTGCAGTGCATTTGGTAAGATGTGGCGAGATAACTTACTAGGGCTGCCAAGAAACACTTCTAAAAGCTCGATGCAACTTGGACTTAGCCAAATCAAAGTAAGATGCTAAGTATTTGAAGACCTAGCACTGACCCCTTTCTGAAGAAGGGTCTAGGCCCAAAACATCAGCTTTCCTGCTCCTCTGATGCTGCTTGGCCTGCTGTGTTCATCCAGCTCTACACCTTGTTATCACTGATCCCTGTGATAGTTCACTTCTTCTAGGTTACCAATCTAGAAAAGACAATTTATTCCTGCTTTCCGTTAGCTAACCAGTCCTTTATCCTTGCTAATAAGCTGCCCATTTCACTATGTGCTCTTATCCTGTGTGATTACCTTTGATGTGGCTCCTCAGAAAAGGTATTTTGGAAATCCAAGTATACCACATCCACTAGTTCACCGCTATCCAACAAGGATCTTACTTCATCAAAAAAACCACAATAGATTAGTTAAATATGACTTCTTTTTCATCAAGCCATGTTGGCTTTGCCTGATTACTGTCCTTTTTGAAGTACAAAGAACAAAGAAAATTACAATACAGGAAAAGGCCCTTTGGCCCTCCAAGCCTGCACCGACATGCTGCCTGTCACAATTAAAACTCTCTACCCTTCCGGGGACTGTATCCCTCTATTCCCATCCTATTCATGGATTTGTCAAGACGCCCTTTAAAAGTCACTCTTGTGTCTGCTTCTACTACCTCCCCCAGCAGCGAGTTACAGGCACTCAGCACTATCTGTGTAAAAAACTTGCCTCGTACATCACCATTAAACCGTGCCCCTCACACCTTAAACCTATGGCCCCCTGGTAACTGACTCTTTCACCCCGGGAAAAAGCTTCTGACTGTCCACTCTGTTCATGCCCTTCATAATATTGTAAACTTTGATCAGGTTGCCCCTCAACCTCCTTCGCTTCAGTGAGAACAACTCAAGTTTTTCCAACCTCTCCTCATATCTAATGACCTCCATACCAGGTAACATCCTGGTAAATCTTTTCTGTAGCCTCTCCAAAGCCACCACATCGTTCTGGTAGTGTGGCGATCAGAATTGAACACAATATTCCAAATGCGGCCTAACTAATGTTCCATAAAACTGCAACATTACCTGCCAATTTTTAAAGTCAATGTCTTGGCCAATGAAGGCAAAAATGCTGTATGGCTTGTTGACTACCTTTTCCACCTGCGTTGCCACTTTCAGTGACCTGTGTACCTGTGCACCCAGATCCCTCTGCCTATCAGTACTCTTAAGGGTTCTGCCATTTACTATATATTTTCCATCTGGATTAGACCTTCCAAAATGCATTATCTCACATTTTTCCAGATTAAACTTCATTTGCCATCTCTCTGCCCAAGTCACCAACCGATCTATATCCAGCTGTATCCTTTGACGGTCCTCATCGCTATCTGCAATTCCACCAACCTTTGTGTCATCAGCAAACTTACTCATCAGGCTGGTTACATTTTTCTTCAAATCATTTATATATATTACAAACAGCAAAGGACCCACCACTGATCCCTGAGGAATGCCATTGGCCACAGCCCTCCATTCAGAAAAGCACCCTTCTACTGCTACCCTCTGTCTTCTCTGGCTGAACCAGTTTTTTTAATCCACCTTGCAAGCTCACTGCTGACCCCGTGCGACTTTACATTCTGTATCAGCCTGCCATGAGGGACCTTGTCAAAGGCCTTACTGAAGTTCATGTAGACAACATCCACTGTCCCACCCTCATCAATTATCTTCATCACTTCCTCAAAAAACTCAACCAAGTTAGTGAGACATGACTTCCCCTTCACATTACCCTGTTGCCTCTTGCCAATATGCCCACTTATTTCCAAGTAGGAATAAATCTTGTCTCGAAGAATGCTCTCCAATAATTTCCCTACCACTGATATAAGGCTCACTGGCTTGCAATTAGCTGGATTATCCCTGCCACCCTTCTCAAACAAAGGAACAAAATCATCTATTCTCCAAACCTCTGGGACCTCCCCTGTAGCCAGTGAGGATACAAAGATTTCTCTCAAGGCCCCAGCAATTTGCTCCCTTGCCTCTCTCAGTATTCTGGGGTACATCCCATCAGGCCCTTGGGACTTGTCTACCTTAATGTTTTTCAAGACCCCCAATGCCTCCTCCCTTTTGATCTCAACATGACCCAAACTATCTACACACCCTTCCCCAGACTCATTATCCACCAAGTGCTTTTCTATGGTGAATACTGACACCAAGTACTCGTTTAATACCTCGCCCATTTCCTCTGGCTCCACACATAAATTCCCTTCTCTTGATTGGGCCAACCCTCTCCCTGGCTACCGTCTTACTCTTTATATATGTATAAAAAGCCTTGGGATTTTCCTTAATCCTGTTGACCAATGACTTTTCATGATCCCTTTTAGCCCTCCTGACTCCTTGCTTAAGTTTCTTTCGACTTTCCTTGTATTCTACCCTAGCTTCGTGTGTTTCCAGCCTCCTAGCCTCGACAAATGCTTCCTTTTTCTTTTTGACTAGGCTCACAATATCTCGTTACCCAAGGTTCCCTAAACTTGCCATGCCTATCCTTCATCCTTAAAGGAATGTGCCGGTCCTGAGTTCCCATCAGCTTACGTTTGAAGGCCTCCCACGTACCAGATGTTGATTTGCAGTCAAACATCTGCCTCCAATCTACATTTTTCAGTTCCTGCCTAATATTGTTGTAATTAGCCTTCCCCCAATTTAGCAACTTCACCTGACAAGTACACTTATATTTATCTATTGGCACCTTAAAGCTCACTGAATTATGATCACTTTTCCCAAGCTGCTCCCCTACTGAGACATCGACCACCCGGCTAGGCTCATTCCCCAGTAATAGGTTCAGTAAAGCCCCTTTCCTAGTTTGACTGTCTCCATACTGTTTCAAGAAGCCCTCCTGGATACTCCTTACAAACTCTGCTCCATCTGCACCCCAAGCACTAAGTGAGTCCCAGTCAATATATGGGAAGTTAAAATCACCCACGACAACAACCCTGTTACTTTTACATCTTGCCAAAATCTGCCTACATACCTGTTCTTCTATTTCCTGCTGGCTGTTGGAAGGCCTATAATAAACCCCAAACATTGTGATTGCACACTTCCTGTTCCTGAGCTCTACCCACATTGATTTGCTGTATGAGCCATCTGAGGTGTCCTCCCACAGTACAGCTGTGATATTCTCCTAAACAAATAGTGCAACTCCCCCACCCCTTTTATATACTCCTCTATCCTGCCTGAAACATCTGTATCCTGGAATGTTAAGCTGTCAATCTTGTCCCTCCCTTAACCAAGTCTCTGTAAACAAGTATCCTGATTGTTCCATGGATATTCTCTATGAGAGGTTGGGATAACTTGCTTACAGTTGGTTTTCTATGCTGTCCTTGAGAAGAACTCTGCTTTCAAATGTTAAAGTTTCTAGATATTCAATTACAAAATGGAATGCTTTATCATGGCAACTTGACACAGCCTATCAGTACAGATAAGTTGCTAGCTCAGTGTATAAAGTCTGATACCAATGGCTGAAATTACTGCAAATGCAACAATATAGGTAAAATATTTATTTTAGTTCTCTGTCCAAAGACAGATCTGACCCACAATATTACAATCCCCACTACGGGTGGGGCCAGGTCCTGAATGCAGCACAACTAGTTCAGGGTTTGAAATTCATGCTTCTGCTACCAACCTGATCAAGACCAGCTGTCCAGGCACTGAGCAAACTGCCTGCCCTCTATAAAGAGCCTGAGTTGCTATACAACATACACCTCTGCACAGTGTTATGGAAAGTGATGGTAAAGGCTTTAGTTTCGTTCCAGCACATGTTTGACCAGGAATGTCTCACTTACCCATCACCTGACATTGGCATGTGGTGGCAGGATTTACAAGTTGACACTCAACCTGCTTCATTATGTCACAAATGTGTAGTCCTTGGACATCAAGTCCTGGAGTGGGACATGAACCTGCTGCTTCTGGCTCAGAGGTAAGGATGGTACCCTCTGTGCCACAAGAGTTAGTGAGTAAATTATTAGAGGCATAAAAATCAAAACAATGTTCCGTATAAATGGATAGACTAGATTGAGATTTTTCAGATTCTGTCATGAAGATAAGCAAACATGACTTGAAAAGTATAAAATGGGAAATTGAAAGTCAGACAAGAAAAACACAGCCAACTGTTGATGTCATTTCAGGAGATTGATTGAAAAAAAGGACTGAATCAAAATAACATAATCATTTGAAATTCCAGTCTAATTTTAACATCCACACTATATTCTCATAAACCTGATAATAGAAATTGTGGTTGGAAATGTCATTTTACAACGTTAAAGATCATGCTTTTTATACTTCTTGCATTTTTAATTATGGGCTAAAATGAGAAAAGAACTGTCTAAAAAACCAATGGCCGAGGGATTGCTGCATGATTTGAAAGTAATTAACCTGACACTCGTTGTAAGCATGGTTTATACAGCTGCTTGTTTGAGCAGTAGTTGAAGTATGGTTGCAGAGCTGAGGGACTGTGTACAAATGGAGCTTTGATTGGTATAAATAGCTGATTGGTTAGTGGACTAGTAATGAGTTATTGATGACAAAGACCTTTTGGTTACCAACAACTATGTGATTGGTTCTCAGGCAGTTGAACAGCTTGGGGCTGTCAGCAAAATACAGAGAAACTTTCAGTTCTCCACCAATTTAGGAACTCTTTCTGTTCAATGCAGTAAAAGCCACTTTATGTCTGAAGATAACCAATTTATCTTTCAGCAGTTGCTGTAAGCTGTGACATTTAATTGATTAATCAGAGACTTTTTTCATAAATGAACCAGCCCCCTTGTACCTATGCAAATCAATGAAAACATGCAGTCAGAGAAGGAGTATTCTTATCAGCATAAGAGTTATCAGAACCATACCCTGTGAACAGGAATCACGAAACAGCTGCTCAGTCTTTCTCTTTGTCCATAAAACCATTTCCTTTTCCTGTCTGTTTCTGACTGTGTGCGTGCGCTTGCCAGACTTTATAAGGTAATTTGATTTTTCCTTTAAATGCTCTTTATTCATGAAATTAGTACACAGTACTTCATAAAATATTTTAAAGTATAATAAGATTCAACTTTCTCGACTTGAGGGCCTTCAATACAATTGTAAAACTGTTGATATTAATATACATCCCATGTAGTGGGGAGTGTTGGCCAAGTGGTACTATCACTGGATTATCAAACCAGAAATCCAGATAACGTTCTGGGGACCTGGGTTCAGATCCCACAAGGGCAGGTAGTAAAGCTTGAATCCAATAGAAATCTGGAATTTAGAATCAAATGGTGACAATGAAACCATTGCCAATCTTCAGGAAAAACCCATCTGATCCTTTAGGAAAGTAAACCAGTGGCCTACATATGACTCTTAAACCCTCAACAATTTGCTTCTTAACTGCCCTCTGGGCAATTAGGGATGAGCAATAAATGTTGGCTTAGCCAACAACACCTCCAACATGAGCAAATATAAAAAGAATCAAGTCTGTAGCCCAAGAATGAACATTTAAATCTTGAAAAAAGTTTCCAATTCATTCATGGGATCTGGGCATCACTGCCTGGGACAGCATGTATTGTTCCCAAATGCTCTTGAGAAGATGTTGGTGAGCTGCTTTCTTGAACCACTGTGGTCCTTGTGATTTGGTACACCCATAAAGCCATTGGGGAGGCAATTGAAGGATTTTGATCCAGAGACAGTGAACGAGTGGCCATATATTTCCAAGCCAAGATGGTGATTGGCTTAGAGGGGAATTTACCGGTGGTTGTGTTCCTGTGTTTTTGCTGCCCTTGCCCTTTACATGGAACTGCGTGGGTTTGGAAAGTGTTGTCTAAGGAGCCTTAGTGAATTCCTGCAGTGCATCATGTAGATGGTGCACACTGCTACTACTGAGTATTGATGGTGGAGGTTTGTGGATGTGATGCCAATCAAGTGGACTGCTTTGTCCTGGAAGGTGTCAAACCTCTTGACTGTTCTTGGAGTTGTACTCATCCATCACACTCCTGCCTTGTGCCTTGTAGATGATGGACAGGCTTTGGGGAGTCAGGAGGTGAGTTACTTGCTACAGTATGCCTAGCCTCTGACCTGCTCTTGTAGCCACTGCATTTATAATGGCATTTCTGGTAGCCCCCAGGATATTGATTGTGGGGGATTCAGTGATGGTGACACCAGTGAATGTCAAAAGTTAGTGGTTAGATTGTCTCTTATTAGAGATGGTCATTGACTGGTATTTGCATGGCATGAATGTTACTCACCACTTTTCAGCCCAAGCCTCAGTATCTAAGGAATCACAAATGGTCTCATAAATCATTAGCATCAACATGTTCCTTCAGACAGAGAAACATTAAGGTCAGTGAACTCTTCAATCATCAGTCATCAGCTGATCGACTAACCTTTCAATAGAGCAGGTTTTGAACTTTTTTCTCTTTCATTTCGACTCCCCCAGCAAATTTTAGGTTTACTACCTGTGCCTTATCCAGAATGCATGGCCTGGAAATGTGGTGGATGCAGATTTAATTGTAGTATTCAAAAGGGCATTAATAAATGATGATACTCATTTGGAGAGCCAGTGCAGACATGATGGGGTGAATGATCTCATTTTGTGCTGTTACAATTCTATAATTCTCTAATGGGTAGGAGTAGGAGAGAGATTTTGGTAGACAGTATGAGCAATTAGGGCTATACATTAAGAAATTGACACCTCAAAAGTAATCGTAAAAGCACCTCATATTTCGCTTGGAAACCCTGCAGCTCAATGGTCTCA
This sequence comes from Ginglymostoma cirratum, assembly GCA_024137785.1. Taxonomy (NCBI): domain Eukaryota; kingdom Metazoa; phylum Chordata; class Chondrichthyes; order Orectolobiformes; family Ginglymostomatidae; genus Ginglymostoma; species Ginglymostoma cirratum. The sequence goes on along the minus strand of JAHRHZ010000034.1, from coordinate 30,204,409 downwards.
ATGTGGACTTCACAAGCTTCAAAATCTCCCCACTCCCGACCTCATCCCAAGACCAGCCCAGCTTGTCCCTGCCTCCTTGACTTGCCCATCTTCCCCTCCACCTATCCGTTCCTCCCACCTCACTGACCAACCCCCATCCCAACTCCCTACCTACACTCACCTGTACTGGCTTCATCCCCACCTCCTTGATCTGTCTGTCTTCTCTCTACCTATCCGCTCCTTTAACAACTTCCATCATCGCCTTCCCCTCCCCCCATTTCTGAAGAACGGTCCAGACCCGAAACGTCAGCTTTCCTGCTCCTCTGATGCTGCCTGTCCCGCTGTGTTCATCCAGCTCTACACCTTATCATCTCAGACTCCAGCATCGGCAGTTACTACTATCCCTCAAAAGTAATAATGTCTTGAGTACAATTGAAGCCCGTAAAGTTGCCAATAGCCCCAGCAGACCATTGGGTTGCTTTTTAATTAGAGACAGATGACTGATGGTCGTTTAACCCAAGGTTCACCAGATTTCATTTGAGGGGTGAGGTTCAGAATATGGGACCCTCGTGGTAATCTGAGACAATCTCTGAAATGAACTCATACTGTTGGCTTTCTGCTTCCTCTTCAAAAAAAATTGGGACGCCTTCGACCAATCTTTTATGAAAATAAACTGCTAAAACCACTTGGAGCTGTCAACTCAATTTTTCACCTAAAAGGCACACCAAGACAATTTTACAAAGTAAACTGAATCACGCAGCACAAATTCTATAATGCTAACTGCTGGTTCATGTCAACAGAAAAAAAGAAATAGCATTAACTGATTTTTCAAAAACTCTAACTCCCCTTGAAGGTCGAGACAAAGACAACAGAAGGAAATGATACTGGCCTGTGTGTGTGTGTAAAAATATGTGTATATATACATACATACATATACATGTATGTATATACACATATATGGGCACGCGTGTGTGTGTGTAAATATGTATAGTGTGTATATATATAATTCACATTTTATTTGTCTGAACATCTAAGAGGACCTTGAATGTGGATTTAAACATTGTGTATCAATTTAAAGTGGAAGAGTCATGTTATAACTATTTTTATTAACTATATTTACAACAATCATTATTAATGGAATGGGGCATTGAATATTTACTTTTCTAAGAGTCATCACTACCTGTATAAGTGAAATGGTTATCTCCAAGTATTGTCTTTCAACGATGCTGAGTTCATTTCACTATAGCATAATCTAGAATTAACTTATACAATTAATATTCACCAGCAGTTATAAATGTTTTAGTCTTATATTTAAATACACATTTAGATAGCTTACATTTAGATAACAATATTCTAGAATTCTTAAGTTAGGAATCTAAGATCTGATCGAAGTGGACGTAAAAAATAACTTATTTCTGCTATAATGGACGTGTAAATACATTCTACCCTGAGATAATTTTGTTGATTTGAAATCTCCTGAGAGGGAGATTGTTTTCATTGTTCGATTTAGTCTCAAGCTGGAAAATTGGACTAAGTTCATTAACAATATGAGATTTCTTGGTTGTTATTTTAAGCTCCCAATAAGTTTGCCTCGGTAGGTTTACCTTTGCTGAGGGATCAGGATAGTAGCCTGAAATAACTGCACAGAGGCTGGTATCCCGTTACCAAGTCACCCTATAGTTACTTGTGTACAATACACTAGCTGTGACCAGCCAGTCCCTGAAGTGAGGAGATTCTGAATCCCCTGTTTATATTTGTCACCCAGGGCTCCCTGATTAGCCCAAGTTAACAATCCCAAACAAGGATCTCATAGTCAATGAGGACCACCTGGTTCAAATCACTACACAGGGGCATAACGGTGGTAAACCTTTCCACTTACCTTGATATTTAATACGATGACAGGAATATGAGCAGGTGTGGGCACAAAATCCAACTTGTAATTATCCACAAGAGTCTGCAGCCAGAAGTACTGACTGGATGATCTATCCCAGTCACTTTATTCATGTACAGTTTAAATGTGAGATTTCTTCCCTCTACTGCCCTCCAAAGCAGTATATTCCAGATTCTCACCCCTGCATTTGCAATCTCACTTCCTTCAAAATCCTTAATGTACCTCATCTGGTCCCAGTGCTTGGCAACTTTAAGTATCAACAATGTAGCAAACAATTCTATCTACCAGTTCTAAGACCTTCTAGTAACTAAGTTCCCTCCTTTGTCACCATAACCTGGATAGCATCTTTCTCTTTGGTAAAGACAGATGTAAAGTATTCAGTTGACATGTCAGCCATGTTCTCTGTCTCAAGATGTAAATCCCCTTTCTTTGTGTTGGAGTCCTTTTCCCAGGGTGGAAATGTCAAGTAATAGGGTACATATGTTTAAAGTGAGTGGGGAAAATTTTAAAGGAGATATGCGAGGTAAGTATTATACAGAGGATGGTAGGTGCTTTGAATTTGCCATCAGACGAGGGGGTAGAAACAGATACGACAGCAAAGTTTAAGAGGCATTTAGAGAGGTAGGTGAACAGGCAGGAAATTGAGGGATATGAACTATGTGTAGGCATGTGAGACTAGTGTAGAATGGTATAATGGACAGCACCGACATGTGGCTGAAGGGTCTGCTCCTGTGCTGTACATCTTCTATGTTCTATGTCCCCTTTTGGCCCTAATGTTCCTCTTAGCAGCCTTCTACTATTTATATGGCCATAGAAGACACATCTTTATGTTGGCCCCCATCTTTTCTCGTAATCCCTCTTTGCTTCTCTTATTTGCTACATCACCACCCCCCACCCTGAATCATCGATATTTCTCTTGGTTCTCAATTTTATTTTCTCCCAGACACTTGTCGTAATTGCACTTTTTCTTCTTTACCTTAATTTCAATTCCACATCAATTTTTGAACCACACATTTACCTCTTTACAGTGAACCTCGGGATTAGAGCACAGCTGTCCACATTTACACCAAATACCCACTTTGAACAAAATTTATAATAACAGTAAGCTCATTAACCTTTGTCTCATTCTGCTGAAGTCACCTGCGCACTCACAGTGCACCTTACATAGTTTAACTCCTGGATAACTGTTGAACTGAATCCCTGACTTACCACTGATTCCCCTTAACTATACCCCTCTGACCACTGTCATCCACTGGACCTGACATAAGCCACTCTCTAACCTGAGACCACTGCCACCTCCATGACCAAATACTCTATTACCCAACGCAACCCAATTTAATCCTCCTGGAACCAGCGCCTATTTCACACACAATCTGATCCCACCACAGATGACCTGTCCTAGACTCCACCTAGCCACACCCACACCTCCCAACACCTGATCCTCAACCACATGGCACCCCACCCCTCACTCTACTCCCACTCTTAACTTACACACTTACTTTTTAACAGCCGTTTTCAATGTGTCTGCTGGACATTTAAACCTTGAAATATTACAGTCAATACTTTAAAATGTGCTGTGGTTTTGATGATGATTTTCTCATCTGCCAGACTTGAAGATTCCTGGGCAAGTTCTTAAACAGAGGCTCCTGTCCAGGAAGCTCCAGTGTAAAAGTCATTAACAGGAAGTGTGTATTTTTTTTAAAAATCTGATCACAGTTGGAAATAGGGTTTCACAAATTGGAAGGCCTTTTCTGCCATCTTTATGCAATACTTCAATGGCATGACCTTTCTTCTTTTTGAAAAGGTCTTTTTGGATTGCTTTGACAGGTGTAGAAGCTGTAACCAGCTTTATTGTCTGCTTGGACAGCTCATTCTCTGAAAAATCACAGTCTCTCCTTGACATGGCATCAGCTGAAAAATTGGTCACGTGATTCTTGTGTCAGTTGCCTGTAAGATCTGGAATGTGCATTTTAAAGTTGACTTTTACTCGAAGCTAATCTTCCAGAATTTCCCACAGCTTCACAGGATCTCTTTGACCCTATTGAGCCAAGTCTTAAGTGTTGATTCTGAGCTTTCTGTTGATTCTAGACAATGGCCTAGTTGTATTATTGTGAGGCTATTAATCCAGCAGCTGGGGATCCGGGGACCTGAATCTGAATCCTGCCACTGCGAATCTGAAATAACAAGCGTGGGGCTGGATGAACACAGCAGGTCAAGCAGCATCATAGGAGCAGGAAAACTTGACGTTTCGGGCCTAAACCCTTCTTCAGAAATGGGGGAGGGGAAGAGGGTTCTGAAATAAATAGGGAGAGAGGGGGAGGCGGATAGAGGATGGATAGGTGGAGAGGAGGCAGACAAGTCGAAGAGGCGGGGATGGAGCCAGTAAAGGTGAGTGTAGGTAGGGGGGTAGGGAGGAGATAGGTCAGTCCAGGGAGGACGGACAGGTCAAGGGGGCGGGATGATGTTAGTAGATAGGAGATGGGGGTGTGGCTTGAGGTGAGAGGAAAAACAGGTTAGGGAGATGGAGATGAGCTGGGCTGGTTTTGGGATGTGGTTGTTCCACCTCTCCCTCTCTCCCTATTTATTTCAGAACCCTCTTCCCCTCCCCCATTTCTGATGAAGGGTTTAGGCCTGAAACGTCAAGTTTTCCTGCTCCTATGATGCTGCTTGACCTGCTGTGTTCGTCCAGCCCCATGCTTGTTATCTCGGATTCTCCAGCATCTGCAGTGCCCAGGGATGTTTAGTTTAGATGGGGTAGACATGGGGAATGGGTCAGGGTGGGATGCCCTTTAGAGGGGCAATGTGGACTTCTTGGGCCGTATGGCCGGTTTCCACACTGTAGGGATTCTATGAATCATACCCTTACAGACACCATCACCATTCCTGAATATGTCCTATCCCACGGGCAAGGCCGAGTCTGCGACACAGTGGTATACAGTTGGGAGGGTGTTGCTCTGGGAGTCCGCAACGTTGACTCTGGACCCCATGATATCGATTGGCTTCAGGTTAAATATGGGTAAGGAAACCTCCTGCTAGTTAGCACATACTGCCCTCCCTCGGCTGATGAATCGCTATCCTCCATGTTGAATAATGCTTAGAGATGAAGCATTGAGGATGGCAAGGGCACAAAATGTACTCTGAGTGGAGGATTTCAATGTCCACCATCAAGACTGGCTCGGCAGCAGTGCTTCTGATCAAATCGGTCAGATCCGAAAGGGCATAGCTGCTAGACTGGGTCTGCAGCAGATGGTGAAGGAACCAGCTAGAGGGAAAAATATATTTGACCTTATACTTTCCAATCAGCCAGCTACAGGCACATCTGTCCATGACAGCATCGGTAAGAGCTATGACTGTACAGTCGTTATGGAGACAAAGTCCTGCTGTCACATTGAGACTAACCTCCATTGCGTTGTTTGGCACTATCATGGTGCTAAATAGGACAGACTTCAAACAGATTTAGCAACTCGAGACTGGCCATCCATGGTGTGCTGTGGGCCATCAATGGCAGAATTTTTAAAATTTATTTGTTTGTGGGAAGTGGGCATCGCTGGCTGGCCAGAATTTATCATCCATCTCCAATTGTACTCCAACACAATCTGTAACTTCATGGCCCAGCATTTCCCTCCACTCAACCATTACCAGCAAGGCAGGGGATCAACCCTGGTTCAATGGAGAGTGCAGGAGGGCATGCCAGGAACAGCACCAGGCATACCTGAAGATGAGGTATCAACCTGGTAAAGCAACCGAACATTACTACTTGCACACCAAGCAGCAGAAGCAGCAAGTGATAGAGCTAAGCGATCCCACAACAAATGAATCAGATCAAAGCACTGCAGGCCAGCCATATCCAGTTGTGAATGATCGCAGACAATTAAACAACTCACTGGAGGAGGAGGCTCCACAAATATCCCCATCTTCGATGATGGAAGAGCACAGCATGTCAGTGCAAAAATAAGGCTTAAGCTTTTGCAGCAATCTTCAGCCAGAAGTGCAGTATGGATGCCACGTGAAATCCCAAGGTGCTTTATACAAATAGACTAGCTAGTGAAAGGGCAGATCCAATCATGGACAAAAGAGGGAATTTACGCAGTGGGCCTGAGGAAGTGGAAGTGGGTTCTTAATGAATACTTTGCACTGGTATTCGCGAAGGAGAAGGACAAGGTGGATGGTGAGTCTCGGGAGGGCTATGTTGAGATTCTAGGCAAATCAATACAGAAAAAGGATGAGGTGTTGGGTGTTTTGAAAAGACTTAACGTATAATAAGTCGCCAAGACCTGATGGGATCTATCCCAGAATGCTGAGGGAGGCAGGTGAAGAAATTGTTTGGGCCTTTTACAAAATCTCTGTGTCCTTTTTCTTCTCAGGAGAGGTCGCAGCGACCTGGGTAATAGCAAATGTTGTTCCTTTGTTAAAGAAGGGCAACAAGAATAATCCAGGAAATGTGCAGGCCAATGAGCCTTACATCAGTGGTAGGGAAGTTTCTTAGGGGTAGGATTTACCCACATTTCATAGGGTGTGGACTAATTAGCAACAACCAGAAAGGTTTTGATTTGATTTGATTTATTTAATGTCACGTGTATTTTGGTACAAATACAGTGAAAAGTATTCTATAGTATCGCCATTTTCCAGTGCCCTCTTAAAATACAGAAAATAAACTAAGACACAGATTATAAAGGCAGAAAATAAAGAAATAATGTTCAAATTTACATTCCTTCTATTTAAGTGCTTACCCAATGGGCCTAGATCCAAGCTCTTCCACCCCAATGCTGAATGCTACCTGCTCCACCACCATCTTGAATGGTGTGGGAAAGGTGTGTTGCACAAACTTGATTGATATTTTTCAGGAAGTGACAAAGATGATTGATGACGGCAGACACCAAGTGTTGTCTACTTGGACTTTAGCAAGGCCTTTGCCAAGTCTCTCATGGCAGGCCAATGCAGAAGTGAAGTCACATGGGATCTGCTCTGAGCTGGTAAGATGGAATCAGAGCTGGCTTGGTCATAGAAAACAGGGAGTGGCATTGGAAGGGTGTTTTCCTGACTGGAGATCTGTGATCAGTGATGTACTGCAGGGATCAGTGCAGCGATCCTTGTTGTTTGGAACATAGATATAAATGGTTTGGAGGAGAATATAGGTGGCCTGATTATTAAGTTTGCAGATTGACACAAAGATTGTGGGAGCTGCAGATAGTGAGGAAGATTGCCAGGATATTCTTTATTCGAATTTTTCAGAAATGTCTGATTGTAAGACACTGTCATGATGAAGCTAAGATCCTTCCTTTACATAAATAATCAAGCTGGAGAGGACTTAAGCTACACTTTAATTAGTTGAAAATTAGTTTCTGTAAGGAAGAAAGTCAAACAATCCAAGTCAAAACCAAGGTAGTTCATGGTTTTATTGTTATTTTGTGGCCCCAGTTAACAAATATTATCGTGAGGAGATATAAGACAAATGTTTTGAGGTCAGAGTACATTTTCTCCAGTACGTAGCAATGTTTGAACATGGTCTTGTTTTAAAGTTAAATGATTTAAAAGGCATTTGGAGATGTAACTGTGGAATTAAGTTCTACAGTGAGTCTTGCCACTCTTACCTGTTCTCCACACGTGATTCCAGATCTATAGCAAGGTGGCTGACTCTTAATTACACTTTTAATGATCTCAGAAGCCACTCAGTTTAAGAACAGTCATTTCATGGATAGCAAACGCTGCACTCCGAGAGGACATACAGGGAGGTTACAACCTTTGAGGGTTTGCTGTTGCACCTATGAAAGAATAAGAGAAGTTACAGAGCACCAGGATCAAACTTATAACACATACAAATGAAAAAGACTTTGAGTGAGCTTCACCTGCTTATGTCATAAAGATAAGGTAAAATTTTATAAAACTGAAAAAAATAGAAAATGAATGTCCAGCAAGGGATACAAGGAAGCTGGCAAAGATGTTTCAGGATATTAGGGGGTTCTTTAGTCAGGGAACAGACAGGTGCTTCTGCAGCTGAAGACTTGACTCCAGGGTAGTGTATTGACTCCATTGTGCCAGGGTCAGGGATGTCACTGGCTGCAAGGCATCCTGAAAAGGGAGGGCATGGTATATGTTGGTGCCAATGATATGGGCAAAGTGAGGAATGAGGTCTTGCACCATGAATTCAGGGAGCTAGGCACTAGGTTAAACAGCAAAACTTGAAAGGTTTTAATCTCTGAATTACTCCTGATACCACATACTAGTGAGTATAGAAATAGGAAAATAGGAAAATGAATGTATGGCTAAGGAGCTGGCGATAGATGCTGAATTTCAGGTTTTTTGAATCATTTGGACCTCTTCTGGGGTAGGAATTACCTGTACACAAGGAACAGTTTGCACCTAAACTGAAGGGGAACCAACATCCTTGCAGGGAGGTTCGTTTGTGTTACTCGGGAGGGTTTAAACTAGAGTGGCAGGGAGCTGGGAACCAGAGCAGCAGGTCAGCAAGTGGAGGGATTGAGGGGAAGGTAGATATTCTGACCAGTAAAGTTTGAAAGGAAGGACAGTTAGGGACAGTTTAATGAACACAAGGGTGCTGATGGGTTCAAGTGTGTTTATTTCAATGCAAGGAGTATTATGGTAAGGCAGATGAGCTTTGAGCCTGGATCATTACAGAGGACGATGACGCTGTAGCCATTACAGAGACTTGGTTGAGAGAGGGACAGTACTCATTGCTCAATGTTCCTCAGTTTTGATGTTTTAGACAAGGTGGCGAGGGAGGTAAAAAAGGTGGACGAATTGCATTACTAATTATGGAGAATGTCACAGCTGCACTCAGAGAGGACATACTTGGAGATTACAACCTTTGAGGGCTTGCTCTTGAACCTATTGCCTAGCTCCTTGAATTCTTAGTGCAGGACCTCATCTATCGAGGCAATATGTGTACAGCTCAAAAATGAAAGATGCAATCACTCTGATGTGATTATACTATAGGCCTCCCAACAGCCACTGGGACATTGAGGACCAGATATGTAGGTAGATTATGGAAAGATGCAAAAACAACAGGGTTGTCACAGTGGGTGACTTTCACTTCCCCAGTATTGACTGGGACTTCCTTAGAGCAAAGAGACTGAGAGCAGAATTTGTCAGGTGCATCAATGAGATTTTCTTGAAACAGTCTGTGGATAGTCCAACTAGAGGAGGGACCATACTCAAATATGTTTTGGCAAATGAACCTGGCAAGGTGCCTGACCTTACAATGGGAGGGAATTTTGGAAACAGTGATCACAGCTCCTTAAGTTTTAAGATAGCTATGAATAAGGATAAGTCAGGACCTTGTGGGAAGGTACAAAAACTGGCGGAAGGCAAATTATGTCAGTATTAGGCAGGAGCTAGGGAGAGTTAATGGGAGTAACTGTCATCAGGCAAGTCCTCATTTGACATGCGGGAGTTTTTAAATGCCTACTGATCAGAATTCAAGACTGGCATGTTCCAGTGAGGAGGATGGACAAGGAATGGGAGACCTGGATGAGAAGGGAGATTGTGAATTTAGTCAGAAAGAAAAAAGAGGCATATATAAGGTTTAGAAAGTTAAAATCAGACGGAAATATAAAGAAAGTAGGAAAGAACTCGAGCAGGAAATTAGAAGAGAAAGAAGGGGTCATGAAATGTCCTTAGTGAGTAGGGTTGAAGAGAATCCCAAGGCATTTTACACACACATTAATAGCAAGAGGATAACGAAGGAGAGGGTAGGATCACTCAAGGATAAAGGAGGGAACTTGTGCTTGGAGGCAGAGGATGTGGGTGAGATCCTAAATGAGTACATTGCATCAGTACTCACCCAGGAGAAGAACACGGTGAGATTAGTATGGGGCATGCTAATATGGTAGGGCATTTTGAGATCGAGAAAGAAGTGGTATTAGGTCTCTTGAGGAGTATTAAGGTGGATAAGTCCCCTGAGTCCAGGAGAATCTAACACAGGTTAATGAAAGAGGCAAGAGAGGAGATTGTAGGGGCCTTGATCAAGATCATCTTATTCTCGTTAGTTACTGGACCAGTCCCCAAGGACTGGTGAGTAGTTAATGTTGTTCCACTGTGCAAGAAGGGAATTTTATTGATGAAGTGATGAAGGTGATCGATGAGAGCAGTCGATGCTGTCTACATGGACTTTAGTAAGGCTTTCGACAAGGTCCCTCTTGGTAGGCTCATCCAGAAGAAAAGATGCATGGGATCAATGGTGATGTGGCCATTTAGATTCAGAATTGGCTTGCCCGGAAGGGTGTTTTACTGGCTGGAGATCTGTGAAAAGTGGTGCTCTGCTGGGATGTGTACTGGTACCTCTGCTGTTTGTGATTTTCTATAAATGATTTGGATGAAAACTTAGATGGATAGGTTACATAGAAACAAAGAAATATAGAAGATAGGAGCAGAAGGAGGCCATGCAGCCCTTGGAGTCTGCTCCGCTGTTCTTCCCAATATGGCCGATCATCCAGCTCAATAACCTAATCCTGCTTTCTCCCCATAACCTTTGATCCCATTCACCCCAAGGAAGGGCCATCGGACCTGAAACATTAACTCTGATTTTTTCTACTCAGATGCTACCAGACCTGCTGAGCTTTTCTAGCAACTTCTGTTTTTGTTTCTGATTTACAGCATCCGCAATTCTTTCAGTTTTTATACCATCCTGGAGACTCATTTGCGGCTACAGAAACGCTTGTCTATTCCCCTTACAATTGAGTCCCCTATAACCATTGCTTTGGCACACTTTACGCCTCCCCTTTGCAACAGAATCAACCTTGGTGCAACAAGTTTGTCTGCTGCTGCTTTCCTCTGAAAGATCATTCCCCTCAACAGTATCCAAAATTGTATATCTGTTTTGCAGGTTAGTAAGTTTGCATATGACACAAAGATCAGGAGAGTTGTGGATCGTACAGAAGGTTGTCAAAGGATGTAATGGGATATAGATCAGTTGCAGATATGGGTGGAGAAATGGCAGATGGAGTTTAATCTAGGCAAGTGTGAGGTGTTGTACTTTGAGAGAGCAAATGTTAAGGGAAAGCATATAGTTAAGGCAGGACCCTGAACAACATTGATGTGCAGAGGGATCTTAGGTTCCCAGTCCATACCTCCCTGAATGTGGCCACATAAGTAGATAGGGTGGTTAACAAGGTATGGCATGCCTGCCTTAATTGGTTGCAGCATTGAGTACAGGAGTCATATTGCAACGTTATATAAGTTTGGTTAAACTGCACTTAGAGTATTGTGTTCACTTCTGGTCACCATACTTCAGGAAGGATGCAGAGGCTTCAGAGATGGTGCAAAGAGGTTTACAAGGATGCTGCCTGGATTAGAGGCTATGCATTACAAAGGAGAGAGTGGACAAACTAGGATTGTGTTCACTGGAGCAGTGGAAGCTGAGGGGACACCTGATAGAAGTTTATAAAATTATGAGAGGCTTAGATAGGTTTACAGTCAGAATATTTTTCCCAGAGTTAAAATGTCTAATACTAGAGGGCATACATTTAAGGTAAGAGGGAGAAAGCTCAAAGGGGGATGTGAGAGGCAAGTTTTTCACACAGGGGTAGGAGTCCGGAATGCGCCGCCAGGGGTAGTAGTGAAGGCAGAAAAGATAGGGGTATTTAAGGGACTTTTAGATAAGCACATGAATAAGCAAGGAATGGAGGAATGTGGATCATGGGCAGGCAGAAGAGATTAGTTTAACTTGGTATCATGGTTGGCACGATATCGTGGGCCCAAGGACCTGTTCCTGTGTGGTACTGCTGTGTTCTATACCGAGTAAAATGAATGAGAGAGTAAGAATAATACACACACAAATATTCCAAAGAAATTTTAAAATCCACCTTCAAGGAAGTTCAAGGAAGGCACGTTATTCTTTGGTGTCCATCTGAAAGCAACATTGAGAGACAGAGACAGCAATATCTCTGAAACACTATGTCATGATCTGAGGTTAATTTTTAAAGTTGTAGGAGTCAATGACTAAGAACTAAATATTGAATTCAAAAGACAATTTCCCAAACTTCTCAGAGCCTTGGACAAACTGAGAACTGCCTCCCACATCACGCTACACGCAGATGCAAAAACCACTTTGGCTGTTGCTCGAGGGAGGTCAGAAAACAACTTCCAGAAAAAGACAGGCAACGGCAATGGTCATTACAAGATGTCATTTGACCAGTAGGAAAACCAATCAGATATTGTGGCATGGATGCAGTTCCAAACCAAATGGATCCATCAGAAATGTGTTTACCCAACCCATTGAATAAACATGTAGCCTATCCGATGGAATCTGTAGACAAGAGCTTGGCTAAACTTCTGAAAAGTACTATCTTTACAAAGCTTGATGCAAATTGTGGACTCTGGTATTTGTTGCTGGATGATGTACTATCATCTGGTTCAATGAAATCAGAATATGTCAAGAGAGTGTGAAAAGTGCTGCACACACAGTAAGATGCTTGAATAACATAAATGAGAAGTGTAGGTTCTGTGTATTGGTCAACCTACAGTAAAATTCTTTAGACCACAAATTCCAAGAAACTGGACTCACTATAGACTCAAAGAAATCAAAAACACTGAGAATTTCTGTCATCCAGGGATGTTAAAGAGCTTGTGAGGATTGTGGGAATGGTCAACTAAGTGGATAAATGCTTGCACATCCTCTCTCCATAAGGCCATAAGATAGAGGAGGAGAATTAGGTCATACAGCCCAACTATTCTGCTCTGCTATTCAATCATGGCTGTTATGTTTCTCAAACCTATTCTCCACCCTTGTCCCCATAACCCTTGATCCCCATACCAAGGCCTTCATCCCCAGGATCATTTGTGTGAATTTCCTCTGGACCCTCTCCAAGGCCAGTACATCATTTCTTAGCTACAGGGCTCAAAACTGTTCACAATATTCCAAATGCAGTCTGACTGGAGCCTTAGACAGCCTCAGCAGTACATCCCTGCCCCTGTACTCACTTGCCTTCCTAACCGTCAACTGAATCTGCATGTTAACTAAGTCCCTTTGCACCTCAGATATCTGAAGCCTTTCTCCAACTAGAAAATAGTCTACACCTCCATTCTTCCGACCAAAGTGTACATCATCACACATTTCTACATTGTGCTGCGCCTACCAATTCTTTGTACACTTTCCCAGCATGTCCGAGTCTTTCTGCAGTCTTCCAACTTCCTCAACACTATCCATCCATTCATCTTTGTGTCATCTGAACCTAACAACAATGCCCTCAGTTCCTCTGCCCGGATCGTCAATGTGTAACGTAAAGAGCTGTGCTCCCAGCAGGGTTCCCTGTGGAATTCCACTACTGACCAGCTGCTATCCTGAAATAGATGCCTTTATCCCCAGTCTCTCCCTTCTGCAATCAGCCTGTCCCCTGCCCATGCCAGTACCTTGCTTCTAATTCCATGGGCTCCTACCTAACGTGGCAGTCTCCTGTGCAGCATCTTGTCAAAGGCCTTCTGGAAATCCAAATGTATTATGTCCACTGGGTCTCCGTTGTTCAAAATGCTTGTCAAAGAATTCTAATAGATTTGTCAGGGATGACAACCCCTTGATAATGTTGTGGTGACTCAGCTGTATCTTGCCATGCGCTTCCAAGTGTCTGCAACCTCTAATGGACTCTTAAAATCTTCCGAAGTTCGGCTAACTGGAATTTCATTTCCTGTCTTCTGCCCCCCTCCCCCCTTTAACAGGGGTGTTACATTAGCCATTTTGTATTCCTGAGACCCCCTCTGACTCCTGTGTTTCCTGAAGGATCACCACCAAC